>CM029535.1:7680099-8187430 GCA_017141395.1 Laodelphax striatellus | reverse complement strand
ACACATACATAGCAGAGGCAACGATTCTACAACGGGCCTAGACTACAGGCTAGGTGAGACGAAATGTATTCTGATAAACAGCAACTAATGCAACCCAGATGAAAATGTATTTATGATAAAAATAATTTATAAAGAATCAAATAAATAGCCTAATTATTATAAGACAAATTACATTGTTCCTGACAGATTCCACGATTTGTAGTAGATTTGAAGTCTAGAGTCAAGTATTTGATTCCCCAACATTACATAAACTTTATTGCCAACCAATGTTAGTACAAAGAATCTGATGTGATTATCAACAGGCTGATCAAATCAATTGAGCCTTTCATTCCTAAAACCACAGAAAGCAGAAGCGGTTATTATTAGAAGCATACCTCGATAAATCGAAAATTGGTCATAACGTCAGGGAAGGCAACGCACAAATTGACTAACTATATTTTAGGTAGGCTATTCCTAAATTATCAGAAATTCCTTACTTTATCAGAAAAGTAAGTTATACATCCATGCTAAGAGTGATTTTTCACTGTGCATTAAAAACAAAATCAACCTGTACAATTGAAATATCCCATGCACAAGACAAACCAGTCATCCAAGAGTTTGAAGCAAGAATTCGTGAGAAGTTTTTCATAAATGAAGATTGAAAGGGAATGACCAAGTTCCTTCATAAAAGTTTTACAAATTTTAATGTTAGTTGTAAAATTATTGTTAAGAGGGCTCAATTACTTACAGGGACAGCAAAATCAGGGTCGTCAATATCATCAATAACACCTAAGACACTCTCAATTTCAGAAACGGAATCGAACGACAAAGAATCAGCATCCACATCCATTTCATCTAGCGTGTAATCTGGATCGTCAGTGGAATCATAATCTTCGCCATCATCTAGAAGAGGTAATGTAACTTTCTTTTATTTATCTATCAGTACTTGACCAATTTCAATATATTTCAAAAATAGTGTTCGTCGGATATGTTAATATTTCTTTTTTTATTTATATAATATAGTTTATATTTATAAAAATTGAAATATAAATTCTATAAAATAATTTATTTATATAGTTTTAAAATTAACAGAGCTTTAGGAAAGTCTTCAATATAAGGGTAACATCGAATAGATCAGTGTTTCTTTTCTATTAAAATGACTACTGGAGTGATCTCTTTGTAAATAGTGATAGTTTGATAAAACGAATTATACTTGTTATAGGTTTATCTTAATATTTTAACATTTATCATTTTGTTTTAAAGCAAGCAATTACTTGAATGATCAGACAATACAAATTGAATAATTACTTCGAAATTAGTACGGCAATGATAATTATAGATTGAGGATAATTGTAGATTGAGGGGTACTTGATAATTTTATTATTCAGTACTCCCCTATTGACCCTATTAGCTGCTATAGAACAGCTGAAAATAAGTTATTCATTGTTTATAACTCAACTTAACAAACTATTTCATGTTAATAGAAAGGGGTTTCCAATCCAGAGACAGAGATGTTGGATTTAATAGAGTTTATGTCTAATAGAGTGTCTTCAATCAAGGCGCAAGATGTCTTTTGGTTCTTTCGCGCTAAATTCCGAGAAATGTTACACAATAATTTAATTTGACTTTTAATTTGAGCTATAATCCATTATGTTATGGGGGTGGGTGTGCATATATGGTTTGGGACAAGGTTAAGTGGTATGTACCTCATTTTAATTTTATTTTAGTTTCATTCATCTTTTGTTTTGATCATAGTTTCATTTCATTTTCTTGTTTTTCATAATATAATGTATTTTAATTCATTTTATTCTTTCTTTTTCTTGTATTCTCTATGAATGATATTCTGTTGTATGAACTGCTATACATATTTGCGAGACACATTTGGGGCAACCCGTTGTCTCCATTGATAAGTAAATAAATAATGAGTACCGTACTATTATAATACATGAGTAATCATTAATAAGTGCAGTAATAGGCCTATGCAGTAATATATGAATGAATAATTTAGGCTAATAAAACTTGAGTATAATTACCTGTATTTATTGAGCCGTTGGATGTCATGTCGAAACCTTATTCTGTTGGTGTGTTGTGAGCAATTCAAACTCAATGGTATTTGATTAAACCTGTAAAAATATTCACAATTTATAAGTGGTGTAAATTGGGATATAATAATAAAATTAACTAAATAATAATAAACATTAATTAAAAGAAGAAATATGAATGAATAAACGACTATACTATTTTGTACCTGTGATCAATTAGCCTATATAATTGCTCAATTATAAAAATGAATAAAGGTCCATTCCCAGACATCCATTCAGTCTCAGTTCGGTTTCAATCAGTGTTGTGTAATATTGTTCTTGTTAATTTTTTAATTGTCAATGACGCATGGACAGAAAAATTGCGTCAATGACGCTATATCAATCACAGAGCACTGACTTGAACGGAACTAAGACTGAACTGATGAGTGGGTATTGACCCAATCGGACAACTGTAAATTATTACGTACTAATAATATTACTGTAATTATCATATATTATACGATGCATGTGATAATACATGAGCCAATCAGTTTTCGTAAACCTGTTTGCTGACAAAATAAATACATGTATAAACCAAATACATTTCTAGATAAGCATCAACCTAGATAACAATAATCTTTTTATTATCTAGGTTGTCATTTATTATCAAAAAATGTCTGGCCCAGAACACCCCTCCCACTTAGTTTTTTAGAGACAAAGTTTATGCCAACTATAGTAACCAATCATTCAGACTTTGCTATACAATTATTAAGCATCCATTAGTTTGAATTTGATGAGGATAAGGATGTTAGTTCTTTAGTTATTCATACCTAGAGAATTTTCAGAATGTGTTTAGGTATAGGTTGGTTAATAAACAGCATAACAGGAAATAGGTTAAAATTATTACGGTATTAAACTATTGATATTCCAATGTTTCAGACTGATATCAAACTGTTGAAATTGAGAAAATAAAATATTATTCTCGAATTTTACAGTACCGTATTATACAAAAAGACGTTAACATAACCTAAAACTAGTAAAAACCACATTTAGCGGCAAAAATAGCCGATAATATTCATGATTTGAGCTTTTACAAACCTCTAAATAGATGAGAAATGTGTTGAAGATTATCAAAAATTCAATTGAAGAATAGATTACATAGCTTTTAACTCCACTAAAATTTCAACTGACAATCAAAACCAAGAAAAGCCAAAAGCGAGAAGACAAAATGAAACGAAGCAACAACAATAATCAAATATCGACTTTTGTAGTAATCGACTGCGACACTTTCAAACTACAGGTTGACCAACTTCATTGAAGAAATCCATAACAAAGTAAATTGAACATTTTATTGCAGTTGTTTCAATTCAATTGCTACAAATTATATTCAGAAAAAAGCTAAGATCAAAATAAATCTATATACTCCAAATTAAAAAGATTCAAAATTCTTTAAGATTTGTTAAAGCAGCTTGATTTCATCCCCAGTCATGAATGAGAAGTGAAACGCTGATGAGGAATGGTTTGGCAGTGGCAAGGCAAGTAAAGTACAAAAATGGCGTCTGCTGGGTGTTATTTCATGTTAGAATTCAGTAATTATTGCATTATATTAATTAATGTTTTTAGCTTATTCTAACTTAAACTAGAGTCATCAACTCTAGAATAACAAACTCTTGAGTGTTTCTCTCGATATTATGTACTTTAGTTCGTATTCATATTGAGTTTTCTACGAATCAAGGGAGCTGGAGTGAATGGATTTTCAGTTGTTGTGAAAGTGAATAATATGTAACTGTACAAACATGATGGCTTATACGCAAGAAAATATTGTTTCTAGCACGCAGGAGAATGCCGATAACAATTTGGGCCCGTCTCGTGAAAGCTGTAAGTTCTATCTACATAATTTTTATTTCATTAGTTCGATTGCTAAGTTTTGCCAACTAGGTAGCCCAATGTTTTTGAATCGTAATTGGTATGTATTTATTTCCAGAAATTTATGTTCCATCTAAACTTTTCGTGAAATTTCCTTAATTCTCACCCTAGTACAATTGTACCTATTGAAGATCAATATTTTCATCGAATTATTATTACCTACGTTGTCATTATCATCTTGTTATTTTGAAGGCCTACTTCCTGAAGGTGAAACTTTCGTTGGTTCTCACCGAATCTAAATTTCATGCCTCTTATTCCTCATTGAATTTTAGTTTTGGAACTTCATTTTACTCACTTAATTTTCATATCCTTGTAGCATTGTGAATGTTAGTCCAATTTAGGTCTTCAGGTTAAGGTTGATCTGGTTGAGTAGAGTAGGTAGTAATGTAAACAACTCGAAAGGGTTAAGCATGTGTCATATGTTGTATACTTCCGAAATAAACTGGTTTCGTCTCATGTAAGGTCTATTATTCTGTTGAATATTCTTATTATTTCTGGGATTTACTTGTAAATCATTGCATTTTTCTTTTTAAATTTCCGGATTTTTTTTTAATTTATTTGAAAAAATAATCTCGACATTTTCACTTACGGTATAACATGTAGAATTTTGTGTAATAAGCTTATTCAATGACGATTATGAATATTTTTAAACATATTACTTGTTTTTAGTATCACATAGCATATTATAATTCAGCCTACATTGCATACAAAAGCTTAATCTCTTGTTGACAATCGTATCGAAAACACTAGTACTTTTTTGCTAAATTAACTAACAAGCTTACTGAGGTTGACACTCGTATATCATGTCAAATCAATGCATAATTATGTAGATTTAGCGTAAAGGAATAAGTTCTTTAGTTATTGGATGATTATTCAAAATTGTATTATGTATTTC
Organism: Laodelphax striatellus; assembly: GCA_017141395.1. NCBI lineage: Eukaryota > Metazoa > Arthropoda > Insecta > Hemiptera > Delphacidae > Laodelphax > Laodelphax striatellus. The sequence continues at coordinate 8,182,609 of CM029535.1, read as the reverse complement.
AAATACGATATTTCAAAATTGATTGATAATTGTAATATTTATAATTGATGTATATAGGCCTATCCTGTAGATACTCATATTTATTTTCCTTGTTATAAATTGAGATGATTTTGTATAGTTGTACTTATCTAAAGAAATAAATTTAGGGCTACGATGCTCTGATTTCATTCGGAAACTGTTTTTATGGATAATAACGGAGAAAATCCGTAAATTATCATTATTCTATCCCTAATTGAACGAACTATAGTATTGTGGTTTGTGGCTCTGTTATTGATTACCTCATTTCCGGGTTTGGTTTCCTTTCTGTTTAGAATTATCTCAGCAATTAAAATCATTCCTGATGTCTACACTTGGTCAATTCTTGTGTGCTGCACAACATGCGACCAATGCTTGAGTTCATGTAGGATTTAGCATGCTGCATGCTGGAGTCGCTCAAAAATTGACCTAATTTGTGTTTGTGAAGGCATTCCTTATGTCCGATAAAATCAGCTGTTGAAAAGAGGTAGTGCTCTTTTCATTGTTGTCTAATGTGTATTTCTGTAAGCCAGGTCCAAACGCTGCGATAAATTGAATCAATCTGATCGATCGAACCAACAAATTGTGTCGGTGATCGATGCGTTTGGACGAGAGATCGCTGCGATATGTTGTGGTTGCACCGATAAATTGGAACATGCTTACTTAATCTCCTGATTCTTATATCAAGATTAATATATTAGATTATATCAAGAAAATTAAATAATTTAAATGAGGAATCTCCTTTTTTAGGCTTCACTCCTAAAATTCGACTCCAGAATATCGACCAACATCGAACATGTCAATTATCGCATCAATCTGGTTGATCAATTCGATTGATTCAATTTATCGCAGCTTTTGGACGTTTGGCTTTACATATCAGTAGATAAATGGATAGAGACGAAAAATATGACTAGCTATTTATTTGAGTACTTGATATTTCAATAAAAAATGAAGGCCACTAAACTGTCCACTACTTGCATGGATCTCTAACTTATATACTGGAACATCAATCTAATACAGGATATCCGAATCTTCATTTGAATAAATAATAATTAACAGAAAATTATCTTCACTTCATCTAATAAAAACAAGCTATTAGAAAAAATGATCTAGGCTATGTTTTTTACACAATCCTTTTATTAAGATTTGTTTAAATATGAATATTCAATATGTTTTAATTAATTCTTCATTTTTCAGTGGGAGCAGTACAGTTCTGCAGCACCAACTGTGCAAAAGTGAGTCCCCTACCGACCACTCAAATTCCCAAGTTCAATGTGAAAGAGAAATTGGAGAAAAAGAAATTGGGGAAGAAAGTGAAAAAATCTAAAAATGGCAAGAAAAAAGAGAAAAAGAAGAAAAAACAGAAACAGAATGCGCTGGAAAAGTGTTTTGAAGGCGATGAAGCATTCAAGGAGACTGTCAAGGGTTTGGAGTTGCTGAATCTTCGCTGCAGAGAGCTGGTGCTCATTTATAGAAGCTCACTTACTTTTGGCCGGCTCAATGGAGTGTTAAGCATCATCGTCGAGTAAGTTGAATTTTTTCACCATAATTTCTTTCTAATGTGGGATATTCTATCTTTTTTCCAGCTTGAAATTCACCTAAGACTTATATTTTTATAAATTTTCTGTTTGTTTTTTTTAGAATTCTAAAGAATGCTCTGATTGCTCTCCAAGCAATATTAATTTTTTAAGTAGGGAAATTTCCGATCTATTCGTCTAACAATACTTAAGCTTGCCGTATTTTATTTAAAAAATCGGACTGGAGTTACAGATTTTTAACACATTTAAGTCTAAACTAGTAATTGGCAGTTTGAGTAATTGAAAAACTGTATAATAATTTTGTTTATAAATTCTATTCATCTAAATTAGTTATTAACAGTTTGTATAATTGAAAAACTATCGTGAAATAATTTTATTAATTCTTTTCATAGGTTCCTCAAGACAAGCGATTCGGAGTGCCTAACCAAACCTAGTAAAGCTTGCATTGTGAAGCCATTCCTCAATGATATTGTGTATCTTGTACACCTGCTATATTCTGACTTGAGAAAGGTAATGTACATAACAAGGGTAACGTATTTTATAGACCAGTGCCTCAAAGCCTTAGGCAGGTCTCTAATTCATTTATTTATCGACTGGGAATCATGCTGGATATGTGGCTAGCTATATTCACACACACATTTTAAAAACCTTTCAATATATAAAAGTACTCCATAACTTAACAATCTCAATCATACTTTTGGAATTACCAATTGAGGGTTATCTCAATGTGGTTAGAGTGGTTACATTGAATTAAATAGTGTTCTATTATTTCCTATAGTTGTAAACACATGGTGCATGGTTATATTTTTTCTCTCACTCGTTTGCATGTTTGTTTTTTCTATAAATTGATTCAGGGTTTATATTTTTATTGGATATAACTGTTTAATACCTGTATGATTGAGATGAATCAATAATTGCTTGTTTGAAACTAGATCTTTTGTTCTGGAGTAAAAAGAGGCTATAATATTATATTATGCAATCTCTCAGCTTGAACTATCCTCATTCAAGGATGATTTTGAATGATATCTGAGGATAATGAATTTTGAATACATTTCAACTGCCTTCCATGAGCTATTCAAGTATCGAAATTTTTGGGTGTTTTTCATTGTAGGCCTACTCACGAGCATAACTCAGTTGGAATAGTTCAAGTAGAAACACTTTATCGAATTATCTATTGGCTATATTTTCAGCGAGCAATAATTGGACTACAGAATACTTTACTTAGAGAAGAACGATATGGACTGTCATTGCATGTTCAATTTTGGGAAATCATTACCATTGATAAATATTAGTAAAGTGCTTCTCCCTATTTATTGGTTTTATAGTTATTTATATGGTGATGGTTTATTAGAATAAAAAAAGATGAAGCGCATGTATTCATTTTTTAATGTTCTATGATGTTTCGCTAATCATCAAGGCTATTCCACCATTATGTTAGTTGAATTCCAGCTATTTTGGAGCTGCCAATCTTTATAGGAGATTCTTGATTGAAGTGCGGTGGGCTAGAAACATCAAGCAAGGAGCTGAAGTATAACATCAACATCCAGGTCTTGCATCAATAATATTTCTTTTCTTTGTTTCATGATAATGAAGTTGAATATCTGCTAACATGATGATAGGAGATTTTTTCTCAAATTTGAACGTGTAGATTTCCGTTGTTTTAGATTAAATTAACGTTAAATACCAAGGTTATTTTCCTAATATTCAGGTTGGCAGATTTTTCACATAACAGGTTCTTCTCTGAAAACGTCTATCAGTTGTTCAGTTCTTCTTCTTTTACAGTTCAATTCTGACAATAAGGATCGCCCCAATTATCTGAACAAGATGTCAGATCTATTGGCAATGGTTATTGATGTGGAAATAACCACTTCGAAGTAAGCACACAATAAATAATTGTAGTTTTATCTAGCTTTTTTTAATCTAAGCGCAATTCGTCTAACTTTATAATTCGATGTGCCTTTATGTAGTTTGTGCTATTACCAAGTTATCAATTAGTTCTCTAGAAAATAAGTTATCGGTTCAAAGAAGATTTTTATCCTGCATTAGATAAATTTTTCATATACGTTTTTAAAAATGCTGTTCTAATATCCATCTTTGAAGAATTTTATCAAAAAAAGGCAAAGTAATGTAAATTTAATTCTATTTCCTTTCCTATCGCGTATTATATTTCAAAGTATTACATTTCCATTTTTCAGCTTCAGATATTTTTTCCTCATTTCTACACACTCATCAATTTTTTCTGAAAATTTCCACTTCTGTGTCTATTGGTTTCAATAAAATGCCTAAGAGCATTTAATTACTTTTCTTCTCTTTCTTTACTTTCTATTAACTTTATTTTCTTTACTGCTTCTTTCTCATTATTAAATGCCTAAGAGCATTTAGCTTAAATACTTTTCTTCTCTTGCTTATTTCTTTACTTTCTATTAACTTTATTTTCTTTACTGCTTCTTTCTCATTATTTGTTATTGTTAAAACTTGTTATTGTTTAACCATTATTATTGATAAATATTTTTTATAGTTTGACTATATTAATTATTGTCACTTCTCTGTTCTCTTTTTTAATGGGCTCTTCTTTTCCTGTTTCTTTCCTAGATATCTGGTAATTATTATTTTATTTTATATTCCTTCTTTTCACATATTCTCAAGTGTTCTTCTCTTTTCTTATTTTTATCAACATTTTATTATTTTAGAAGAATTTGAGTATCCGATGTTTACTTCTTTCCCTTTTCTACTTATTTCTACTTTTATCCTATTCCTTATTTCCACTCATTCTTATTTTCTTTCCCTTCTCTCTTCAAAATTCTGAAATATTAAATTTTTCATTGAGAAAAATGTTTTTATCTATCACTTCTTTCTCTTTTTTCTAAAAAGATTTTCTTGGTCCAATAATATTTATGGATATTGCAACTCATTATATGGATATTTTAACCCTCTATTTGTTCTCATTTTGTATGCGCTCGCTTTTATTTTCCTGTTTTATTATGTTTGTGATGTTTAGTGAGTGGGATAATTCATTTTTTTGGACTTTTTCAAGCATTTAACAACAAAAATCGATCAGTTCACCAGTTTGACAATCGTCTAGGTTTTCTCAATTGCTGGAGACTCAGATGCTATTATAAATTCAGTTCAGGCTAAAGTGTGGTTTGTTCTTTCTCATTTTTCAAGCATTATGTGTTTGAATTCGATTAGTGAAGAGATTAATAACGTGTGGACTACAGACATTATGTCATTGAGAGAACGAATACTAATGTTGCTTCAACAGTGATGCTAGTCTGCTATTTCTATAATTAATAATATCATACTGTCATTATTTATTATAAAGTCTTCTCATTTTTAGTAATTTTTATCGAAAATATCTAGAAATCTAATTAATCTCATCAGTATTAATAGAGAACTTCAATATTAAATCACGTTCTTGTATCCTCGCTAAGAAATTAACAGTAGTAGTTTTAGTCAATTATTATTGCCTTGAAAGAGGTATATTACACGTCGGAATTATTTTTAAATCAAGTTTCCAATTTAGTATTTCTTATTAATTTTTCGAATTATTAATATTTCATTCAGGTTCTTTTAGCTTCTTGTGTACTGACAATTTATGCAATTGTTTTTCAGAATATATGAATGTAAAAAATGTAAAGGAAAGTCTTTCAGAACTGAGGCTAAACTGAAAGAACATTTGGAAAAAATCCATAAAATGGAATCGTCCACTAAAGGATGGAAAGACGACAATGATAGTAGTTCCAATATAGGGTTAGTATGATCTTTAAATACTGTTTTGTTTTCATTCACATTCATCCAAATTGAATTTTCAAACTGTTTATCATTCAAATTTTAAGTATTTTTTCTGAAATTAAATCTTTTGATCAATTTTATCACTATTTATTCAATCTAATTCATTTTTCTGTTTCATGTTTTCAGGATTTCGGAAGAGAGAGAAAAACTTGTATCCGTGTTGATATCATCACTGTACATATATTTAGGTGAGTAGCTTAAAACCTTCCTAGTCACTTCCTACAAGCCCCATACTAGCTGAATGGTTATTATTAATATTGCAATCTTGATCGAGACCTGTTTTACAGAACCAAAAGTGCATTTTTCTACTTCATGTCGTAACAAATCTCAAAATTCAAATTTTTTAATGGCCTACATATTTTGCACTGGACATTTCCGTGTTGATGTGAAGTGAGTGCATAACCTAATGTCAAACTAGGTACATAATTTATCAAAATTCATGAGATACTAGATGAAGCCGAGCCTGTTCATTTTCTTTCAAATCATGTTATGATTTGTGGATGTATTGATTAATGATTTTGAGCGTGAAATATATTTTTTTATGGAAAATGGGCATCTTAAGTATTTTGAAATTCTAATTTTCCATTTATATATTTGGTGTTCATGTAATTTAATTTGACTTTGTTTGATTTTCAGATAATTCGTCCAATCATATATTAGACACGATGTTGAAAACAACTAACAAAAACAAGAAGAAAGCCTCCAAGATATGCAGCAGGATATTCAGGTGAGTTTAAAAAGCCTTTTTTCTTTTGTAACTAGAGCGAAAAGTAAGTGATTCCTGCACCCAGGGAAACAGTTTTCCATGCTCGAGTGGAAAAGTTTCTCGGCTGCAGAAACAATACTTTCCGCTCGAATTATTCATTAAATTTTTCCGACAGGCAAGATAAGATATGAAGATGGAAGGAAATGAGATATTGCAACTATTCAATTGCTTTAAATCATAATAATTAATTGAACGACAATCTTAATTGCTAAATAATACTCTGAAGACTTTCGATACTGCGAATATTGACAACAGAATAATAGCTAGAAGGAAATTCGATGAACGCTGCTGTTTAAAGTTATATAAATAATACTTTTTATAAACTTTTGGACTTCCTGTTATCAAGAAGTTTTATTTCAAAACTGGTGAATTTCCTGTGAAGTAATCGAACTTCAACCCAAGTGAAAAATAGGTTATACACGGCGAGGAGAAACTACCCTCGGTTCTCCCCACCGTTTGAAGCCGATACGCTAATAATAATACTGTATTAGTAATAAATAGGCCTAATAATACATGAATTATGAAGTTTTTTTTTAATAATTTAATTTAATTGCGAATTATTCATCAATTTCGTGCTTTGGGTAGATTAATAATTTAGGTAGTTAATCGCATTTGAAAGTTATTAAATTTGAATGTCATCCTCTTGCTTTTCATAACATGTGATTTTTATCACCAGCGGGCAAGTTTTCTTTTTGCTGGTGATGCCATTATATGACAGTAATTATTATTTTTTCAAGGAATATACGTACACATAAATTTGAATTTAATTTGACATATGAATTATAAATTTATTTATATTGTTGTATGTTTTATTCTTTACTTTATGTCTATTATTTTATTTTATTCTATTTCATTATTATTGATTTATTATGAAGTTATGAATTTCATTTTATTTCTATTTTGTGATTTCAATTTTTTATGGCAAATAAATGATTTGATTTGATTTGATGTGTATTTTTATGTTGATTGCGTTGTGGAAATGGAATTATTATCTGATTGATCACTTGCAGTCATATCCTGCAATCGCCGCAAACTCCGATGAGCATACTGGAGTACGCGCGGCACATTCTGGCGTTCAAGATGTGGAAAAAGATGCTGGACAGCATCACGCGACAGCGCGAGGTGACCCAGCTGGCCGCCAGGCTGCTGCCCGCGCCACCGGCGCACTTCCGCGAGCGGGTCGCCGTGCTGGAGGGCATCATGCCGCCGGTGCCCGCCGCCAAGCCCGACTCGGCCGTCACCGAGCACTGTCTCATCGTCAAGTCGGCGCGCCACGTCAAGTACGAGCTCAAGGATCAGATACAGGTTAGCCGACATTATAAGTCGCTTGAATGGGGCTTATCGCATGAAAGACAATTGAATTAAACATTAAAATGTATGTATGTTGCCTATGTATATACCCTATCACTTAACTCTTATTTGCACACAACAATTCAAACCTACTCCAGGACATGGCTTGCCATAGCGGAGTAGGTAAATTTTCCAAACAACCAGATATATTGTAACATTTTGCTTTTGAATTTTTTTTTACTAACAAATCTTTGTATAATTAACTGTAAATATTTTGAATTTTTATTTGTAATAGATATAGGTATTTTGGAAAATAAATCATTATTTATTTATTTATTTATATAGCCTACTGTTGATGGAAAATATATTTGAAAATAAAAATGAATAATTATTTTATTTGTTGACGGCTAAACCATACAAATACAAATGCGTATAACATTATTTGAAAACACTTGACTAGAAAACTTGAATCACATCATAGTGAAGTATAGACATTCAATACAGCGACCACATTAGGCTAGGCGTACACCGGTTAGTCAAGACAAGATTAGTCACGTTTAGTTACAGTAATTCACATAGTTGCTTATGAAGCAGCACACACTGATGCAATGACTAATTGGTGTGTGTTGCTTCATAAGCAACTATGTGAAGTACTGTGACTAAACGTGACTAATCTCGTCTTGACTAACCGTTGTACGCCTAGCCTAATACAAAAAGACGGAGCTTTCCTATCACTTCAACATTACGGGTGATGAAGTCAATTTTGGCGCCTAAACCCAAGGAAGATGGCGGCGGTTTACATGAGTTAGAGAGACAAGATTATGCCAGCTGTTTTTTCTGTCTCTCTCTCCCACTCATGTAAACCGCCTCCATCTTCCTTGGGCTTAGGCGCCAGAATTGGCTTCAATACTGAGCCTGAGTGCTCCGTCTATTTGTATTATGTGATCGCTGATACAACACAACAAATGCTTATTTTCAGCTAAATATTATTTTTAAATATACGATTAAATAAGAACAAAGTTGAATAAGCTACAAAGTACGTTAAAAAATGTATGTGGAGTTTGAAGTTGAAATGATGAGAGTAATCTCTCTCCTCTGTGCCCAAACTTTTAAGACTTGTCTTGAATAAGGTATTGTGAATTTAACTGAAAAAGGTTGGCATCATGAAATGTTTCATTAGAATCTGTAAAACGATGTTCAAAGAGTTCATAATGTCCCCCAGAATTAGAATAATAGAATGTCCCCAATTAGAATATTGTTTAGTTTCGGTTGTTGATTTGTCTACCCAAGTTACTGTTGAATAATGATGGCTTGTAATAATATGAATACTTTGTTTTGTTAACAGAAATATTTGATGCTGATCAATAATCCTCAGAGATATAGTGAGCTATTGAAAAACTTGAGGTTCATAGGTGAAAATCTGAATGAATTCAATGTAAAAGATTCAGTCTTCGCTGTTGATGATGAGGATATGGTATGTATGCCACGATTATCATAAATTATTAATCCAATGTGTTATTAATTCATTGATCAACCTCAAGAAAGTCATTGGTGGAGCTCCGAATTGTGGAGTTTAGTAATTAGTAATTATTGACTTGAATTAGATCTATTCCTCTTTCTTTTTAGCTTTTCATTCTTGATAGATTTGTTTTGGTCAGCCGATAAATTCCAGTTTATTGAAAACAATTGAGTATCTTCTAGGATTCTGCTTTGACTAGGACCAGATTCAATACTAGTGAGTTAGCGTGTTCCAAAGTAAATAAACACCATAAAAAAACGAAAATCGATAATGAAGTGGATTACTCAAAAACATTAATAATTTCAAGTGAAACACCTTTCCAATAGTGATGACCAATTTCATATCCTCTTGAAATAGAATTATTTGGTCAAATTTATTACTAGTCAAATCAATGACGGAAACATTTCTATTAGACTGTGGAATTTTGGAGAGAGATGAACATTAATTAAACTGGCCACTGACGAGCGTTCTAGAAAGAAAGAAAGAAAAGAACTTTATTTACATGATAATATAGGAAACAAAAGTATCAATGTACAAAAACAAATCAATATTTGGAAGTTATGAATTTATCCATGATATCAAAATATAGATTTCTCAGTTCATTAAGCTTGGCATTTTCTGCCGTCAGCCGAAGTTGCATCCTATGCATCTTCGAGCGTTCTAACAAGCCAAATGGTACGGTAGCGCGCCATTGTAACGACGTGAATAGTGTATCTGGCTCGGATTTTGGTGGAGCGACGAGGCTCGATGGAATTCCAATCGCGTTGTGAAAAGCCATCGCGCCACGCCAAACTTTTGTCACTCCAACTCCTCGTGAATGAGGAATCCCGATAATTGACCCACAGATATACACGGTCTTGGATCGTACCAGTTTGGAGTGGCATATCACACCACGACAAGCCGTTTGAAGCGCTCGTCAGTGACCAACTTAAGATTCAGGACAATCATGCACATGACACCTACCGTCTCCTACACACTCTCTCGTAATTCAAAGTATCTTCCATTCTTTTTAGTAACCTGAAGTGACTCATCAAGTACACAAAGTCCTAAGTCCCAAGCCAATGAAGAAAAGTTCACTAGTTATCAGTAAAGAAACATGATTATTTGAAGCAACTGTTGAAAACATTCTTGGTACCTCAGTTTGAATGGTAGAAAAGAGGTGCCTCAGGTCTTGAGCCCTGTGCACAAACAAGACTTGAACGAATATTCGTACTTCTCCATCTTGGTTAGTTATCATAGATGATCATTCAAGAAACGTATTTATTTGAAATATAATGAACATTTTTTTATTCTCACAGATCTTATATGATACTTTCCCTTCGGAATCATCAGCCAAAACCTCAGGAAGCAATAAAAAAGGTGCCGATAAGAATGCAGAAAAGAAAGCAGCAAGTAAAAAGAGTGCTGACAAGAAGAATGCAGAAAAGAAGAGCGCTGACAAGAAGAACGCTGATAAGAAAGTGAAGAGCTCGGTAACCGTTGACTGTCAAACCGACCCGAAAATTGTTGCTGAACTCTCTGACAAAACCGAATTGGTGACTTCGTCGAACGAGGAGCAAGACCAACTTCCACTGATCACAATCAAATCCGAGATCGATCTTGTGGAAGTGTCCGACGCTCAGTCCAACTCGCTGGACGAGTTGAATGTGTGCGATGCCGAACCAGTGAACTGCGAACAGAGCACCGAAGTGAATAAAATAACAGACTCCGGTATTGATGTTGACGACTCTTGTGATGACTTGTCTCAAAAACGTCCTGACATCCAGATTCTCAGGAAACTGGCCGATGATAAGAATTTTGACTTCGACGATGATGCTGAGCAAGCTAAACTGTACGAGTTGTACGAAAATTTGAAGAAGAAATTTGAACCAGCCAAGCTGAATGATCCGTTAGAAGTAATGAAAATGGATAAAACTGGTACTCCAGAGAAGAAAACTCAGGTTAGTAGGATTTTCAACTATTCAATTAGTTGAGTGGTGAGCAGGGGTGAACCCAGAAACATTTTTTGGAGGGGGATAACCCCCTCTTTAATAGAAAATATAATTTATATAAGTATATTATTCCATTTCGTTCTATAATCTCGTGGGGGGGGGATATATCCCCTAATTCCCCCCTTGGTTCGCCCCTGGTGGTGTGAGCGGTTGTTGAGTGATCGTGAGGTTTAAGTCATGAACACTCAAGACTTATCTAGGTTGGGGACCGTCTCAAAAAATAAGGGGAGGTGGAATATATGAGGGTCTCCCCACCAATGAGAACTCGTATGAGTTTTTTAATTTTTTTATCAAAATAATTTAAATTTTTTCAATTTCAAATATTTTTTTCTCGCCATTTCATCAAGAACCTAATAAAATGGCGTTATGATGAAGCTCTACTCCAGTCTTGTGCAGTGGATAAATTTTTTTGTAGTTACCCTAAGTAACGATTTAGAGGGTGAGCTCGCAGACCAGCAGCGCGCTCAAGTGAGAGACAGAGTTAACATACGGGAGGGATTGGAGCTAGGTTATCATTGAATCAAATATAAAAATGCTGGTTTTCAAACCAATCATATTTGAAAAATAATCATCCAAAATATTCCAGTAACTTCTAAAATCAAAGCTACGATGTTTTAGATAACTTCAGTAGTTATTAGGTTCTTGATGAAATGGTGAGAAAATAAGCAATGATCTTTTTAATTTGATCTTCCTTATGTCGGCTGATATAATGATATAATGTCGGCTGTCTTAAGCAGCGTCCAAACGCTGCGATAAATTCTATCAATTTATCGCAGAATAGCAATTGGAACCGTTTTTGTCAGAAAGCGACCGATTATCCGAAATGCTGACGTTGAATCAAATGCCAGCTGTTCTAACATTGGACGCTTTCTGACAAAAACGGTTCCAATGTATGGCTAGTCTGCGATAAGATGATAAAATTTATTGCAGCCGTTGGACGCTGTTTAATATTAATGTATCGGTGTTATAACAATATTATGTTTTTACAGATTGTGACTCCATTGAGTCACTCCATTGAGAGCAGTGGAATCTGCTCTCCAAACCTGAAGCCAGCATTCTGCGATGAAACAATGAGGTCAACCGCGCAAACAAGTTCAATTGCAGACAACCAGATTGATCTGGCCAAAACGTTCGACCAGGTGGGCAAAGAAATGGACTTTCAGAAGTCGGCTGCCAGTGTACAGGATCTGCTGTGCGAGCCCTGGCCATTGGAGCTGGTTGGAGAAATGGAAAAGTACATGGAAAAGAATAAACTGGCCGACAACGATCTAGACGCTGGTCTGAAGACCACATTCAAAGAAGAGGCCGGCGAATTCAAGGCAGACATTATAAGAGAATCGACAGGTATGACGTTGAAAGAAGAAGAGGAAGAAAAGAGAAGACTCTGTAACCTGGAAGACGACTTTATAACGGAATTGTTCAGCGAGCAACCGGGACACAACGGGTTTGGCTCTTTAATGGACTTTCTCAATTCGCCCGTCGACGATTTGTCGCTGATCAACAGTGTGACCGAGCCTCCTCCTTGGTCGACGGATGGCACCTCTCAGCCTCTTCTCTCGCTGCTAATGGATGACGACTTGGCATTCGCCGATGCGTCAGATATCGCCGCTGGCCTCTCTGACCGAAGTTGCGAAGAAAGGTTCTTCATGAAAGGTATGTTGTCACACAGCCGTCAACCCGACGAAAACATCCTTCTACACTCGACAAGTGCTGCTATGTCCAATGAACCAGCTGTCATCCAATTATGCCTCGCTCTCAAGTATCGATTTGGAGTCACTTGAGTAAAGTAGATTCAGATTAACGATTGAATATCTCCATTAATAATCGAAATAGAGTTGTTTTCTGACTCAATTCTATTGACAAACATAATAAGCGGCAGATATAGTTAAAATCTTTGTCGACTTTGATGCCGCATACCAATAAGATTTCCCTTTCATTAATTCCTTTTAAGAATTGAACTTTTTTAACTGATTCATGCTGAAATAAATAATTAACATCGTAGTTAATTAGTTAACATCGGGATGTATTGTTTGTTGATTAATATTAATGAAAATTCTCATTTTTTTCTTGACTATTGATTGGAAGCTACAGAAACCTAATTTTCAATTATAAAAAGTAGAGAACTAAAGTATTTTAATTTATTGAATATATTAATGCTTGAGAAAGAGAAAATTAAAATCAGTATAGAGCATTATGGGGCTGGAAATTTGTCCGTCAACGAAGGAAAGAAGAAAGAAGACTACAAAGAAGTTCTACTTCTAGAAGACTACTTAGTTGTGATAAGTAAAGAAGAAGATCTCAAAGGAGGCAATCAAGATCATCGAGATGTGGATGTTGAAAGTTTTTAATTTTGACAGTTTTTTGATATGTTTCAATTTTCACTTAAAGTATTAATTTGATATTCCAGATCAGATCTTTCGCTTTCACTTAATATGTTGACAAATTGAAATTAATTATTTCTTCAATACAGAACTCTCATTGAATAATCATTCTCATTTAACACATTTGAATTTTTCTAGAATACTTTCTTCACCAATTCAGTTTTTACCTGAATATATTATCAATCTGACACATATATATAATCCAAATATATTTTCAATCTGATCTGATTTTTTTCAAAGATTTTGAAATGATCAAAGTTTGCAAATATAAAAAACGAGCGCCAAACATCATATTTCGACCTCACATATTTCTGTACAAGAAAAGAAGAAAAACGAAGGATCTTCTGGAAGGACAAGGAAACACACGCCTGGGGAAGGCTGACGTACTTCTAGGAAAAAGAGACAATTTATTTTAATTATCACACTTACAATAATTATTTCAGATAGTGCATAGAAGATTCTGGTGTTTATTTTATTCAAGTTCAATTTAAAATTTCAAAATACGTACAGTACTGCATTTTTTAATCACCTCAAATATAGATCAATAAGATACTTTATTAAATTTTTAATGAATTCAAAGTTGAAAATTTTATTTTTCTTCTCAAGACATTTGTTGGAAAAATTTAGTTGATGAATTGAAGGAAAAAGAGTTAATTTTTTTAATACTTTTTTATAAAAAGTCACTTGAAGTCAGAGTGCATTTTCTTGAAAATAATACTTGGAGCATGCCATTCCAAAATCGTTCTCTTCTTCTGAGTATCGAACAGAATCAGTGAACAATGAAAAAGTTGAAAGATGGTAAGTTTACATCATGCGCTTTATTATACTGTAGAACAAACTTTGATAATAATAATTTTGTTGATGTTTTTATGTGTCATAAAGATTCTCCTTTCATGTTTTGCACAGATTTTCAATAATCTATTTCTCCTAAATCATACATTCTCGGTTTTTTAATGGCCATTTATTTTGTTAAAATCTGTTATTTGAAATTACTTTTTCCTCGTAAAATAATTGTTAAATTGAAATGTGTCTCTTGAACTCCTCAATCAGTTCGTTTTCTTAAATATAGTTCTTCTTGATATATTTGCAAAGTAGGGAACCTCCTATAAATCAAGTTCGTGCATTTAGAGCTAGGCATGTTTGTTCACAATTCAAATTGATAACTTACCGAACTCTAGAGCTACAAATTCACTAGTGAGGGTTACGCTAGTTGATAATATTGTATTTAAATATTACTCTCATGGTTTTGTTCCTGCAAAAATTGAAAATCCTTTTCATAATTTTTTCATTTGACAACCTTTAAATCCATAAATCTTTCACAATCTTCATAATTCTTTCTTTTCACAATACATTCTTTCAAAATTCTTTTCATTTGTTTTGAATATTACTCTCATAGAGTTTTTCCTGCAAAAATTGAAAACTCTTTTCATAATTGTTTTTCTTTTTAGATAATACTCCGTCTCCAAGAAAATCAATGTCATTAGAAGCGGCGCTCTCACTTTCTCCAAATTCTAATGAGCAGTTTTGTCAGAAATCTCCGGAAAAGAGAGGTGAGTCATACTTGAAAGTCAATAATATTCGATAAAATAGTTTATATTCATTTTCAATTCCATTCTGATTTTTATGAAATCAATCAACTTCTCGAAATAAGACTGTTGAACCAATATTATAACCTTCAAGTGTTTCCATAACATGACTAAAGGGCAAGGTGGAACTGCCGTGAGGATTCCTATACAAACCATGAGCATATTCATTCCAACTAGTTTCACTGCGTTTAAAACATGTAATTATTCTTTAATGTCACTATCAAAGTTATTTTTCATCCATTTCGACTTTTTGAAATCTCTGGTATTTGTAAAGCACAATATTTTTCTTATACAGTTGTGACTTATAATTTTACTTATTGTCATTGAAATGCATAGGAGCTTTGTTAAGAGGATTAAATTCAGTTTATTTCTCACAATCTCAACAATACATTATCCCATATTTGTATATACTATAATACTATTCAAACCATCTAACTTATCACCTATAACATGACATATGTAATTCATGTAATATAACTTAATTTTAATATAAATATGTACCTTACTTTTAATATTTTGTGAGAGACTCACATGCAGGCTGTAGCCTGTGTTGTGAGTGGTCTGGCAATTGTACTTTGGCTAATTACAATTGAGTGAGAAAAATAATATAACAAGATCAAAAACAGAAGTGCGATAATATCTCAATTATGTTGAGAATTGCTATAGTAATTTATAGAAGTGCTACTTCAGAAATTTAATTTTTTCGTATTTATGAAAAATTACAAAGATCTACATCATACGCTATTCCAGGCTCTTATACTGAAAAATCTATATTTTATCTTTTACATACTTTTCTCTCCTATTGTCCTCTATTTCATTACCATGATTGTAAACTGCAATTATTAATTGTTGATGTTATGTGCTTTGTGCCTGTATTTCAAATATTAACTTTGATTTATTGTGTGTAATATAACCTATTTCGACTTTAGTACTGCGAGATAACTGAGTAGTACTAACAAAAGTATGAGAATGATTTTTGTACTTAGAGATGTCTCTTATCTTTTCAGCCCTGGCTAGAAGCAATAATGACAATGAAGAGCCTCAGATGAAAAGAACTAGATCTTCAACAGATGCTCATAACTATCTTCTAACACCGCCTTCAACTCCAGTTGCCAGTGAATCTGCTAAAAGTCAAGGTGAATGTCCTTTTTTAATTTATTTTTCCTTCCACAATGTCTATTAATACCTTGAAATTTTTTTTACTGGGAAACCTATTTATGAATTGATCTATGTCTGACTACGATCTGATCTAATGTCATCTACGCTTCACTTATAGCTATAACCAGATTCATTTAATTTGATGCTTGGCTTTAGATAGATAGAATAGAATAGCTGCCTTTATTTGTTACCTGGGAGGGCCTCTCTTACACTTAACCCCCAGCCTTCCACCCTCCAGTCATAGATAGATAGTTGAAGAGATATTATTTCTTGACGTTGCTGATGACCTTATAGTACGATGGCAAAGAAATTATATCTATCTATCAAGCTATCTATCTAATGCCAAGCGTCAAACTTTAAATGAATCTGATTATATTTTGTTTGGTGTATATTGCATACTACAAACAGGGCTTGATTTACATATGGGCTGAATGGGCTATAGCCACGGGCGGCAGAATTCAGGGGGCGGCAATTTTTGGTAAAAAAGTAAAAAATTATTAGTTGAAAATATGTGAAAAAAATTACTTGTAATAAATTTGCGAACATAACAATTTGTAAATTGGAATCGTTTAATCAGGTAGGGCGGCGAATTGTGGATAGCCTATGGGCGGCCAATCTTCAAATCCGCCTCTGACTACAAAATATAATACCTAATATAATAAAATATGAATGTATAAAAACATTCAGTTTCTTCTTCATTTTTATGGTTCTATAACAGTGGAACATTGTTATGATAAATACTTCTAATTTTCGTTTTAAATTTCCAGTTGAATCTCAAAAAGATGCTGCAGCATCATCGTCGAGCAAAGCAAACTCTGAAAATTCACCGAAATGCAGTTTTTCTGGAATAGTTGATCATAAAATGAACGTAGCTAATGAGGACAACGCATCGCCGGAAAAGGTATTTGCGATTCTATGTACTAGATTCCTAGAGTATCAGAGTATTTTTCTAATATACTAGAGTATTTTTCAATTATTTTTAAATAATCAGACTAACTGATATTTGAATTACACTGTGACCTGTGTTGTCTTTTTATTAATGATGGTAAACTGATATTTGTTTTGAAAAATCATACTAAAAAGAACTATAGTGAGAAAAATGTTGACATGATCAGTACATTTAATTTACTACTACAAACTGCACTCAATTTTTCATTCGTCATATTGCTGAAGTTTTTGAGAGCTTTTTCAAATTGATTCATTCTGTTGTACAGTCGCTTCCACTTAAGGTAAAGTTATGTTGTCTGTTATCAATAGGATTGTACTTTTGGTTTTGGTAAATCTATATTCTATTACTATTTTATTCACAGATGAAGTGCTCCACTGAGAACAGACCAAGCAGCCCCTTAAAGAATGTGAAACAGTAAGTTCAGTATTTTCCATTTGATATGAATTTGTAAGATTTCATAAGGTCCCTAGAAATTGTATTGTAAATGCATTTTAAATATAATAAGTATTTCCCTACAATGTAGTCCGTCGCAGCTTGCCACTTCGATTAGCACCCTTAATTCCGATCGGGATCTAATCACCATTCCACCAGAAAATGTCATATAATGTCTCTTGTCATCATTCAATAACGAGTTAGTCTTGTGTGGATACCTTCAGCCAAAACGTTTGTGTTATGGAAAATGTAATAAAAACAATATCATATTATATTGTTTTTTCTTTAATTTTAATCGAAATGATATTCAATTTACGATCAGTATAATATTTTGTTATTCCGATCATGAGATTGACACTTGAAAACTGAAGATTGCTCTTGGATTGGAGGCTGGCACATGGAGAAATAAGGCAAGGTGGAACCTACCCGTAATGGTCCCCCCACCAATGAAGAACCATATTGGAATTTTTTATAGAAAAATTCTGCAACTGTCATTTTCAAAAAGCCTTCAATATTAGTTCTTTATAAAGTATACTTTAACAATAATATAGTAAAATATAAAGTAAAATATAGTACAGTATAAAGTAAAATATATAATATAAAGTATATTAGATACTGTAACAATATGTATCTAAGCAATAAATTCATGAAAATTGGACTCTTAATCATTTTTAATTTGACTTGATTTAAGAATGAATTTATGTCATTCCATCTTAATGCTTTAATCTTTTCCAACAGTGTTGTGGACCGACCCAAGGACAGTGCAACAGAAAAGCCACCAATCAGCCCTCCTGAATGTACTTGCGATCAAAGGTTGAGTGGATCTATGATTGATTCTTATTTTAGGTGAGTTATTCCTATGAACCTGATGAAATATTTCTAAATTATATTGCGATTCTTCGCAATTAGTGACTTCGGCTTTCGGCAATTAAAGCTCCTATAGAAAAAAGTATTCACAAATCTATTTATGATTGGTGATTCCTTTTTTCAATAACAGTTTTCAATATTCAAATTCAAATTTTATTCTGATCAAAGAATATCTTACTGATTTAGAAAAATACCAAACATCATGTTTATTAAAAACAAATGTTAATTACAAGTGTGTTTTGTAGTTCACAAATCAGAAAATAAACCACTTGCTGAAAGTAAAAACCTTTTTGTCTGCAAGTAGGAGCGAATATCATAAAAAAATGAAATTAACAATAAATGTTCTGTTATGCAAGATATGGTTTTATTTTGAGTAATCGTAGGCTTGGTCTAAGTTTTGATCAATATCGTAGGATTCTCCACACCAGACTTTGAAAATGTGACCTTAGATTCTCAGTTGACGTTCTGGGGGACATAGTTTTTGTATGACTGTATGTCTTATCGCATAATCCTAACCATAGAAAATCAGTCTCCTTTTCCAAAATTTTGCATTTTCAAAATATTCATCTTACTGACAAAATCTTGATTATTGGACTGTACAACCTACTTATATCATACGATTACAGATTATGTCATGACTCAGAGGTTATTACTTGAGATGATCCTACACTATCTTGTGTATTGCTTTATATTTTCTCCACTGCCTCGTCCTAATCCGCTATTGTTTATTTTCGACAGGTATTTCCATCGAACGCGGCTAAGTTTCACAAATCAGCAGAAAACGTACATATTCAGTGTCTCGTTTTACCCGCTATTAACATCGGACAGTTCACAAGCAATGAAGTTGAGAAAAGGTTTAGCTGAGAAGCGGCATTCGCTGGTTGAAAGCCTCACCAGAAATGTTGATTTATTTGAAAAAGATTTCATCATATTTCCCATCGAGAAACAGTAAGCACTTGATTTCAACACAATTTAGTATTTTGTTAGCTTGAGCTTAAATCATCTTTTGTTGAATTTTTCATATTTAAAGTATAGAATAACAGTACACGGAATAGAATAGTTCTTCTTCTTAAGTTACCAGCCGTTGGGCTGGTTGGCAGCAACTCTCCACGCTTCTCTGTCATCCGCCATCCTTTTCATGTTGCTGTAGGTGGCACATCTCAAATCCTTCAAAAGTTGATCGGTGTACTTCAGTCTTGGCCTTCCTATAGAATAGTTATTCATCAATTATTCTGTACGGCTATTAAATATTAAGAATATTATGTTGAAATTCATAAAATGTTTTATTATATATTTTTAATATTATTATTTTATTATTATATGTTTTAATTAATGTTGGTTTCAATTATTCTGTACGGCTATTAAATATTAAGAATATTATGTTGAAATTCATAAAATGTTTTTTGTGGGTGTAAATGTTTTAAAATAATATCATTTGAATGATTTACATTTTCTGAAAGCAAAATTGAAATCGACCATAATTGATTTTTAGTAAAACGCTCGCGATCGATAAAAATGAATGTATTTTTTTTTTAAATGTATTCCCAAAATTATTGTTCTAGAATAGAATAGAATAGAATAGAATAGAACTTTATTTACACAATGCACAGATTATAATAAAATAAAAATCAATTTTAAATAAAATAATACATAATTTCTTCTCCTATTTAAAAAGTTCTTAGGCTTAGCCGAAGCCGTCAGCCGAGTTGATAGTATTTATTTACATTGGTTTCATTTATATTTGATTTACTACACAGCAATATAAGAAGGCTAATAAACGTTATGATAACAATTAATAATCTTTTAAGAAAACAAGTGCATCAATGTGGCTGGATTTATGGCACTCAAAAAAAGACCAGAACTGCAAATAAAATACAATAAAATGAAACTAACTAATTGACTACTAACTAATAATACTTTAACACTGATTAATTCCTAATGTAATAAAAATCAAATAAATAAATTTATCAATAATAAACAAAGTAAAATGAATAATCATTGATCAAATCAAACAAAATTACTAAATCATTGAATAAATTAATAAAAACCTCCCTTAGTAATATCAAAATAAAATGAAAAGACAACCTAGCTGCACTTTGAATAACAATAAAAGAAACTGCTAAGCGACAATGCCTACCTTAATACTAATAATTACATAATAAAAATATAAAAAATAATAATAATTTACATTCAACAATAATAAATTTTAATTTATCCTCGATTCATTCCTTCTATGAGTACCTTTCAAATTAAAAATTAAATTCTCTAATAAGTTCTAGTCTATACTTCCAGGCCTCTCTTAAATAACCTACTAGGCTCTTCCAACATCTACCATTCAGGTAATCTATAACTGCCTCTTTCTCTAATGTCCTCTTTCTCATCCATTTTATTCTTATTTCGCACAAAATCGAACAATTTCCAATAAAATGATAAATATCCTCCGTTTCTCTGCTGTTGCACATGGAACAAATACCTAGCTCCTCCTCCTGTGTGGGCCATGATTTAGCGAAAATAGTCCTCCTCTGGCTTTGAATATCATTGAGATTACGTTCCGCCTGTTTTCATCATTTATATAATCTCTTGTTTTAGCATCTATTTTTATATCCGAATAGACGCTATGAAACAGTGAACGCTCTCTTCTTTCTAGCCATTTATCTTTAACTTTCGTTTTCATTTTTATCAGCGCCCGGGTCGACGTTGCCTGCCACCCCTGTCTAAAGTTCCCTGCTTGCCAGTTACCCGCTGTTATCGGCAATTCAATATCTAGATCGCTCAATATCCGAGTCCATTCAGCGTACCAACCACATTTCTCTCTTAAACAGTGCCTTGCCAAGACTGTTCTATATCGACCCGTTGGGAGCTCAAAAGAGTTCAACACATATTTTATATGTGATCTCAAGGTGTACAACCACAATTCATCTTTTCCAGTCTCTAAGTATACAATATAATTAGGCGTATTATTAGGCAATCCATATATTTTCTTAACGAAACCCCTAAAAAATATCTCCAACTCTTCTCTATCCATGAAACCCCATACCTGATCCGCATATGTGACTACAGCTCTACTAATTGATTCAAATATCACCCACTTCATAGATAAAGGCGCCTCTTCATTCAAAATAAGTTTGCGCCACACGCTATTGATTCCAAATTTTGCTGCTGTCAATCTGCCTTTAAAATGCTCGGTAAGTGACAATCTAGAGGAGAAAACTACGCCCAAATACTTGTATGTATTCACAACCTCTATTTCCTCTTCCCAAACTTCCACTTCTCTCCTTCTGATAGTCTTCCACCTTTTCTAAAAACAACAATCTTTGATTTTGACATATTAACCGTTAGATTCCACCTAATGCAGTACTCCTTTAGTCTATCTATCATTGACTGCAGCTCTTGCGCACTCTCAGACATTAAAACCACGTCATCCGCATAGAGCAGAGAGTTGATCAGATGGTTGCCAACATACACACCTCCACCTACAAATTGACTCAAATCATTCAAAAACAGGGCGAAAAGCAACAGGGACATTACGCAACCTTGCTTTAATCCGTTTCCGGTAATGAAAGTCTCTGTCAAACCTCCGTCATCTCCACACCAAACTGTAGCTTTAGTTTCTTGCGAAAACTCTTTCAAAATCTCTACAAATTTATATGAAGCTCCCAGTTCATTCAGCTTAGAAAATAAGGAATAACTGTCAATACTATCGAACGCTCCTTTGTAATCCACGAAAAAACAATACAATTTCTTTTTACGTAAACTCAAAGTATTCTTAATCATATTGTATAATACGAAAATATTATCAATTGCTGAATAACCTTTACGGAAACCGCATTGATTTTCATGTAATATCTTTCTGTTTTCCACCCAAGTTTTCAATCTCTTCAATAATATAGTGGAGAATAGTTTACTGATCGCATCTATGAATGATATAGCCCTGTAATTATTAACGTCATCTGCATTTCCTTTTTTATACAAAGGGAATATTATCGATCGTGAAAAAGCAGACGGTATCCGATCACCTCCCATAATATTATTAAATAATCTCAGTATAAGCGCTTTGTAGTTTTCAGAAGCATTTTTGTAAAACTCTGCTGGAATTCTATTTTCCCCTGGGGCTTTATTGTCATGCATGGATTTAAGCGCATTTTCCATTTCATTCAAGTCTATTTCTCTATCGAGTACTCCATCCTCAGCATATGAAGCCGCATAGTAAGTAACTTCATTGACCATTGAACCAAAAACTTGTCTGAAATGCGCAACCCAGTCTTCTGGTTTTACATTTCCGGAAATTCTAAATTCTCTATTTTGAAATTTCTTTATCAACATCCATAATTCTCCGCTATCTTTAACTGCTTCAAACTTTTTCTTCACATCACTGTAATAATCCTGTTTCTTTCTTTTACACATGTTTTTGTATTCCTTTACTGTTTTCAAATAATTCGCCTTCACTTGCTCCGAATTGGATTTTCTAAATACATTTAACAGGCTAAATACAAGCGCCCTCATCCTTTCACATTCCTTATCGAACCACCTTCCCCTCAAACCTGCTTTACCCAACTTCTGATTATTATTATTGATGCGGGGCCTATAGTTAGCTGCTCTATAAACAAGATTATTGAGCAATTCAAGATTATTTTCATTGTCTGCTGTTAAATCATCAATCTCTCTGCAGTAGTTGGTGAGTTTTGCCATGTAAGATTCTCTCTGTACCTTATTCCATTTCAACTTTGGCAATAAAGGAAGAATCACGCTCTCTCTCTAGACAGTTGCCCTTCGTTAGTACAGCTTCTATTGGTAGGTGATCAGATAAATATTCCGGAATTACACTGAAATCTCCTATTGTGGGAATTAGCTCCACTGATACACAGCATAGGTCGATTACAGAGGATCCTCTCTGGCTCATGTAGGTGAAATCGCCCCACTTATCACCTCTTATTCTGCCATTCAATATTATCAAATTGAATGTTTCACATAATTCTAGTATTCTCCTTCCTTTCGCGTTTATCATCTCATCCTTGGACATTCGTTTACTATCTATGATGTATCCTGATTCAATTATATTTGTAAATTCAGAAAAATCTTGCAATTTTCCTATTCTTCCATTGAAATCTCCCATTAAAATTGTATTGTTTCTACCGTCCTGGGCGGCCATGAACTCCCATAAACTATTGAAATCCCTCTCCCATTCAATATTACTCCCACCACTAAGATAAATCGGTACTAGGTAATAACTAGCTTCTCCCCTTGCTTTTATTTGAACGAGTTGTCTATTTTGTAAATTACATACACTTATTAAATCTTCTATTCCCTTTTTAATCCCAATCAACTGACCCTTTTTTGCCCTACCCTGACTTGAATCTCTGCTTGCGAACTCCCAATACAAGCTGTAACCTGGAAAACTATTGACAAAGTGTGTTTCCCTTCCCTCTTCTATAAAAGTCTCTAGTAATACGAAAATATCATAATTTTTAATTATATTGTAGATTTCAAAAAACTTACTTTTTAATCCAGCCACATTGTACACAATTACTCTCAGCTGCCCCCTCCTACTCGGACTGACGGCTGCCTCTCAGTTGACGTTGGCGTCGGCGTCGGCCTCTGCTCGCGTTGCTTCCTCCTCGAACACGCTCCTCACCGCCTGCATCACACCTCCACCAAGCATATCCTGCAGTTTGTGCCAGCCATCACCGCCTCCCGCCGCCACCAGCCGCTCGCCTTCATCCATCGTGAAGCCGTGACCGTTCACAATCAGTCGATCAACCTCCACCGACGCTCTCACATCTGGTACACGTCTCCTTAGCTCCCTACACGCCCGAAACATTCTGGATCTTTTTTTTCTGGTGTCCGATGCAAAGTCTTTATGTATCACAAATCTCGTACCTTTCAGCTTTTTGCTATTCCTTGTGATGTACTGTATGTCGCGGTCGTTGGGAAAATGGGCGATAATAGGTCCATTATTCACTCTTCTACCTAAAGCATGAGCTCTATTAACCCAGATTTCCTCTCTAGCACCTAGATGACCAACACAAAGTCTCTAACAATTTCCGCGTAGTCCGCAGTTTCACAATCGTAGTTCAATCCTCGAAAAATCAAATTGTTTCTCCGCGATCTATTTTCCAGATTTTCCACTGCCTAAGCACCAAGTCATTCTTCAATTTGAGAGCTTTAACTTCTTCTCTCAGTTCCTATTCTCCACTGAAAGTTCTTTAACTTGATTGAGTAGATCACTTACATCTTCTTTCGTAGCCAAAAATGAAAGTTTTTTGTCCATGGCTTCACACAGTCGCGTTTCCAACTGATTCAACATAATTTCTATATTCCCTTGTTCTCCCATTTTTGATCCTGTAGCACGTTTTTTATGTTCAGTCTTTACGAGCTCCGGTGAACTTTTTGCTCTTGGCCTCTTCTTTTCACTATCGTTCTGCCGAAAATAGTTTCCGATCGTGTTCTTATTCATTACCCGTGAACAACAGTTTGAAGCACAATAAACTATTCACCAATACTTTAAAACTTTTATTGAAACTATAACGATGTTATAAAGTTAGGTTAGAAAGACCGAACGTAACAGAACTTGCCGGCTACCGACTTGAATGTAACGATAGATAAGAGAGCAAAACAAACTACGTCCGTTCAGCTCAACAGCTCACTATCCAAAATTATTGTTCTATTGAATTGATGATAAATGCTATTCAAATGTGGTTGTGAATTCTATGCAAGATATCGTTTATTAAAATTATTCAACGTTCCAAGTATCTAGCTATTCGTAATTTTCGTTATTGAATTTTCAATTCAGTACTAAAATTATTTACAATTATTATTTATTTATTTAGCGTATGGCTTTTAATAGTGGGGAGACCCGAGTAGGGTTGTTCCACTTCACCAACATAACCAATTATCCCTTGGTAGGGAACATGGTGAAAGTTTGTTTACAATAAATTTAGGCTCATTGAGTTTTATAGTTAGTTGTGAATTCTAAACAGAAAAACAATTATTGAAAGCATTACAAAAATCTTTCTCCTTGGCATTCTTGTTCTGTGAGTTTTATAGTTAGTTGTGAATTCTAAACAGAAAAACAATTATTGAAAGCATCACATAAATCTTTCTCCTTGGCATTCTTGTTCTGTGAATTTGTGTCTAAATTGTGTAATAGGCTGATTTAATTATGAATTTTTTTGTATCTTTTGATTGTCAATTTATTAGTGTACTAAACTGATTTAATAGTGAGTTTCTTTGATTTTAAGTGGACGTTGGTTGGTGGTAATCGTCTGTTTCCCGGGACTAACGGGTCCTGTCGAATACCAGCAAAAAGAACAAATAAAAAAGCATTCTTCGCCGAAGAAGAACTTGTTTAAAGATGAGACGGCAACAGGGACTTCGAGTGGGAAGGCTAGGAGGACT
This sequence comes from Laodelphax striatellus, assembly GCA_017141395.1. Lineage (NCBI taxonomy): Eukaryota > Metazoa > Arthropoda > Insecta > Hemiptera > Delphacidae > Laodelphax > Laodelphax striatellus. The sequence continues at coordinate 8,156,930 of CM029535.1, read as the reverse complement.
CGCTTAGGATGTAATTCGGTTGAGAAGAGAAATTCCAAAGAAACAGCTGACTGTGATACGGTGAGCAACCGAATTATTCATTATTTCATCACAAAATTGTCATTAAATTCTATTTCTACAAATTTTGAACGTACAAGATTGTTATATTGAAATACGTGGTACTTCCCTTTTTTTCTTTTTTTTAAAGGGTTGTTACATGAAATTGAAAAAGACGTGGGCCTATTTTTTGAATACTAAAGCCCGGTCTAGACGCTACGATAAGTTTGTCAAACTTATCATTCCAACTATAGCAGGATCCATTTAACTTGTCAGAAAACAGCTGATTGATGTACGCTCGTTTACTAACGTTAAATCAGCTGTTCTCTAACAAGTTAAATGGATACTGCTATAGTTGGAACGGTCAAACTTATCTAGACCGGGCTTTAGAAGTCCCGTAATAAATAAAGCTTTTTGACACACACTAGACATGAGTTGATTACCTTGTACGATCTGATTTCCATGACTATTGTGTGTCCAGCTTTTCCCGTTCTACAGGACTTTTAATTTTTACGAAGCAGGCCCCTGGTTCATTCGAGGAAGGAATCGTCAGAAGAAGATATATAGCAGGATCCAATTAACTTGTTAGAAATCAGCTGTTTTGGTAATAATTATAAAGTGGCTTCGACACAATAATCAAAAGACTTAAAGGTCTAAAAGACCTTTAAAGTCTTTTAAAGACATTTTTAAAGAAGACCTTTCAAAGAATAACGTTTTAAAAGACTTTTTCAATAATCTGCGAGATTCAGCATTTGTAGGTTAAGTATTGTGATCATATGCTCGTCGATCATATGATTTATGACAAGTTAAATGGATCCTGCTATAGTTTTGTTTTGGCGAAACCTTGTTTGGCTCACCAAGCACTGCTACACTAAACACTAGATAGCAGAGCGATGTATTAAAATATTAAACGTTGAAAATACATTGAAACATGGAATATTATTTGTTTAAATATGAATAAATCGTGTTATTAAATGTTAATTGATCATCGCCGCCAATAAGTTCACTATTAATCTCTACATTTTGTTTGGTTTTTTAAAGATATCAAACAACAAGAGCGTTGGAAATAGTAAGTCTCCAACAAAGACCTCCGAATCAAACCTAGGCCAAGACGACAGAACCTCCAATGAAAGTCAGCCGATCAAGCAGTGAGTTGAATTTGTTTTTGTTATCAGACATGTTATGTTTTCTTAGCTATTAATAATTGATGTCTTGGAGCATTTTTTCCATTGGTACTCCGTGCTTAATCCAAAGAATTTCTGTAAAAGTACCACCGTTACTATCAGAGAATTCCCCTACTATTTTTCAGCTATTTGCTTTGCTGGAAAATTGCATAACTTTTATAAATTTCATAACCCAAAAGTGAAAATACTTTTTTATCTCTCAAATCGTTCCTGCACTTCAATGTAAGTTAATAAGAAATTTACTCCAGAACTGGTTTCTCCATTTGAAAAGTAATATTTTTATCGCATTTGTTTCAGGCCTTGTATATTGGTGTTTGATTCATCACCAAAACCACGGAAAACTGAAGTGGTTGAAGTGATCAGAGATTATCTCAGAGTCGAGTACAAAGTCAAGCATGGTAAGGATAAGGACTTTTCAACGTTCATGAAGGACAGTAAACCCAGAGTACCTACGCGGAAAAATTCGGCTTGCTGTGGCGTCTACATGCTTCAGTATGCTGATTCATTTTTCAACGTAAGTAGATAAGAAATTATCTCGCCATATTTTGTATATATTTTTTTCATTTTTGTCTATTTTTCTCGATGGTGATGCCCACATGAGCTCTAGACTTGGGCGTGGGTGATGGGAGGGGCGATGACGGGATCGACGGATTAACTCCTCTCCAAAGTCTCCAAAAGAGTGGCCCGAGGATTGTCGAAATCTTCTGTCGATTGGGAACGAACCAGGAACCTTTGGTTTATTAAACAACCGATAAGCTACCTCGGCTGCCGGCCATTTCCATTAATACCATATGCATCCATGTTTTATTGTAACTATTAGCCAAGTGGTTTTTATAAAACAGTATAAGTATTGTATCTATTAAATTGATTTTTTGAAAAAATCGTGATTGAGAAGCTGAGCTATAAATTTTTTTTATACATTATTTTAACATTACGGATTTTTACAAATCAATTACTGAATGCTAGATAGATTACAAGTTTCGATAGACTGAACCTCAACCTTCCTATTTTGTAATGAATTCCTCTCTATTAACCGTCTATCATTTGGACTAACCATTAATTTTTTACTCTCATTCCTTAAATAGAGTCTTCCAGAAAAGCCTCCAGCTCTGTTCTATAATTGCCATTTTTTCATTTCCATTTTCCAATATTATTTATTCAAGCTAGAACAACAGGTTAATGTGGCCAGTAATTATTTCTTTGTATGCTGAAAATTTATACCGGTAAACTGGTGCAACTTTGGTCCAATTTTCAACATCAAACTTTATCCATCTTCTTGTAATTTACAATAATCAGTCAAATAAGTTAAAAAATGCGGGAGTACTCTATTGATGTAGCTATTATTAATGGGTGTGATCGAAATTGAAAAAGTTCATAAAAAATACACAAATAAAATACAAATCAATACTTTCGATTTTGACAACATGGAGCAATAAAGAGAGTTTCTTATTTCATTTTCTGCATGAAACAGTGTTATTAGTCGATAAAGTTTTGGTATGCAATTTTTCAATCCGTAATATTTTGATTCAATTCTCAATTAATTGGGAATTAATTGAATTGACTCAATTCTCAAAATATTCAATTCACTGAGCTAAATATCCATCATGTAGCCACTGCCTACATGATCAAACAGATATCTATATCTTTGAACATAGAAATAGTAAGAGTAGACCTACAAGAACATATAATAGCAGTTATTAGACTGCTACGTTGATTCCCGCTTTTGATACAAGTTGTGTAATCTTTTTTCTCGAATGGTCTAAAGTTGCACCAGTTTACGGTATTGTATATTGTTTTATGACAATATGTGCCATATTGTTAACAATATTGTTGATGATTTAAAATTCATTCTCGAGGTAATTGTTTATTTTGTATTTTATGTTAGTGTTATACCAATTTTACTTTTGTATTGTTAACCAATTTACTTTTTGGCAATAAAGATTGATTGATTGATGAGAAGTAAATACTAAATAATTGAATGAAATTATGTGAATTGATTTGCAGAATCCGATAATCGACTTTCGTCTTCCGATTAAGCACCTTCAGAACTGGTTTCCGGCGGATGCGATCTCGAGGAAGCGCGACGAGATCTATCGGTTTGTGCCGCAACCGACGGCGGGCGATCCGGTCTGCGCCAGTCAGATGCTGCACGTCAAATCGTGCAAGGCCAACGACGGCCCAACTGCAGCCGGCAGCAGTCAGCGACGGCCAAGCAGCGACTGCGACACCAAGGAAGCTAAGCCAATCACAGTGCTCGATAGTTTCCGTGCCGTGGCCGTGCTCGAAGACTGTAACACTAGTGACGATATTTCCGACGATTTCAAAGGATTCGATCTTGAACAGCCGCTGGACAATCTGCTGAGTCCCGATCGCAGGGCGGCCGCACTCACTGCCGATCTACTAAACGACGATGACAACGCCGTCATGGATGTTATCGGAGAGGAGAACGAAGAAGAAGAAGTTGTTTCAATGTTGTGCTCTAGACTCAAAGCTCACACCCCCGAACTGGTTGTAGCTCTCTCTCGATCCGACTATGTTCCTCAGCAAAATAAAAAACGTCGTGTGCGTACAAAAACTGTCACTGCCTTAACGCCGACGAAAACTCAGGCGCCTTCCAAACGGAAAAATGTCGGCTCTGAAAATTCAGTCGCTGCTCCCAAAAAGTCGACAACAGCGTCCAGGAAAAGCGATTCTGGTGAGTACACTCACAGTATTTAACAAGTATTGTGACTTGGTTAGAATAGTTGATAGAATACTAGATAGAAAAACTTGGAGAAGTTATTCACTTGCATTAAAGTATTGTATTGCTATTTTAACAATTTGGGACTGAAACATTTACTACAATCTTTGCAAAGTTTAAGCTTTCGCATGCTCTATCAGTTCACATTGGGGCGAAGGTTATCTGAATTCAAGGTTATTGAATGCTATTTACCTTGCTAATTCTTTGATAGGTGTTGAATGATGAGTCACAGAGGAAAGAGAGACACCTCAAACCCTTTCTTAGTTGATTGGGGCATTTCTTTAATGTAGTGGCTTGGTTTTATAGACTAATAACCACATGTTCGTTGCAGTCCAATCTTGTAGCAAAATATAATAATTTTATATGATTTTTGATCATTACAGTAATTTGTGTTTCACTTGAATCCTGAATATAACTTGAAACCCTGATAATAACTGAATTGATGCAGGTTATAACTTACCCTGCTAATCGACAGGATGCCTGATCCTATTCAAAATGCAGAGTAATTTATTGGAATTACATAAACTCTGTTCTGTTCTGCAAATCTTGTAAATTGATAAAATCAAATGGTTATCTCCAATTCTCATAAAGTTTAATGTACTAGAACTCTTAAACCATGTTTTAATTCCCTAACCTGCTCAATTTCATGGAGTTGAAAATAATACTCAAAGAGGAGAGATGTTCATTTTTCTTGTCTTGATCATTTTTCTCTGTCTATTTTGATTATTATCTACATTCTTCTTAGTATGTGGACCTATTATCATTGAGGGCGTTGTATGTTTGCACCAGGACTGAAAGAGATTATCAATATCAATTAGAGATATTGAGGTTCAGCGGCGGATCTAGAAATGGATTTTGGGGGGGGCTTGAAACCGATGACCGGGGGGGGGGGGAGTTGATTATTATTAGAATGATATTCTCATGATAGGTCTCGCTTTCATTGATTTCATATGGGTTTAAACTTAAACTGCACTTAATATCCTATGTAAATTATAACCATTTTATAACAAAACTTAACATATTTGGAAGTTATCTTTATGTACAAAATATTATTGCACATTATGTTCATTGAACCGAGAACCATTTTTTCTATCAATGCATCTCAAGCGATTTCTCGCAATTTCACTTGATTTTTTGCTATTCCACATGATTTCCGCGAGAATTAGCAAGGAATAGCTTATGATGTATTATTAATAACATGGATGAACTTTGAAGAGCTATATCTCGCAAACTGTTGGGCTGCTTTTAACAGTAATTCTGGTATGAAATTGGGGCTTATTTAAATTTATTTTAAAATTATATTAGGTGCTGTTATGAAAAAGTTATGCTTCAGGGTTAAAATTGTCTACATGTAAAAAATTTAGCCATTTCATTGAGGTTTTTGGCGGGATAGAAGGTTACCGGGATCGAATAATTGGATTCAATGTTCCACGATTATACAACATAGAAAAGAACCGGGCTACCCCATTTCATGCGAAGTAAACCCTACTTTCGATGACAATTTCACTGGCTTATATCACATTTAAAGACGTAGAATTAGTAATGGTGAAATTCGGTCATTCTTGCTAATGAATATTTATATTAAGAGCTTAAAACTAATTTATAAATAATATATTATAATATTTATAATTTATAAATATTATAATTATATTATATAATATTTGTATGAATTTTACATTTTCATACAAAATTTCCAGGCGTTTTGGGGGGGGCTTCAGCCCCAAAGCCCCCCCCGTAGATCCGCCACTGTTGAGGTTGGAGATTTATTTACTATTAATTTACTAATTATGGTTTTTTCTTTTAATAAAAGTTTTAAAATCTCATTTTGTAAGTAGCTATGAATTAGATTTATTTGTATTTTTTATTATTAATGATAATGAGCATAATATTTCAATTCAGTTGTCTGATAAATGCTCTTCTATTTTAAGATTTTGATTACAGTATTTGATTATGTGATTCAATAACAATTTTTTGTTGTATATACAGTATTTAGAATCGCCAAAATTTATATATTTAAGAAATTGCTTTAATAGAGATTGCTTTTTGGAACGGCATTATAGAGCATGCAGTCTAATATTAGTCTTGATACACACAGTTTTGCTTTAGAAATCATTTAACTTCATTGGCTAATTATATCATTAAAATATGAATACCCATTGGCATGTGCATTTTTTTGTATATGAAGAGAATGTCTGTGTTGAAAAGTAGAATGTAGAACCTATTAATTTGATTTTATTACCAATACCTGTTATACCTCTAGTAGTAATAGTAGCTATTGTTACAACTAACTTCAATTTTCTTTCTCACATTTTCATATGTCTTTCTTTGCCGATAGTTAGTTTCACTTCCAGCAATTCCTCAAGCAGTGTCAATACACTCTTAACTGGTTCATTCAAATGGACTGTTTGATAGTCATGGTCCATGTTGCCGAACTCAATTTTTGATCAATAATTTACTATTAAAAATACAGTCTATAGATATTTTCTGTCTATCGGGTTTTTATCTGATTATTATCATTTTTTTTTAATTTTTCGTATGTTTCAAATTGAAAATGTGAAAAAGATGAAAATCACCTATCTGTCGAATTCCAGCATGTTCTGAGCCTTTTTACGCTATTTGAAAGTCTTTTAATTACAATACATATTTCATTCACTTTATCGTGTCAAACAATTCATTGAAATTCATTCATTTCATCATTAACAGCTGCATGGAGAATGATAGTGCTCTAGTGGTTGAATGACTTATGCTTGAATGATAGTTTATTATTTGTAGAGCTTTTGAAACCAAGATGTATAGTACGGTAGAACTGAAAACCTTGGTTGATTCTGTGCTTTGATTAATGTTTCTACATGTACAGGGTGGGGCAGACATTTTTACTTATTTCAGTTGGCTGTCCTGAAGCAATGGCTGCCGCTATGAGGGTGTGGGTCATTTCTTCTGAAGGAGCAAAAATATAATTTTTCATCCTCCATGAAAAACTAGAATTCTATTCCTGAAAATTGGCAGTGATAGAGGATTTCAGCCCTTGGGATTTTTCTGCTCAAGAAAATGCATGTGAGAAGCTACAGTACTAATGAACATTCCACACCTCACGAGTGTCAATGCATATTTTAACACCTTTCAGGGCGGCTCATCTCTTCGAGAGCCGATTTGCGTTAGCCAGCTCGATCACGTGATTTAACCCCGTGCGACTTCTTCCTGTGGGTTTATTCCAGGTCTACAACTTACTATGGCCATAGGAATTCCAATGAATTAGAATAGAACAAACGTCTTGGAATGTTCAGTTGCGCCTCCCATGTATTTTTTTTTTTTTTAACAGAAAAATCGCGTGGTCTGATATCCTTTATCACTGCCAATTTTCAGGAATGGAATTTTAGTTTTTCATGAAGGATAACAAATTATAATTTTATTCTTTTAGAAGAAATGACCTCCAGTATCATAGCGGCAGCCAATTTAAATAAGTAAAATTGTCTGCCCCATCCTATATTACAAAGGTGTTTAATTCAACGAAAATGTTGAACTTTCACATTTCCTCGAGAACCAGTATAAAATTCTTGTTATGGTCGTATTGATGAAATCTATTATTAATATTATTGTTTCTAGTATGTGTAGCCGTATGATTTATATGGCAAGTAGCACTAACGCTTATTTGATAACTGATCACCAGATTATAGTTGATCGGCAATCAAACTGATCGACGTTTCTGCAACCTGCCTATTTATTGGTATTTTATGTTTTCGTCTTCTGTTATATAATTTTTTCTTTTCACTCTCTGGTCATAAGTTACTTTGCTAAAAATTTCGAATCTATTGCTATAATTTTTGTCCTGGAGAACTCTGCTCCAGTAAAAGTCAAGTTATGTTTTAGCTTGATGAATCTTGAAAATTGTTTTCTGGGAAAATTTCTATTTTCTTTTTTGTCTAAATGTGTCATTGCTCGTGTAATTTTCTTGTTGTAAAAACGTGATGTTTTTGTGTTGAGTTAGGATGTGGTAATTGAGCTTAATATCAAGAATACAATCATCATCCATGCATGAGATTCGTTCAATTCACTTCATAGAAAACATGTTTCAAAAACATACTTGAATGTGCCCCTATCTCCCAATAAGTCGATGTTTTCTAACCGCATCTTGCTTCAATTCGTTTAAATGGTGGTCATTGTTTAGCTTTTATGTCCGGCTTCACTTGCATCATACAAGTACAGTGTTAGTACATGTTAGATGTATATTAATGTACACTCGAGTACAATCTGTCCCTTTGTCTTGATTTTCAAGCAAACAAGGCTCCAAAAAAAGGCAAGAAGCCTAGATGCAAGGCAACGCGGAAGTCAGCGCGCAGGCTCAAAGTTGTATCACCAACTCCGAAATCTTTACTGAAATTGCGCTCTGCAGACAAAGAAGGCAAAGGTACATCAACCTACAAAAAGCCTTCTATTGCTTATTTTTAATGTAATACGTATATTAAGCAATACTTTCCATTGATGTCACTTATCCTTTATATTTTCTCAAACCTTCTTTCATACTAATTCATTTATCAAACTGTATTCTCTTGTGGATGTAAATCTGAGTTTTATGATAACCAAAACAAACTTTCAACTGGCTCTTTAACGTAACCAAAATCTTCCAATGCTGAAATCTAGATAGTATACTCGCACTAGCTCGCTCTCTCGTATTCCAATTTTCTTTGTTGAGCCAGTTCCAAACGCTGCGATAAGTTGATTCCTTAAAGTGGTAATCGAAGTTGCGTCCAAACGCAACAATTGTCTCAATTTTCATTGCAAATCGGATGGTTGCAAAAATGCCACCTAGATGGCGTTGGAATAGGTGGGTTCGGAAAACACAGAAAGCTGAAAATAAACATTGAAACCCTTATTTTTATAGCATTTTAGTCATTAAAAATATAAATTACCGTTTTCCTATTCATTGGTTAATTTCTCAAACAAACGTCCAAATAATGCAGTAAGTTCCCCGTTCCTTATTATACGACTCAAACGTGATATCATTGATATATTTAACGCATTTCAGGGTAAGCCCAAAATGAGAAATTAATCAGGAGATTACGTGAGCATGTGCCAATTTATCGCAAGGTTTATCAAATTTAATTTTCGTTTAACCAGCCAACCGCGACAAATCGCATCGATCTCGATCTCGTCCTCACGATAAATTGATTCAACTTATCGAAGCGTTTGGACCTATTTATTGTACAATTTTTAATTTGGCGAATAACAAATTGTTTGACGGTTTTATTGTTTAATATTTCCATGGTAACGGGTGGTGTTATGCTCAGCTCTGTCCTAACACATCACATAGTCCATCATAGTCCATCATATTTATGTATTGTTATGTTATCTCTTATGTAAAAAAATGGTGTACCGTTGGAAGTTGAATAAATAAATAAATAACATAGAGTACTCCGGAACACAACATCACCCGTTACCTTGGAAACCTTAAATAACAGTCACCATACGCCAAATTGAAATAATTTTACTATACATGACAGTGGGATTTTTCAAAATTCAGACATTTTCAGAAATTCAAAGAAAATAGTTTTCATGTTTGATATTTGAATTAGATTTCTCATACACTTCATATTCTGTGCTCTGTATTTGATTGCAACTCTAGTCTAGAGCAATACAGAACAAAAAATTCGCTATAGGGATCAAATGTTTCATGAAGTTCGAAATGAAAGTTCGTATGGCTTTCATCGTTATTCTCTATAGTATATATTATATCTCTATCTCGTCTATCAGATACTCTCATAGTTATTATTTTATTGTACAAAATTCATTATTCATTGTAGCAAACAATATATTGAAGGACCCTTTTTAAATATAAATTGAGAATGTCACACATTCTCATTTTGACAATATCTGAGCACTTGACAATAATGCACTTCATGTCAATATTGTATCTATGTTCTAGTAATTAGTGAATAATATTTTGTCATTACAGTCATCTTGTTGAATATGTCAATGGTCAACAATTGATCTGATAAATAGTTTGTTGTCAGTGGTCACGAATTCATTATAAATTTTATTGTAAATTATTAATACCATATCCACTCACTCCATTTAGATTTTTACTTCATTCATTGCTGTTGAGAATTATTGCTGTTGAAGTTAATTTTACAAAATTTACAAAAATTCACGCAAATCATGCAATATCAATTCTGTCAGCTTGCTACATTAGATACTTGAATCAGTAGCTCGCTTAGTTTTTTAAAAGTTTTAGATTGTATAATATTTTCATGCAGATTTCAGAGAAATGTAATAATAATTGTAGGTCTGTTTTATTATCTGTAATAATCGATTTTCCAGTTTTTAAACATCTTAGTTGAAGATTATTCACATGTACTAAAATGTAATCCAACATTAACTATTTCTGAATTTTCAGATGATAATTCCACTTCAATTCCACTCCGCACCCATCATTTCAATGAGTTATGGAAAACTATTCAAAAAATGGTAAGTGAACGTCACGTGATATTTCCCGATCTACATAAACCCTCATGTTCTAAACATGTTCATCAAATTAATATTTGCCATGAAACTCATTTTGCGGCTTGAGCGTCCTCTTATCCTACAAATTTGAAAAAAACTTTCATAAACTATAAAATTTACTATCAACCAGTAAAGTCTACAATAATTTCAGTTTACAGTTTACAATAAAATCTTTAAAATTTTCACCGATAAACATTTTAATGCTCATATAGAATTAATATTTATGGCTAATAGGGTTAGTGCTCGAATAAACCACTAGAATCGACAATCCCAAACTATCTATGTAGTTCCAATATATTTCTTACAAATCTAAAAATTATTTGTTGGATTTTTTCAGGACAAGAAGGGTCGGAGATGCAGAAAGTGACGCTGAGAAATTTACTCCAAGGATCACCTAGGAGTAACTACATATTCCAATCCTGTACAGAATTGTTATTATCTAATGCATATAATATTTATTTTCTTTTGAATGATTGTATATGGTTCAGTGAGATTTATAATTTTTTTAAGAGAACTTATTTGAGGCTATAATTTTAGTACATTGATTGAAGCTAGATTTTATCCTGATTTACTATCAACATGGAATATATAAATATATAGCTATATTTATTGAAGCTCTGGTCAGCATTTAAACACATCATATCTAAAAACGTAACTAATGTGTCACACGTAACATTAATACAGTATTTCATGGAAATCATTTTTATTTAGAAATGTAACGGACGCCACTTTTTTATTCAATTATTGTTCTCATTTTTATTCCAATTCAATACGCAAAAATACCCCATATGTATTTTTATTCAAATTATTCACTCTCACATCTACTGTTGCCACATTATTATTTTTACAATAGTAATAGGCTCTTCTGTTTTTTGATTACTCACATTTTCAATTTTATCACTGAATGTCCTATTGTGAATGTAGTATTGAAATCTCATAACTGTTACTTTCCTGACATTCTACGCCACGATCACTTTATCAATTACTCGTTAAACTTGTAAATTTATTTTCAATACCTGTGCACGTTTTTAATAAGTCCTAGTATGGAATTTTATTCTCTATTATTTTTTACTCACGCAAGAAATTTAATTTCTTTTTTAAATTCTAATAGCTTATTTTTAATCTAGATTTATATTGATCTCATGTATGAAGCAAAGAAATATGCCCAGAAACACTAAATTGAGTTTTACACTAAGTTAAAAAGATTCAACTGACATTTTTGAGTTCTTTAAGGCGGCTCGCACACAAGAGCAATAAGCAACTAGCAACACCCAATAAGCTATATATATATTATATTGCTTATTGATAATGAATTCCCTTTAAGAATAGATAATTTAAGGTAATTAGAATACACAGTATTCTATTTACCTTTAAATAATTGAACTTTGCATTATTGCAGCCTCATTCAAGATAATTAAAGAGGACATTAGTGTGAACACTGTCTTCTCTCTCATTATCTTGACCAAAGAGAATAGAATAGATCTACCTAATCCTTCCAGCCTTTTTGATTCGTAAATTAACATTACAAATTGTTTCTTGAACAGTTTCTCAGTGGTTAATGAGTTGAATAGATAATTTAAGGTAATTTGAATACAATTAATTCTCCTACTGTGAACTGTCGATTGAGGATGGAATATTACAAGAGTTACCTAATCATATCAATCGGTTCTGATTCATTCAATGTATAATCAGATTCATTTAATTTGACGCTTGGCATTACATAGATATATAGACAGAGATATATTATTTCTTTGCCATCGTACTCTACGGTCATCAGCAACGTCAAGAAATAATATCTCTCTATCTATGTATCTAATGCAGCAACGTCAAGAAATAATATCTCTCTATCTATGTATCTAATGCAGCAACGTCAAGAAATAATATCTATGTATCTAATGCAGAAACGTCAAGAAATAATATCTCTATCTATGTATCCAATGCCAAGCGTCAAATTAAATGAATCTGATTATATCTTTTGATAATTTTATTGCCAACCAACTGATACAATTATTATGACAGCAAAACAATTCTCTATACAATAGAGTAATTTATCTCGAACTTCAAATCGTTGATCTTGAATAGGCTACTTATTGGAACTACAAACATGTCAGTTGTTTCTTTTTATAAATCTTAATTTCTTATTGGAGTAATTTCATTGATTGACGTAAATTTTTATATCTGAAAGTTTCATTGTTTTTCAAAATATTCTTATTTTTAAACTTTTTTAAAGTTCATATCTTTATTGATTAATTTATTAATCCTTAAATCATTCTAATGATTCATATCAACATCAATGTTTTAGTAATTTAGTTCATTGTATAAAAAACGGTTCTTGTAATCATTGTATTATAATAGCAATAACTTGGAAACAGGAAAATAATTCAGATTGCAGCGATTGATTATGCAGTCTCTGTATTTCAAATTATAGGAGATACTCCTAATATTTAGTTCTTCAATGCTCATGTTTTTCTTACTGCAAGACATTACTCATGTTACTTGTGCTTAGAATTTATTTGCCAAACTCAACTGATCCTATTTTAATGGAATTTTTTGTTGAAAATTAATAAGATAATAATATGTCGAAGCAGAGATAATTATTTTATATTTTGTTTTAAATGTAGCATCTATCTTATACCCAGATGCACGAAGGTCTGTTAAGATTATCTCAGCAATGTTAATTTTTATTAGTGATCTAAGATTAACCTTAATTTACTGGTCCCAATCTTTCTATACAATAACATCTTCCTGTTCTCAAGTTAATTCTATTTTATCTTCCGTGTAAGGTACATTTGCCTGGTACAATTAGGCCTAAATTATTTTTCATGTTTTATTTTCGACAAGGTCGAACAGGATTCAAAATTGCGCTGGACGCATGTTACTTTTAAGGTACGAATTGTTGAAACAATTACTTTTTAATCCACATGAAATGTGAGATCCTTGAGGGTGGTTCATTGTTTTTTAAATCTATCATCCTTTGTGGCATTTAATTTATCTTCATATTTCATTGTTGCTTACTCCGCAACTCTGTGTTTTCTCCATTATTCTATGGTTTCACTTAATTTTTAGAGTTCTGAAAAACATGAAGGTAGCTTATTTTGTCCAAACATTTTATTAGGGGTACTTTTGAAATTAATCATTCAGTTATGCAAATGACCGTATTGATAACGTGTATTTCCGTTTTTTTAATTTTATTATTCCTATTTTTTATCTGTCAGAGTTGATGATTTTTTACTCATTCGACTCAGAATATTTGGAATTTTTCCAAACTTGATCGCCTAGCGGTAAAAAAATCAAAGAAAAAAAACAAAAAATTGATTGGATTATATTCTTTTCAAGTTGAAAAATGCATTACATCACTAATTTTAAAGTACCATAAGAGCCATTGTGCTCTCATGGGCTGCTCATCTTCCATGTTGATACCTGATTTATGTTGGGTTTTTTAGAGAGAATATTTTCTGCTCTTCATGAGTGAATGAAATTTTCAGTTGTGTTCTGTAGTTGCTGGTAATATTGAATCTTTTAGACAAGGGCTTAGGTACAAGTAACATTTTGAGCAAAACCAGTTGATCTGTTGTTCATTTTATGTTTTCAAACTGATTATAATTTTTATGAGGAGTCACATTTCTACTTTCACGTTGTCTGAACTGTTCCTGGTACCTACAATTTTGTTATTGTTATTTTATTTATTAAAATATTAATGAAACTTTGTCATACACTTTCAACATGTTTAAGAGCGCTTCACTGTTTATAGATATGTAAATAGAGCGATACGGATAAAACTCATGCATAAATTGTGACTGAAATAGGATTAGTTCTATAGAATTGTAAATTGATAAAGAAAATTGTTGACAAAATTTATCAGTGTGAGAATAACAATTCAGCTAATTTTATTTCAATCAACTAATCTGAGATCTCAATTGAAATTTGTTGGTGATTGTTATAAAAATTTTCAACAAACGTTTATTTTTCATCAATGTTATGTTAATTTTTAAAATATAAAATTATATTCTGAGTAGAATACTCAATCTATCACTTTTCTGGAAAATGCACATGCAATTCAGGCTAACTCCTCTATCATCTCAGGAAAGCTTTCTTTTCATAATGAATTTTTATAAGACGGTTTTCAATGTGTTTGTTGAAATTTTCTTTTGTCAAAGAAATATAATTCTTTTGTCTTGTAGATACCTAAGTTATTAGCTGAAGTGTTTTTACAATGAAGATTCACAATGAATGGTTCAATTTCTCGAATAAAGTATAATGTGATTTGTGTAATCAATGCATTTTACTTTCAACCTTTATCAATTATATGTAGTTTGAAAAAAGTTACGTCGGTCCAATTTCCTCATCAATATAGACTGGTTGCTCGAAGCTTCAAGAAAATAACATATATTATGTTTTGCTGCAGTGATGCCCACATAAGCTCTTAGCAGCTTTAGGTGGGCTCTGAACCACCGGGAAGCGACTTTGATTCTCATGAATAAATAAAATTTTATTGCCAAGAAACCAAAAAGTTATGAGCAAAGTCAAGCAGGTACAGTCAAAAGTTGTTACAAAAGTACAGTTTGTACAGTCAATAACAAAACAGTGCATTAAGTCTATGACAAGATGAACACATTCAAAAAAATTCATCTAAAGGCCACAATACGGTCTCTGACCTGTCATGTACTCAATAACATGACATTCAACTAAAAAGGACCTTTTTTTTTCTTTTAAATTGGGTTGGGCTTTGTAACCCTTAGCCACCGCGACCGCTATTCGATCTTTTGTGGCATCCCCTCTTTGGCTTATGCCATGTTCCATAATCCAAGGCCAGAGCAGAATTTACTCAGGGCCTTAAAGTCCAGTTCTCTTGCCTCCTCTGGTAGGAGGGTTGCCTTTCCAAGAAGTCTCCTCCTCATTTGCAAGAGTGCTGGACATTCCAGCAGCAAATGTGCTGCTGATTCTGCTATGGACCCACCCTTCCGAAGCTGTTCAACTTCTATCAGGGATGGGTCTGCACACCTCAGATTCCATTGCGGAATCTTCAGTTGTAGTGCCTTCCTCTACATGTACCGTTTCCCGGCAGGTTTGAGTCAGCAAACTCTGAAACCTGTTCCAGGTCGGTAGAGTTTGGGGGAGATCCCCCATCCTCGTTAGATGTTTGAGGCTGTTCAGCCTCTTTTACTCTTATTGGTATCCATAAGATTCCCACGAGTAGCTGGAGACTTATTCAGTCACCCTGGGCAGAGCTCCGCGTTCACCCAGGGAAGGCTTCTTGAAACTGGAGGTCGCCTGGTATCCAGAGTTCGCATACTCGATGTCAGGCACTCCCCTGACCATGCAGCCGTCGGCGTATGCTGTTCCACCATATGTTGGCTTGGCTTGCGCAGTTGATGCTTCAGGTGTTCCTACTTGAACACCCTACTTAAGCTGGGACGCAACGGTGTTAGTTGCCAACCAGCCTACATCTACCACTTGCATCAGGAACCCGGAGGATTGCCACACCCCGGACAGAATAAATTCTGCCCCCCTGCGGGTAAAAAAAACACATTCAAAAAAATTCATCTAAAGGTGGGATTTCGTTACTGCGGCTCCGCAGCCGATCCCGACACGACCAGCCAAGATGGCGGACAAATTCGCAGTCTGGGCACCCCACTGCCTTCGAAGGCCGTTATCAAATCAAATTGAACAATAATGAGATATTAAAGGGCTTTAAACCGGCGAATTACAATATCTGAATAAGTTTTGAACGAGATCTGTTGCACCATGTATACACCCGCTGGGGTGTATACATGGCCTTCGAAGGCAGTGGGGTGCCCAGACGGGAACGTGACATTTTGTCCCAACGACAGTTTGGTCCAGCGACATTCTGTCCCATTTTTGGGACAGAATGTCGTTTCATGGATTGGTCCAACTCAGGAATGTGGGACAGAATGTCGCTGGTACACATTGTCGGAAAGTGAAGGAATGTAAGGAAATTGGACCAAAATGTCGTGCATGGAGCCGACATATTGATCCAGCTCAGGAATAATGGGACAGAATGTCGTTGGTACAAATTGTCGGAAAATGAAGGAGTATAGATTGGACCAAAATGTCGTGCACGGAGCCGACATATTGGTCCATCACAGGAATGCGTAAATATCGATATTTTCATCGATTCATTCATACTTATCGATATATATTGGTATAAAATTCGTAATTCGGTGAGCCGGTCGGTTGTAATGTAAAACCTGTCTCGAAATTTGAATTGTACGAGATGGTTATGCATGATATTGAGAATTTTGAAAAGGAAGATAGTCCAACTTACTTTTTCATAGGATGCTGTATTTCTTAGCTTCAAATTCTCACCAATTTGCTTTCAAATCAACTGTAACTCGATGTAACTTGATGTAATTATGTTTTGACGTGGCCTATACATGTACATTACTTGTCTTTTGCAATAAATGGATTTTGATTTGATTTGACTCCCCTGTCTTATCAATGATATAATTAATTAATTTTATCTCCAGTGGATATCCTCAAAATAATGATTTTTCTCTTAATTTTGATAGTGGAGAAAAAGAAGCATTACAGAAAATTAAAAATCCAAATACTGACAATTTCAAAGTCACTTAACCTTGTTTTTTCATCCCTTTAAAACCTACCTTAATTATGACCCTATGAACAGACAAAATATTATACCAATTTTTATTTTTAAAAGCATATTAATCGAAAACTGACTGCATACACTTTCAAATGTCAGTGTCAAATGTTTGGAAACATGTAATGTCGGATTGGGATCTGTGACGTCACACTTACACTCCTAATTGACTAGAAGTTCAACAGTCGATATTTTGCCTAAATCGATATTGCGAATGAAACGTGGTACAGAATGTCGCTGGTACACATTGTCGGGAAGTGAAGGAATGTAAGTAAATTGGACCAAAATGTCGTGCATGGAGCCGACATATTGGTCCAGCTCAGGAATGTGGGACAGAATGTCGTTGGTACAAATTGTCGGAAAGTGAAGGAGTATAGATTGGACCAAAATGTCGTGCATGCAGCCGACATATTGGTCCATCTCAGGACAGAATGTCGTCAGTGAAAATGGGACAAAATGTCGTCTGGAATCCTTGGAGTGGTGGACCAGAATGTCGCTGGGACACTTTTGTACCATCCCTTCGAAGGCAGTGGGGTGCCCAGACTGCGAATTTGTCCACCATCTTGGCTGGTCAAATACCTTTCGATACTGGTCTCGAGCCGCAGTGTCAATAAATAACAGACTTAATTCATAATCATGAATATAACATGACATTCAACTAAAAAGGACCTTACTGCATTGACTTGGAATTTTATTATTATGAACTCTTTTATTGGAGCAAATTTAGATTTCGATCTTTGAATACTTCATTTATAATTTTCCAAGTATTGAACTTTGTTATATGAACCAGTGAAATTTGACTTTCGCGCTGTGGAAAGGAGTAGGTGTTGGCCAATGCCATTGGTGTGAGCAATCGTGATATCTCGATCTCAATGCAATTGCAAGCTTTCTGCAATGGCAGTGAGGTAAACAGATCTTGCAAAATTATTCTTGAGATTTGGCAAGAATTTCTATTTAAAGTGATAATTGAAATTGAAACTTTGTCGTTATTGTTTTGAACATAAGTAGCTTGGTGTGCTGTTATATTCACCGTTAAAATTATTATTTTAATGAACGTTTGTCATTAGCCTTCGTATTCAGATGTCAAACAAAATTTGATTGGAATTGAAGGGAATTCGTTACTTTCTAGTAGGGTTGAAGCAAAATATGGAGACAATATTTCACGAAAAGGTATGTAAATGTTATTTTTAATTTTATACTCGTAATACATTTTAAAAATGAGCCAGATCCAATCTCATAACCTCATTTCGTTATCATTTGTAGGCTAGTTTGAGTAATCATTGCAACATCTCAGCATTTAAACCAAATGGCATTAAAACCAATGGCATTATTAGGCTTAACTTTGTCTAGTTTGATACTTATTTGCAGAAACATTGTAGGGCCTAGATGACGAGTATAATCTGCTAGCCTTCCTATCTTTGTTGAAGATCACCTATGACAGTGATGAACTTAGCTCACTCCAATTCAAAGTCCTGTAATCATATCGCACCTCGGCAAGAACACCGTGACATCTCAAAAATAATGGATTTTTAGTATTATACATCATCGTATTCGTTTTCACGAGCTCTACAGTTCAAGAACAACGTGACAAACATAACTCAAACCGTACCCGTTTGGAGTGCTGATCACAGTATTCTTGTGAGCAGTTGATGAGGATAATAAGGCAAGAACATCGTAACTTCCAGCCAGTAGTGCTGCGACATTGGTAGAGGAAGGACCCTACGTCAAGAAGAACGTGACATCGAGATACCTACTGCTTACCGCGAATTTTATGAGTCGCTCAGAGTTTCCAAGTGAATTATTTCAATCAATATTTTTGATGTTTGTGATTTTCATAATTTTAGGTTTTCTACTTTTCAATACCAATATAATTCTTAACATGATTATTAATTTTTGTTATAGGTTTAGAAATTTTTTAGAAATAATGTAGGCTGTGTGAATGAAATTTAACTGATAGTTCTTGTTTTACTTGAACTTATATCTGTAAAGTAACTCAAGTTGAAAGCTCATGACATTTGTTCCTGATTAATAGTTACTAAAGACTGATTCAAACTATTATCTAGCATGTAAGCATGAACATAATCAGAAAAGCCTGTTTCTAATTCACTCGAAGAAAATGTGACTGATAGTTCTTGTTTAACTTGACATTAAAGTAGCTCAAGTTGAATGCTCATAACATGTGTTCCTTATAATACTTACCAAAGACTGATTGTTGTAAACTATTATCTTGAATTGAACAATTAAGTAAAACATTCCTTCCACCCATGGTTAGCTATGTTACCTATGTATAAGGAAAAGTTTAGCAAGGGTAGGAAAAAAGCATGTATGTAGGAGTATCCTTATTATCAGTTTCTATGGAGATGTTAGCCAATGACGATCTCAGCAAGCACAGAATCAGAAAAGCCTGTTTATAATTCCTTTAAAGAGAATGATTGTGATCCAAACTCTATTGTTGTATACTATTTGTATTTTATTATTCATTATGTATTAATGTGATGCTCAGGGATTTCATTATTTTTTTATTATACTGTTCAATAGTTTAAGATTTACTATTAAACAATGCATTTTGATTGATAACTTGAGTTATTAATACCCTTTGTAAACGATGCGCTATAGACTATCAATTTATGAGATGCATTCCACCTTTTATTTGAAGTGAAAAATCACTGATTGAAAGTGAGAATTAAAGTTGTGAATTTAGCAAGACATAGACAGTGAATACGACAAAGTTTGCATCACTAGTAGCATAAAGTATGCTACAGTGTAATGTAAAGGTCGGACAACGTACCCTGATATTTCATAACAGGCTGTATAAAAATTGATGCAACAATTCTAATAGAGATGTTTCTATTGTAACAAGTTGCTTTTCAGGCACAACAGGGCTGAAGAATAGGAAAATTTCTGTTAGAATAGCTGCTTTAACTTATACTGTTTGTTACAAAACCATCAGGATATGCCAAATAACAAAACTATTTAGTTACAGATTGGTTTATTCAGTTATGATTGGCTATTATTTTATGAATATAGTTTGGTAATCAATGGTAATTGATTTTTATATAAAACTAGATTATTTATTTCAAGAAACTTGTAAGAAGTATTACCTATAGCAAAATGTTGTAGCTATGCTTTATACAGCTGGGCAAGATATCCGCAATCAATGAGTTTTACAAGCTATTTTTTGCTAACTGCTAGATTGTTACACAGCTGCTGTATCCAAAGTTACAATACATGAATACTTGCTATTTATTCTTTGCAGCAGTTATAAATTTATGAGTTTTTATCAATTTTGGTAGAGCTATAACATGTGGATGCACCTTTAAGTGAGTTGTGAATTAAGAAAATGAACGTGATAACTAAGACTGGTCAATAGTATTCAGGCAGGAAGAACGTGATATCAAGAACCATTTGCATTAATCTCTGTTTCCATTAATATTAGTATTTTTCAGAGAGAAATACAATAATGCAAAACATTGTAGAAAAGATGTTTAAGAGAATAAACTAGAAATATGCGATGATTGTTTGATATTAATTAATTTATGTGCTCATAGTGATGTAAAATGCCTGGGCATTTATAAGTCGAGGCAAATGCCTGATATAAATGCCCGGGCAAATGCCCGAAACCCATAAATGCCCAGGCATTTTGCGCATTTATCTCTTTTAAAGACAAATTAATAATGTTTTAGCCATTGTATGTACATAGATCCATAGATGCATTATATATATTTATATATAATAACACAAATAAATACAATAAAATATAGATTGAAAAACACTAAGAAACTTACATTTTGTGAGCTGGAAACAGCTTTCACAGTTTGGTTTAACAGTTTCATAGGATCACAGTTTTGGTTGACAAAGGCTTGCACAGCGGCCGAAATATTCCAGCTCACAAAATGTAAGTTTCTTAGTGTTTTTCAATCTATATTTTACTGTATTTATTTGTGTCATTATTGACTGATAGCAGTGGCGTAACGTTTGCCAACTGGGCCCCCCGCAAAAAAATAATTCCGGGCCCCTCCTTCTAAAATCTCACGCCCCTCTCTCAGCCCCTTTTCCCTGAACCGCAACCATTAAACTCATTAATGAGAGCGTACCTCATGAGTGAATAACATATACATGTGATAAAATAAAACATGCTCTTGATTGAATTCTACAATAATTGTAATAATTATTAGTGATTTATAATAATTCATAAAAAACTGGTTACTAGATGTGACAAAAAACTAGTAGCCTGATGTGACACAGGCTTTACTAACATATTACGAACAGACACACAGACAACACTCATTTTGAAAGCTAGCAAAATATTATTGTTCACTTGAAGGAAAGAAAGATAGTAAAGACGGAATAATTGAAAATCGAACATAATAATACTGAAAATACGTGTAGGAATGCAATATGAATCAACTTTTTGTACCGTAATAAAGAATTAGAACCCACTTTCACAAACTCACTGCTTACTGCTCATTTCACAAATTTCTAAAAATGGAATTTTAGAAAAATTTTTGAACATGAAATAAAGAATTGAGATTGACTGAGTCAAGATTACTAGACAAATTTGTCTCTTTGTCTAGTAGTCTTGGACTAAGTAAGCTATAGGCTATTCTTCGACAACTCTTGCAGTCTATTTCTATTATGATCAGGAATTTGATGGGCGAAACAATATATTTGTGTAAACAGTCTGGGTCTGGGGACCGGATGTCTGTCTCCATTCAATGATTTGTAAACAAAATTCATTATTTCCCGATAAGCTACTTTAAACCAGCAGACCTTTTGTTAATTGTGCAACTATTTACGTTCTTTTGTCATAACAACTCTCAAAGGGGCCCACAGACAATGGCAATTTTTAACCAACTGACATTCTAATTGTTGATGCATAATTTTTTTTACAATGGACAATTATGAATTATTTGTGTTCATGGTTGTTAATTGCTCAAAATAAAACTTTTGCTTTTCTTGTTCAATCATTACTTTAATTTTATTTCTTAAAAAAACATTATATTATTTCAGGCCCTAGCCCGGGCCCCCAAGGGCCCGGGCCCCCCCGCGCCGCGGGGTTTGCGGGGGTGTAAGTTACGCCACTGACTGATAGTGACTTTTGTGCTTTTTTATATTTTTTTTTATATATGTACTTTTTTATATATATGTTACAAATAGAACTGATATGTACTCAATACCCACTGTTC
The DNA here is from genome assembly GCA_017141395.1 of Laodelphax striatellus. Taxonomy (NCBI): domain Eukaryota; kingdom Metazoa; phylum Arthropoda; class Insecta; order Hemiptera; family Delphacidae; genus Laodelphax; species Laodelphax striatellus. The sequence goes on along the minus strand of CM029535.1, from coordinate 8,134,667 downwards.
ACACCATATCAAACTCCTACTGCAGTCTGCAGTCCTAACTCAATACTTCAAATGTTTTATTCAAACTAGATATACACCATTGTTATTAAGTGTTATTGACAATTGCACAGGATAATTAAATTATTATTAACAATACTTAGGTATTGTTTTTTTAACATTTTTTTTATTAAACATATTATAGGCCTACACATCAACAAATAAACAAATTAAGGCATATTCATAAAAATTAAAGTACCCTTTGCTTTTAAAATTATTTTATCTAAGCACTTAATTTTAAATGCCCTCAGAACAACTGCAAATTAAGACATTTTTATTTCATCCACAAAATTTACGTTTAATTAATAGTTTATATTATGTTTTAGAAGCTCTAGTAACAATAAAAAATAGTAAAAAGTAAAAAAAACACACTTTTCATAAATGCCCAGATTTTGGGCGCTTAAAACTGCTTTGGGCAAATGCCCTGGCAAATGCCCTTTTATAAATGTCCTGCCCACTGGGCATTTGCCCAGCCCACATCACTATGTGCTCATGAAACTTTGATTACGATTTTCCAAAAATGTACTTTTTCGAGATGACACGGTGTTCTTGCCAAGGTGCGATATACCAGTATTGGTTCGTCATTATCCTTTCCATATAAATGGATCTTCAATTACAAGGAGATCAGGATACCGATAATGATAAACATACTCGTAATAATATTTGGACGTAATAAATATTGTGAACCGACAGTTTTTGAACAAATAAAATTAATGATTGAGGTACAGTGTTAACTCAAACAAGACAACATTATTTTCATTATATTCTTTATTTGCCACAGCAAGAGGGCTCGCTCTGCGCCCAACACTGTTTGAACGCACTTCTTCAAGGTGCCTATTTCACTCCAGTCGATTTGGCAACTTTGGGTCAGAAAATGGATGACGAGGAAAGAATGAGAATGGCTGAATCTGGAGTTGACACTGATGAATACAGGAGGTTTCTCGAGGTAAGCCAATTCAATTGAGTTAGATAACATTTCAACTTCATCTTTGTCATTTCAAGTGAAAGTTATGCTTTAACAAGTTTTGGATGGAATTGGAAAACATATTGTTATGGCGCGGTTTCACAATACCAATAGACGTTTATGTTACTGGCAGGCAGGTTGGTCATATGATCTTCCACACTATAGAAACAAATGGGGCAATGCACACCAGTCAGTGTTAATTGCCCTATTTGTTTGTATAGATTGAAATATCATATGACCAACCTTCCTGCCAGTAACCTACACGTCTACTGGTATCGTGAAACCGCGCCATCAGTCTGTGCTTGTCGAGACTTAAGCCCGGTCTAGATGCTACTATTGTCAGATTTATGTAATTTGGCGGACGGCATTAGATAGATAGAGAGATATTATTTCTTGACATTGTTGATGACAGTACATTTTTTGCCAAAAAACTAATATTTATCTATTTAATGCCATCCGCCAAATTAAATGAATCCTATTATCGTCCAGATATATAGTGGTCCAATATCGTGATCGATGACCAGGCTTCCCTGGATAGACCGTGTCAATAATTTAAAACTTTTTCATTTACATAGATGGCAGCATCACAGACCAGCAAAGTTGTCATTAAAATAATCCTCTAATCGATAGAAGCTCCTCCCAATGAGCCACCTAGATAGGGTGTTCTTAAGCACAGTGACTGAGCGCCCCTTCTCTGAGTTTGGCAGGCAGTTGAACTTCCTGATTAGGCTGGCAGTGCCTATCAAACTTGCTATATGTCATCGCACGAAGTGCTTTCTTATGGGGGAGGAGTATGTCTCTGACATGAGCCGAATGTCTCACACTAGGATTCCATACTGGATGTGACAGTTGAAAACCTCATGAAACAGCATCAGCAGTCGTTGAATACTCAGAAGTCCTCTCATTTTTCTTAGCAGATACACCACTCGTGACAGTTTCCTGCAAACTCCAACAATGTGAGGTTCCCATGACAATTCAGCATCCATGCAGAAACCGAGCTAAGTTACAGGTGCAGCAGTAACACTTTCCATTCTGCCCAGAGTACATTATTATCTTCTGGGTTTTACTCTCATTTAACTTGAGTTTATTTGTGTAAAACCAACTCTTGGCCTCTGCAAAGAGCTCATGGACCTACTGCTTAGCTTCCTGAGGCTTCTTATTCTGTCCCATGATGGTGGTGTCATCAGCAAAAAGCAGGCTGGAGATATTCAGACGAAGGTCATTTATCATTATTAAAAATAATAATGGTCCCAGCACCAAACCCTGGGTTACTCCATGTGGTACATTTGCTTTCTCTGAAGTGGCACCCATTATGGATACAACCTGCTTTCTGTCACCAAGGTAATCATCAACCAAAAGCAGAGCATAGGGCCTCTGCCTTTAAAACCATATCTGCCTAAATTCCTGTTAGATAATAATTGTTGTAAGCAAAGACGGACGATAAGAATCGCGTCTACATGATTACGATTCTTTGTAAAGTCGTCCCTTTTTCTGACGATATGTTTCTAAGACCAGTAAGTAAATTCTAAGCCGTTTCACAATACTTCTGTACCTACATTTTCATGCGGTTCATGGGTTAAAAAGGACGACAAGTAGGAACAGCCTACACGTCAAAAAATCGTTTAATCTTTCAAAAAATTATCACCGCTGATATTTTTTTATCGAACGACTATTGTCGTCCCTTTTTTAACTTTGACATCTAGATGCTTGTAGTAGCATCTAGACCGGGCTCTACCTTTTAGCTTAAGTTTATTGTCGTCATACAAAACGTAAGCTGAAGAATCGCGTCTGCACGTGTACGATTTCTGAAATATATTTACAAGCTATTATTTGGTTTTTGAAATTATAGAACTTGTAACTTTAGTTACTTCTAGCGTGTATGACGGTGCACTTTTGATTGGTTCACTTTAATTGTACCAAACAAATTGTACAGTTGACAAACTTTTGTTCAAGTTTCGAATAAATTACAAAATAAACCTAATCAATTAAAATTCAATAATTAGGTTTTATTAGGAAAACAGCTAAACCCTACAGTTGCTTTGTTTGATTGATTTCAGCAACCATCGGGTAATATGGATGATAGTGGTTATTTCTCAGTGCAAGTAATAAACAGTGCTCTTGACGTTTGGGGCCTTGAACTGGTGCCTTATGAAAGCTCTGAACCCAGGGCGGTCATGGCTCAGCAGAAACCTACGTGAGTTCTGTTTCAATAAATGTTTAGTTTATAATATTTATTGGCAAGGAAGTTGTTAATAGTAACCTACATTGGATTTTCATCATAATTTTTTGGGCAGGGAATTATCGATGGGACTTCACGCTGAGATTTGGTTTGCAGACCATAGAAACTTTGAAAATTTTGAACTGAATTAAGATCGGAGCCTGAAGATATTGAATCGAGTTTTTCATTCAACTAACAAGTTTCCTACTATTATACTATGATTTTACTAGATATAGTTTTATAACATATTCTCATACTATGTTATTGTAAACAAATTTAAAACTAAAATTTAGTTACCTTTTAAAATTAATCTTGTTACTTTGAATTTGATGATAATAATATAAGGTAGTTTATTCCCTTCTTAACATTTACCTGAATTATTGATTTCTCATATTACCCACTGATTGTATTTCATCAATTGTTATTCGCTCTAATTGATAAAAATGTAATCATACACTTACAATCTACAACAGTCAATAAATATTATTCTATATCCAAAAGTACAATAAATCAAACAAAACTAATTGCTGGAAAATGAATTTTAAATTATTGTAGATGTGTTTCAGACCACAGAAAAAAATCGTTAACATTATTTTCGTTGTCATGAAAGGAAATTGAATAATATGAATTATTTTATACTGTGTAACTGTGGATACTGTGGAACATCGACACCGCTTCACCCATTGTACATTCTAATTATCTTTTTCAGAGAAATGAACGCATACATATGCAACTATAGAGACCATTGGTTCACTATTAGAAGATTGGGACATCAGTGGTTTAACCTCAATTCATTGCTCAAAGGACCCGAACTTATTTCTGATACATACCTGTCATTATTCTTAGCCCAACAGCAGCAAGAAGGTAAACTCAATTAATTTCAAGTTATTTTTCTATTGGGTACCTGTACTATTTATTTATTACTCTTTGAATCAGTTTTGGTGGTTTGTTTGAAAGTACAGTATTCATGAATTCATCATTTATTTATTTGTTTTGGAATCTACGACCTACTGATTCAATTTATTAATAATTTATCCCATGCAGTATTGTGACTCGTTGGAAAGCTATGGTTTGCTTGTAATAAAAAGTTATTTTTCTGTTACGTGATAGATTATCGATGAGTATAATCAGATTAATTTAATTTGACGCTTGGCATTAGTTAGATAGAGATGTATTATTTCTTTGCGGTCGTTCTTTACGGTCATCAGCAACGTCAAGAAATAATATCTCTATCTAATATCTATCTATCTAATGCCAAGCATCAAATTAAATAAATCTGATTATAACAATAATTTGACAGTACGTGATCACATTCCTTAAGCATTGGTGTCATAGCTGCGTAAACGCAGACCCATCAGGGAAAATAATAGCGGATTTGATCGAACTAACAATCAAAAGTGTAACATTCAATGGCACACTTTGGTTAAACAGTCTTTTTATTACATTAATGCAATATTATGAAGTAATACAATATAATTCGCACCCCGGAGCACAGCAATAGCAACACATGGATCATATATGATAGTTCATTTGCTACAAACAAATAGTTTAATGCACACTGAAACAGCTGCTTTAGGTGTGCATTGGACCATTTGTTTGTATAGAGCAGACGATCATATGATCCATGTGTTGCTTATTGCTCCGGTGTGCGACCGGGGTAAGGTCTACCGGCATCAACTATTTTGGATCAGATGATTCCGTTCAACTAGCATTTTACTGATCCTGGATCAAATTTTATCTTGCTTGGTGCCACCTAACATAAGTAAATCAATTGAACATTGATTTTAAACATTTTAAAACCATCTGGGGCCTGTTGCATGAGAAAATACAAGCTAGTAATACTAGTTGTCACTATGGTAACTTGCCATCTGACAACTAGTATTACTAGCTTGTATTTTCTCATGCAATAGGCCCCTGCAAACAATATTTTGTAATAATAAAGGAATTTGTATGTGTGTTGCAGGCTACTCGATATTCGTTGTGTTTGGCACACTGCCGGAATGCACGGCCGACGAGGTGCTGAGATTGCTGCCGGTCGTGCAGTCGCGCGCTGCGGCCACGGGCCAGTCGACGGCTGCCGCAACCGACCAGGATGCCGAACTGGAGGCGGCACTTAGGATGAGTCTTTGCGACGAGGAGGGCAGCGTGACGCCGGTTGCCGCAACTACAAATGCCGATCTAGAAAGAGCTCTGCAACTCAGTTTGGAAAGGTATCTGCGATTTAAACGCAGTGTTTTTAAAAATTCTTCAAGGCTTAAATTTGTAGGCTACTCATCATACGAAAGAGGAAATTCATTAAAAAACGTTGCCTTTGTTATCAAAGCAAAGATTTCCGAAAAGATCTTGAAAGAGCTCTGCAACTCAGTTTGGAAAGGTATCTGCGATTTATACACAGTGTTTTTAAAAATTCTTCAAGGCTTAAATTTGTAGGCTACTCATCATAAGAAAGAGGAAATTCATTAAAAAACGTTGCCTTTGTTATCATAGTAAAGATTTCCGAAAAGATCTTGAAAGAGCTCTGCAACTCAGTTTGGAAAGGTATCTGCGATTTATACACAGTGTTTTTAAAAATTTTCAAGGCTTAAATTTGTAGGCTACTCATCATACGAAAGAAGAAATTCATTAAAAAACTGTTGCCTTTGTTATCAAAGTAAAGATTTTTGAAAAGATCTAGAAAGAGCTCTGCAACTCAGTTTGCAAAGGTAGCTGCAATTTATACACGCTGTTCCTGAAAATTATTATGAGTGTGAAAATATTTATGAGTTCCATGTTCCATTGAGTGAATTCTATCAATGCAGTTTCCAGTTCATGACAATAAAAAATACTTGTTTCTATATACTTCAAGGAGTTATTGCAAGTAACAAACGAAAGAGGAAAGTCCTTTAATTATTTTGTACGAACTTTTTCATACTATCTTTATTATTATCATTTCATCTTTATCATTGTATACTTCGTTGAATAAACGAGATTTTTGAAATCCCATCGAATGGGAACCTGCTCCTAAATCTATATCTATAAAAGGCTAAATCTGGTCACGAGAATCACACTACAGCCCAAACTACTTGATCTACAAACTTGAAATTTTGCACAAATATTCTTCATACCTACTAGATGCGGAATAAAAAAGGATTTCAAGATCTTTTGCCTCTAAGGATTCCAAAGGATCATCAAAGGATCGATCCCATAGTAATCTAAGAAGAAGAACTGGAAAGGTGAATGGAATCATTCATGTCATAACAGAACACATGGTTAAAGTTTTAAGACAATAAATAAATCTTATGGATATGATTACAATTCGTTTGAAACATGTGTTTTGAGTTCCTGACGGTTGCTTGGGTAATGGTTGTTTCAGGGTAATCCGTATAAAATTGGTTCTTTTCAGGATAAGCCGGTTGAGATTGACAGTTCCTGATTATATGAGATTTGAGACAGGTGGCAACTGTATGGAAGGTCCACATATTATAATCTCCTCTTAAAAGCATTCGGTTTCTTGCAGAACACAGGAACTGAAGCTGGAAAAGGAAGGGGGCGACAATGATGATGACGATGATGATGAAGCGAAACTAAGAAAGGCTCTGCGACTGAGCTTGGGCAGTCCAACGGAAACAATCGACGTCAAGGATGACGACGATGATGATGATGAAGAAGAGATCGATTCCGAACTGCAGAGAGCGATCAGGCTTAGTTTGGAAGCAACAACGCCCACCGGTAAGCAACAGACTGATTGCCATTTTTGTACGTAGGTAAAATCCTTTCAGCCTACAAATAATTAGAGCTCCTCAATTTTAAATGTGGTTTTATCATTATTATTTTAATCGAAATGTTTCTCGTGTATATCTAAATTTTTCCCATGTGTTTCATCAGATTTTGAATTTTTCATGCAATAAGATCTTCGTTTCGAATTATTTTCTATGGGAAGAGATTATTGTGAATCCTCAGAATGTGACAAATGATCGCATTTCCCTCCATTTTATTTCTTCATAATTACCAGAGAGTTAGTCTTAAACTGTAATAGCCTACTAGACATTTTTTCAATTCCATAACTCACTTATTTTGTTAATTTGTTTCTTCACATTTTTAATTTTATCATGCAATTAGATCTTTTTATTCGAATTATTTTGCCTAATATGGGAAGATATTCTTGTGAATCCTCAGAATGTGACAAATGTTGATTGCATCTCCCTTAATTTTATTTCTTCATAAACTTTATGCTTTTCTCCGACTTTCTGTTACGGGGACTGTTTACGGCCAGTTGCACGAAAACCAATTGAAACAAACTGTAATGACGTCATTACATGATTCAAATTCGTTCATTGCTCTTGTATATAATAACAGTTGGTCATTGGTGAATGGGTCCATAACATTGTATTTTTATTCCCGCCACCAATTATTGATACTTGTGCCAATTTTTTAAACTTTATTTGGGATTACAGGCAAACATTAACCCCATCACTCATTTTTAAAACTTATTTCAAGAGAAACAACATCAAAAATAAATTTTCTAACATAAAAAATATTGTCCCTCTACTCTTGGTATTATGTTGAAAGCTTACAATAATGAAAACTAACAGTGGCCAAGGTAGGTAAGAAGGTAGATTGTACAAGAAGGTAGATTGTAGAAGGTATAGCACGATCCATATAACTTGACATAAATCAGCTGTTTTGGTAATAATTAAACAGTGACTTCGACACAATAATCAAAAGGCTTAAAAGTCTTAAAGACCTTTAAAGCCTTCAAAAGACCTTTTTAAAGAAGACCTTTCAAAGAATAACTTTTTAAAAGACCTTTTCAATAATCTGTGAGATTCAGCATTTGTAGGTTAAGTATTGTGATATTGCTCTTTGAAACAACTGATTTCTGACAAGTTGAATTGGATCCTGCTATACATTGTAGGTAAGAAGTGAGGTACTCAACATGACATGTCTTGCGTTTCATATCAATGCAAATTTTATGGGAATTGGCAAAAGTATGGTGGATTTGTCCAATCAAAAGTGTGACATCAAATGGCCACACTGTTACTATACAGCCTCTGTAGTTCAAGGTTCTGTTAGGCAGTTAATTGGATTTGGCAGATGGAGAAAAATTGGTAAAATTTCCATGTTTATTAGATAAATTAGCATCAGAAAATCACAATATTGGTGTTTACTCTCTTCGTTAGAAACTGGCTAGAGCATATCAATTCCGTTATAATTATCAAATACTGTTTGAAAACCCCATACTTCGCATACCTACTCTTTATTTTCATGATCCTTTGTGCTTATATGCTTGGCTGTATTTTATTTTTTAGTCAAACCATTATATTTTCCTGTTGCAGCAGATGTGAACCTAGTCGACCTGAGAGAAAGGAGAATCGCTTACCTTGAAAATCGAATGAACCGGCAACAAGAATCCGGCGTACTCCATAAGTGATTGTCGGCTCGATGATTACTAATAGAATCATAATTATTATTTCGTTTTGTCGAAGCAATAATGAAATCTGTGAGGACATCCTAATCTAGAAGAAAGCATTTAACTGTGACCTAATTTACTAATAACTTGAACCAATATTTTTGTGGGTTCTGTAAGGGAAATGAGAAGCACAAGTTTTTACCGAAAACAAGATTCTATTGAAGAATGTTATTTAGTCTCAATATTTTGTTCTCAATTTAGATTGCAGCCTCAGATGTTCATATAATTATGAAAAATCGATAAGAAAGGAGAACCTTATAGTATGATTAACATTTTGTCAGAAAGTATCTTGAATATATTGACATATTCCCCATTCAATGGGAGATTTTTATTACGCTTCTGTCATTTTTTTCTGAAAAGAGGATTTTTAGTATAGTTTATCACATTGCATAAGAAGCAAGAATCAACGAGTTTCAAGTTCAAACTCGATTTCATGTTTCGTCTGTCTGTATTGAAAGGTTTTATTTCGAATTAATTAAATTTGGTTTATGAAATACAAGGCGAGCTTTTCTAATAACTAAGTAGGCCTACTGAATTCAATACTTGACTCATAGGCTTCAATATTATGTTGTATTCGACATAATATTGAAGCCGATGAGTCGTCGTCTTGAAAGTTTGGTTTGATACAGATCAAAGTCATTGGAAATTCCGTGTGAAATTTCAAGGATTAAACTTATACTTCACGGATAGTTGATTATGTTATACCACAGAGGAGAGATGTTCTGATACTCGTTCCTTTGTGGTTATACGTATTGTCAGATTCATTTAACTTGGCGGATGGCATTAGATAGATAGTTAGAGATAGTATTTCGTAACGTTGCTGATGACCGTAGAGTCCGATGGCAAAAAAAATAATATCTCTCTACTTTCTATCTACCTATCTAATGCCATCCGCCAAATTAAATAAATCATATTGTATTTGAATACTTTATGTATAAGTATTCTAATTTTGAAAAAATTGAATCTTTGCTAACGGATGGTTGATATTTTAAACTAAGTATATCAGATTTCAACTGTAGGTAAATTTCTATTGAGGATTTAGCTTTACTAATGTAGGTATTTTACAACTACTTAATATAATCGGCTTTATCAACTTATGCCTATAACTTTAAAACTTACTGTGATTGATGAACGTTGTGGTCAAGATAATAATAATATATAATAACTTTCCAGAGTTTAATTTTACTTTACTATTCATCCTATTGTTTTTTTATTGACCGAAATGTTCTGTAAAAGGAATAATAAATTTTGTAAATAGTAGTAATCTTTTGTTTTGATTTTGAATACCATTCATCTAATCCCTCTGGAATCATAGGAAAAACTTATTTATTTTTATTTAACAGTTGATTTGTTGTTTTTACTGACTGGATTCAAACTATTCTGTAGAATAGAACTATTATCTGTTATGGATGTCACTGACCATTATGTATCATAAAATGTGTCAGTTGCACATTTTTATTGCAATACTAATTCAATTCTAATGCCAACTTTTAAAGGTGTAGTGACCTATGGTCGCATTAAGCTCAGGACAGCTTCTTGAACCATCAATTTATTCTTTTGATAGAATATTGAAATTGAATAAGAAAGCAATCCAATCACACCAGTAATTTCATATCTCATCATCATCCTTCCCATTACCCACGCACAAGCTTAGAGCTTATGTGGGCATCATCCCTAGCAAAAAAAATCAATTTGAATGCACTGTCTGAAATTTTAGTATACATTCAAGCAACACAAACCTAGTAAGTTGTAATCCTGAATTTATATGAATACTCGCAACTGACGATTATGTTACACAGTTTTTTGGAATTATATGGTAGCCTAATTAAATACAGTATCGAAATGGGAGTACCGTATCCTCCATTGACTGGAATCATAACAAAAACGATTCCAAAGGCCTGATTCATAAAATTAAGAAGTCATGCAATACAGGGAAGAGTTTATCACACAAGCCTGCCGTCCTATTCATGTCTAGTGTGTGTATGCATTTTTTACCTGTTTTACAGGACTTCCAAAATTTTATAAAACAGGTCCCATTAGGTCGGCGTCAAGTAGTATTACTACAGTTCTATATCGTATCAAGTTGATGGAAAATGATGCTGTGTAACAAAAATAAAAATGAGTCCACATTGACAAATATTCATATTAATTTCAGAACACCCACTGGACTAGGATTTTACTAAAACAAAATTATTCGACAGCTATGCATTATTATTTTTTATTAGATTGATGAAAACAGTACCTACAGTGAAACCTTGATAACTTGACATAAATTATATTATTATCATTATTATCTTATGGATGAAATTATAAGTAGAATATTATAATTCAAATAATTGAGTAAAATATATCCATAGACTACACCAATAACTGTCATGAATAAAAATTTGTGATGAACTTATAAAATGATTCAAAGTTAATTATGCGGAATATCGAATCAATAGGTTTCACTGTACGGTGGTTAAATTGGGAGCTTTTCCAAATAATCCAAACTAAAATTTAAATTCTGGTTTTATTTACTTGATAAAAAACAATTCAAACATTTAATTTTCAAAGTCTTTTAAATAGTTCAGCGTTTTACTAGCTTTTTGGAAAATGAGCTGAAATTGAATACTTCATCCATACCTTTTGAACTTTCTTTGGCACGGCGAATTTTCCTCTCCTTTTTAGTGAGTATTCTATTGTTCCTCTTCTTCCTCTTCAACTGTCCACCGCTGGCGTTTTCTTCTTGAGTCATTTCTTGGTCATCTTCTACGTCACTTGCATTTTCTGTCTCCATTGTCGTCGATTCGTCCATCTTCCTCTTCTTGTTCGGTTGTGTTGAATTGGATTTCCCTTTCTTCAGAGATGCTAGTCTCATCTGTTGTAGATCTTGCTCCACGGAAGGCCATTCTATTTTAGTAGCAACGGACTTCTTGATGGCGGATTTGGTTTGTACAAACTGAAAATATAGTTTATCAGAATAATTGCTCTTCAATTCTGATAGACCGTTATCTATAACTTTTTTTGTAATTGCTTTCAGTTTCTTTTTATTACTGATCATGTATTCTTCAGTAAGTTGACGTTTATTCCTGAAGTAAACCTCCAATAACTTGAGAGCTTGACACCTTTGAAATGGACGAAGTTTATCACTGAACGCAATACCAGCAATGTCTTCAACAAGAGTTATGCTATCATTCCAAGTCAGGCCCAGAATGGAATGGAATAAGCCGATAGGCACTATACTGTTGCTGGTGAGGAAGCATTCTTTGAGTAAGTTCCGATAGACATCTACTAATTTTTCGTGTGTTTCTTCCATATTGCAATTTTCTCGTGAAGAAACTTTGAAGATGAAGGTGCAGCATTCAATAATCTCACTTGACATGGCTATGTAGACGGACTGCGTTTTATCCTCTCTGCTGGTGATTGTTTCGACTAGTTGCACAAGTAGCGAATGATCCAAGTTTTCGTTGAATTTGTACTTTTTCACAGAAGTCACTTTTTTGATGAACGCCTTCAATTTGGTTACAAGCTCAGCATCAGCACTTCCCTTGATGGTGTTTTCAAGCAGCATGAGAACGACAGAAATGACATCAAGCAGTACACTCAGTTCCGGCTCAGTTCTTGTCCACACTTCAATGAGATCGAGCACTTTCAGCCTGAAAACGGACAGGTCCTTTTCTTCGAGAGCAATGCGTTTCTGTTGCTGTTGTTTGATGGAGCGGAATGCTTCGGACAGCTTCTCGTCGAGATGTTTTCCTTCTTCCTCGTTCATATCGTCGAGATCCACTGATTCAGTGTCGGTGAGGGCTGCGTCATTTCCTAGAGCACTGCGGACCTCGGCTCGTAGTTTATCGTAATCAGTGTCGTCTTCTACGTTATCTTCACTCATATCGACGTCACTTTCATCAGAAGATTCGTCTCCTGACGTTTCATCACCTACATCTTTTTCTAACTCTTCCTCTGAACTTTCTTTGTCATCATCGGATTCTCCATTTTCAGCTCCTTCGCGGTCTTCATCGGAATCTTCATTATCAGCCTCTTGATTTACAACCATAAGTGGGTTCTTACTGTTTGGATTCAAAACGGCCAACATTTGATGAATATTTTCGCTAGTAAGATACGGACACAAGTGAATAAACACTTTTGTTACAATGTGTCTATTGGATTTATCACCCTGAGATAGTAGAGATAATATCAGGTCAATGATAACGTCAGTCCAACGAAGTTGTTCACTGTCTTCTGCCTTCTTGTTGGCGTGCTCATAAATACTTCTCAATTCTTTCAAATTTTCAGCTCCTACTTTAGGATCCTTGAAGAGGGACAAACCAAACTGAAGAAACATTACATGGAATGTTGTGCTCGCCAGTTTTCCAGCATCAGTAGCATTCTTCTCCAAAGAAGATATAATTTCTATCATGCTTGCCCACAGTTTTCTGGTTTCTTTGCTGAATTCTACAGAGATGTAATTGCTAGAGCACAATTTCTCATTGAAGTAGGCAGCCAATTCAGACAAAAATAATCGCAAATCAGTTAATCGTTGGAATTTCTGATCTAGAGTGAGGTAGAAAGTACTTCGAGCAGCACTGGTGAGCTTTTGAGATAAGCCATTCTTAAAAAATCCTATATCTATCACAATTTTTAGTTGATTCACTTTCCAGCTGGCACAGCCTGCAACCGAAGGATGATTCAACAACTTGGAAAGCATCAATATACTAACTTTCTTCTGGCTTTCTTTCCAAGGCCGAGTAATCTCCTTGTCTGATCTTTTCTCAATTACTTTCATACTCTTATCAGTGAGAACATTGTGGAACATTTGAGCTACAGTTTTCACGTGTTCTTCTTTCAGACCAAGTATCAGGGACTGGAATAATTTTGTACCAAGACCAAAGTACATCTGAAAATTTCCAGGATAAAAGTACAAACTTTCAATAACGGAGAGCAACTTTTTTGACTTTATACTTTTACTTGCATTTATGACTTTACAAAAACTATCTATTGCAACTCGTCTAGCTATTCCAATTTCTTCATTCTCTTCCTGTTTATTCTCAAGCAAAAACACGAAATTTGGTGTGAAAGCGTGCACTATGAAATCCTTTTTCTCCAATTTATTTACCATTGTCGTGAAGATTTTGAAAGCAAGAGTCATTCGAAGAGGGGTGGGTGCACTAAGCTGTTCGTCCAATTTGTTCCATATTTTCTTCACAAACGATTTTGAAGATAGCAAATTACCGAATATGTATTGATACATAGGAGATTCTATGTAGGATACATGAGGTATACACAAGCATTGCTCAACTACCACATCAAGGATGGTATCGCTTAAAATTTCTGATTCACCAATAGTTTTCTTCAAATAGTTTGAGTCAATAATTGAAGGAAATTTGGTTTGAGCTAGCATTAGCAAATAATAGGCTTCCAAAAATAAGGGTTTCTTGTTAGTGATGAATTTTTCATGTATAAGTTTCCAGACTCCTTCAAAGTTTTCCTCATCAACTTTCAAAAGCAGCTCACCAAGATAGATAGTCACTGCAAGGAGAAAGTACGATTTTTTCTGACTTATATCAATCAGTTTTTTAACGATCGCAATTATCTGATGACTACTGGCTTTCAAAATAACACTTGTATTAATCATAGCTCCATAAGATAGAATTATTCCTTTGAAAACATCAGACTCCTCATCTGGATGATAGTTAGTGAATTCTGCTTCGATCGCTTCGTTCAAGACTTCAATAGAAATATTTGGAAAAGCATTGATTAATCCAATGAATGCAGTATAGAATCCTTTTCTGGCTCTTGATCTGGGTGATCCCAACCCTCTGATGATGCGTCGTATTCCAAGATGAAGTTCATGACAAGTTTCTTTAGTATCCACAGCCAATTGTTTTTGCACGAAATGATTCAAAATTGTTATAGATGCCTTTATTTGAGATGATTCATTACCTTCTCTGAGTAAAGAGAAGGAATCAAGAACACTTTCAACATTCTCCTTCTCCATTTCGGTAAAACTATGATTGGTTCACTCTATTAAAAAACTTATTAGAAAAGATAACGTCAAATAAAAATTCTTACCTAAAAATCACTTGATAATTAATCCACACTACATGAGAAATTATTACGAATAATTCATTATGAAGTAAAACATTTTTCTCTTCACGTGTTTCACCAAACGTAACCACAAACATGTGTGTTTTGAGGTTATGATCGTTTCTGAAACGCTAATATCATAGATCATTATGATGGTAGAGTGGTCGTATAGTAGTTACGGTCAAAGAAGATAACTGTGGCGCTGCTGGCCGGTTTGGGGACCTGAGATACTAGCGCTGACATGAGTAAAAAAGCATTAGTTGACAGGCAACTGAAGGTAATATTTTGGTAATTATTGTAATCTATAATTAAATAGTGGCTCAAAGGCAGATCATATTATGAAATAGTACTTATATTTGGTCTGGTATGACAGTATGGAATGCTCAACTATTTTTGTTAAAACGATGAAGAAGCCTGTTGTACATAATGGCAAGTAAAATTAATATTCTTATTATTATTCTACGGTAATCAAATGCAAAGAATGCATTATCATATTGAAATAGAATTAAATTTTAAAATGAATAATCCAAAATATTCAGAAACTCTTGAATGCGAGACTATGATGTTTCAAATAACTCGTAGTCATCATCAGACAGGTGTTGAAAATGGCGCACCACAAGAATGTGTTTGAAATGTCAGTGGCGTGAAGGGGGAGCAGAGAAGTGCCTATGTATAATGGCTCTTTTTCTCTTCGTCTGTTCTACAGGGCACCACCACCTTACCATTTCCCACTGCTTCCTGCTCTCACTGTTTGAGGCTACTTTGATCAAAACTTAAAACTTATGGGCCATCTATAGCTTATGTACTACTAGAGGGTATCAAAGGAATTAAGTATAATTTGTTTAATTAAAACAAGTGTTACAAAAAAAGTTTCAAGTGTCTGACGTAAAACAGAGATCAAAAGAATAATTTTCTTTATTGCCTTTTTGAAATAGACTACAAAAAAATTATTGTTTAATGATAACAGATTGCACAACTCAAAATCACATTTTTAAATAAAAAAATAATGAAATGAATAAAATAAATAAAATGAATAAAATTCATGAAATAAATAAAATAGAATAAATTAAACGAATAAAGTAATTGAAGTGAAAATAAAAACATGTCAGAATAACTGTTAGGAAAATTAGGAATCATTTTTACCAAAACCTTCTCCATTCCAATGGTGTAGTGAAGGTCTTGTTTATACACACGCAATCCTGTTTACAATAGAGAGAATAACAAAATGATTAAGTATAGGAAAAAATTACATAGAATAATATTGGACATGATATTATATTATATGATTTTCATTGAGAGTGGAAATGGTTGAAGAATACTCCAAACTCAACAAAAGTTGTTCATCCTTACTACATAGACCCTGGCCACACAAGGTAATACCTGGTAATACAAGGTAGTGTTGATGAAGATCGATGATGCGCAAGCTCCATTCAGTTTATAGTAGTGACGTCACTGAAGATCAAGAGTTCGATTTTCCCTATTTTTTACATGTTAAATTCAGCCTTTTTCACAAAAATTATAAGCTTCCCAAGCCACCGCGGCTTCTTCAGGGCTTCATTGGATATTTATCTTCAATTCTTTGTAGTTTCAATACTATCAGACAGCTATATTATTTCAGAGCATTTGATTATTCAATGGCATGTATAAATATCAGATTGAAAGTTTGTACTCTCTATCACGTGATTTTTCAATAGCCTACGTGCCATTGGATAAATAAGTGTTCTGAAATAATAATAATTATAGCGACCTGAGGTTGATGAACATACAAAGAATTCAAGAGAAATGTTCAATGAAGCCCAGGAGAGGTCGTGGTGGCTTGAAAAACATGCAGTTATTGAGGAAAAATTATAAAGTTGCTGAACATGTAAAAGATAAAGAAAATCGATCCTTGAACTTCAGTACCGTCACACGATCAGCAGCTGGCTCAGAGCTTTCAATAAACTGAGATGCGTGTGAACACTATCTTGTATTCTAATTAGATTGGTACACTCTGTTCTTAAAATTCTAATATACAAAGAACGTTGTTACTTATTCTAGATCATGAACTATAAAATTATAAAATTATTTTACTTTGATTCCTCAAATTCTAATATTGATGCTTGAGATCACAATTTAATATAAAGATGGAAGGAAATAAGATATTGCAACTATACAGTTGCTGTTAAATCATAATAATTAATTGAACGAAGCAGAAGTCTTTAGAATAATATGGCATTAATTAGGAATTTCGTTCAATTAATTATTACAATTTAATAGTTTCGATATTTTAATTCTAATACAGTATTAATTTTCAAGCCGTTTGTAAACGATCAACATTATTTTTATGCAATTACTGTAGCCTATACATTAAATAAAAATTTGAAAAAAAAACCGGTTGACAATAAATATTGACCTTCAACTTCTCTGCACACACTAGGTATGCATTTTTATCGCCTATCAAGGAATCCGCGGTGAATGTCTAGTGTGAGGACAAGTCAACTCAATTCTACGCGATTTTATATTGATTTGGAATTAAAATTTAAAGTTTTGAATTTGTTTTACATAGGTAATTTGATTACATACAAACGGCTTTATGCTTTATATATTTCAGTCTATCTTATTCACTCTATCCCAGCGCCAAATAGTACCATCATCACATACTGCGCATAAAACAGATCCATCTCTACTGAGCATTGTTTGTCGCACAATTTTTTTGCAGCGAGGGTGCTGAAGAATTGTGACTTGCACTTCTCTTGGGTCTGCAACATCCAGATCCCACACGTAGATAGTGCCGAACTGATTTCCAGCCACAAGTATCTGATAAAACAACATAAAAGAACCAAATCATGAGAAAGTATCACAGGAAGCTCTTTCAACAATTAAAAAAAGAAGTCTACGTCAAGGTACGACTGAATATTATCCACAAATATTCCAATATCATTTCTGGGGCTTGTGTTTTTTATTTAGAAGTCCTGCAATTCAGGAGAACGGTGGCCGCAAATAAAGCGGCTTATAAACGGGGAAAGTAGAGACGGAAAGTCACTGGCGGCCAGTACTTGCCTCTACAACTTACCCGTGGAGTGGCAAATAAAAACAAACATGTTTGTTTTTATTTGGTGGCTTATAAACTGGGGAAGTAGAGACGGAAAGTTGCTGGCGGCCAGTATAACTTTACGTCTCTAATTTCCCTGTTTATAAGCAGCTCAAGACTTTCAGGTTTATTGCATTATAGTATACACCATGCTATTCATGTCTACTATAAAATTATGTAACTGCCTTTTCCAGTTTTCCAAGACTCCTGGAAGTTTATATGAAACAGACACCAGTTGAATGTTTTACTAGACACAGCTTTCTCATTTTGCAAAAGCCAAAATACTGTAGTTCTAAACAGCTGAGAACAAACTTATTTTCTTGATACTAAATGACAAATTTGGAGTTACTGGAAAATATTGATAGTGAAAATATTGGAGTGACTGACAATATTTTCTACGTGAAGAATAATTCATCTAATCGCAACAAGCAGGAGAGATTTGTGATTACATGCACTATTATAGTGCATTTCATCCTTGAAGACAACTGGTCAGCTTGGTGCGTTATCCAATTGGAATGCCCGGCAATGATGTCATATTGTGTGCTGTTCAATCATCTGTACACGCATGCGTATTATATAAACCGAAATTTCAGTCTGATATCACGTCTCGCTGCGTCAACTTGGATGATTTACAAGTAGAGCAGATGATCAGAAATATAACACCTGTTCATCACTATTATAGAAGTTTGCCTATATTGGCAACGTTGCAGGCGTGTGATTGGCTAGCTCGGAAAGTTAAGGGTACTGCTTCTGTACTCAGTTGTCTTCAAGGATGAAAAGCACTATAGTAGGCCAACCAATAAAATTGACTTCAGCCCTGAGTATTCTCTCACTGTCACTGATTAATAGAGTGTTCAAATTTAAATAGCGTGAAATAATTTGAAAATAGCTTGAAAAATCATAGGCTGAAAATTTTTTATATCAAAATAGAGAATTTGAAGGAACATTGACTTACTTTGCGCCAGAAGTCCAATGCGAATTTCACAAACCAGATATTACAATCTTTGTATTTAAACTGGTGAATAATCGAGAGATTGTTCTCGTTAAGTTTCAACTCTGTATTTTTTAAATCACCAGGCTTCCAACAAACGATTGCACCTTCATTTGACTGAAATAAAATAGAGATACAATAATAAAACATTTTTAATAAACTACAAAATCAAAATGTACGGGCATCCACATTATGTAGGAGCTACTCTCTACTCGCTAAATTTGCTAGTTCGGAAAAAATTGAGAAAATCAATTGAAAGAGAGAATTTATATAGATGTCAAAAACCTTGTTTTCGGAATTGACAAATTATCAAATTAGACTTTACATAAGGTTTTTAAAATTATCTACTGCGATGAACTGCAAATCCAATAATAAGCAAAAGAAAATTTCAAGTAAAGACATTATGGCGGTTTTCTTATTAATAAGATATATGACTGCAGTTAAAGTAGTACCATTATCAATCCTACTTAAAATAATTTGAATAATCAGCTTCATGAGCTCATAAGTTGGCCTACTTATGACAAAGCTGATTCACTACAGTCTACGAGGTGCCTATTAATATAATACCAATGTTAAGTTTAATTGGTAAAATTATATTTGATATATTTATTTATTTTGAAAAAATACATAGTTGAGGGTACCAGGAATTAAATCCTATATTATTGCCCTCATAACACAAAAACAATTTACACAAACAAGAATAAGACCAAATAATAAGTTACATCAGAAAAATACTTAGATAAAATATACCTAAAGTAAACAAACGTTCTTATTAGAATAATACTTTTTAGTATTATATAGAAAATAACAAAGTGATTAAATATTGTAGTGAATAGAAAATACGGTATACTACGTTATAAAATTGGTTATTTACTCTCAGACATAAAATTTATTATACTTCAAAGTAATATCATGGAAAAATAAGATAATAAAACTGATAATCCTTAAGCAGGCCATACAGAACAAAGACACACGCTTATAAAAATCAAAGATGAAAAACCCAAGAGAAATAGGTAAGCAGACAATCAACCCACTGAATCACAAAGAAACGTACAAAAATAAATATATAGGGTATCTGTAGCTATTGTGAAACCGTGTAAAGGTCAATTCCCACATTGACGACAACGAAACGCCGACGACATTCTCATTTTCTGTTCTGCGCATGCGTCACCAGCCCATGCTCTGATTGGTCCATGTCTATCTTTGTTTACAAATTAATGATAACTGTAGCTGTCGGCTATCAAGCTCTCAAAATTGCAGTACCGGTATGACTTGAAAAGGTTTGTATTATAATTTTATTTACTGATTATTATATTAATATTGTCGTACTAATATTATTAACAAGCTGTCCCGGCGAACTTCGTATCGCACTCTTCCCCCCCCCTCAAATGTCCCCCCTCTTCTCCCCACAAATGTCCCCCCTTCATGTCACCCCCAAAAAAATGGCATCCCACAAATGCGCCCCTCCATTCCCCAAATGTCACCCCCACATATCCCTCTTCATGTCAACCCCTCTTTCCCATCAAAATGTCACTCCTCCCTCCAATTATTTTTTTTTTATATTTATTTATTTATTTAATTTTTCTTTTCAATTTTTTTAATTTAGCCTATATTTTTAATTTTATTCCTGTTCTTCAATTTTTATCAGTCCTATTCTAATTGAAAGAATTTTTTTTTCATATTTATTAATTTATTTTAAATTTTTTCATTTTAATTGATTTTATTTTTTCTTTTTTTTTAAGTTTTATTTTATTTCCGTTCTTCAAATTTTATCAGTCCTATTCTAATTAAAAGATTTTTTTCATATTTATTTCTTTCTTTTTATTTTATTTTTTATTTATTTTATTTATTTTTTAATTTTATTTCCGTTCTTCAATTTTATTATTAGAAACAATAAACATGCATGATACGAACGATAACTCATTCTTAATTGATGATTGTAGCAAAAATAATTAAGAGTAGAAAACCTAGAGCAAAAAACGGTCCAGAGCGGGGTTTGAACCCGCAACCTCTAGGATATCAAGCTAGAGACTCTTTGCACTGGAGCTACGGGACTTAAAATATTCTAGCTAATTCATCTGATCTTGAATTGCGATCATCTTTCCGTTGTAGGTACACGTTCGTGCCGGCAAGTTTGAACGTAGGCAAAGTTTGAACTCTGTGAAATATTTGATAGGTTATGTCATTAATGTAATAACTATTTATTAATTATAAAGGATTTTCTTATATTTTAATACATATTATGTTAACCAGTGCTTTAAAATTCTAAACGAATCCAAAATCATCTAAAGCCTCGGGTAGAGATAAATCCTATCCAGCCTCCACAATTTCAGAGAATGATCCAATCCACAAGACACTGCCCTTTCTGCCTTTCTTTCAAGTCAAAAAAAAAAAAAAAAACCTCCTAAAAATCAAAGGTGACAACAGTAGGCCTATAGAAAACTGTAGTATTTCTTCCAGCTTGGTATCCAACTAGATACCACCCCATTTACAGATACTTTATTGTGTATTGATGTAATTGATAATGAACATGTGTATGTATTGGATTAACGCATGGTATAGTAAAAGAGCATTTCTCAGAATTTTCAATCATTGAGGGGACTAAATAAATTTTTCTACAGTCATTAGATTTGAGCAATTCAAGGAAGTTGTTAAATCTATTCTGGTAGCACAATAATGTCCAAACCATTAGGCCTATCAGAATAGAAATACAACAACAACATATGATGAATACATATATGATGAATGATCTCCCAACAAGACTGTCAAATCACATTATTCGATTTCGATCCAAATTTAAATTCATAATTCATTTATGAAAATCATATAGCGCCTTTCTTAGCATCTTTCTCTTCTGGAGCCTTCATAGTGGTAAAATATGCAGCTACCCATATGAGATAACTTGTATAGAGATAACTTTGTTTTCGTATTTTCGTAGTATTTACTGGCAGGTGTTGAAGCGACATTCCGATTCGAAGCTTCAAACCGTTTTTCAACCGCAATTTACCTCCCATATACATTTGAAGATACGGGACCAATCGCTTGAAACGTGTGTTCGCCAAGCAAAGGGAACTGGCGTGGCTGCTGTCATGAGTACACAACATGAGTATAGGGAGTGTTGTAAATGTGAAAGTTTATACCTAGGCCTACTTCTTATTAGACACTTATTGAAAGTAGGGGGCAAGTGTGTATGCTTATTTGGTCATCGGCGACCAGGTAAGCACATTTGGTCTTCTGCCACGGATTCTATCATGATCATGCGTAAGATAAATTCTGGACCCCTGGAACGAAAAATTATAGTTTGAAATTGTCAAAAACTGCCTATGTTGAAGTTGAAATTATTTTCATTAAATCAATATGTAAGAACAATACAATAATACAGTTTGATCCATATGCTTGCCTTTTCGAGCATCAACAATTTCGAATCAAGAAATTAAAAATTTTTAATAAAGGTGGATTTTCGCTTCTGCGGCTGAGCAGCAGACTAAATAGCAACTTTTTCAAACAAAAAATATTGTACCTATACTCGTGTATTAAATACTGAATATTAATAAATTCAGTGAATTAATAATATTCTTACTAAATGGTTCCTTCTTTTGCATGGTTATTCTCGTATATTTTAATTTCAAGTTTAAATTAGTTGCTATTTTGACTAACGGTAGCCGGAGTCGTCTGCTGCTCAGCCGCAGAAGCGAAAACCTACTAGCCGATGCTCAGCTCCGTGTCCCTGGGAGGTATGCAATAAGACATCGAAATCCGGTTTTTGCCGTGCATAAAGAGTGCTATCTTCGTCTCCCCGCTTCAGCCTTCAGAGACACAGAGAGCTCAGCATCGGGCATTACCTTCAGTTGAACACTATATTAGTATACCTTATTATACATTTTGGTGAAATCACATAAATTTCGTGATGTAACTTACCGTATCTTATAATAGTAATTATTATTAAGATAGGCCTATGTATTATTATATTTCAAAGATATTACTCACAGCGCTAAGAACTTCATCCCTATGACCGTCCACTCCACTAAATATAGCAATACACACATCAGTCTTCATGTTCCAGAGTCGCAGAGAATGGTCTTTGTAGAATCCTGACAATGGAATATGCGTGGATTGATTGGATGAAATCGACATCAGTCTTATTGCACGACCACAGGTCAGAAAATAACAAGATCATGTCGTTTTAAAAGCTGAACAACAAACCTCTTCAACTGAACTTTGTCAATTTACTAGTTGTAAATTTAGCATAAATTTAATAACTGATTTTAAGGCAAAACCAAATGGCACAATAGCCTGTTATGCCAGACTGGACCAAATATGCATGCATTGATGTGAAAATAATTTGCAAAGTGTAGATTTCAGAATCCAATAAAGTGTGAAAAACAGCGATTAATTTTTAAACTTTGTAGACTTATCAAACTAACTTTGAAAGGAAATAGATTCCAATGGTTGAATTTGTTACTTTCAAATGTTTTTAGTAGGTACACTTAAATTGAATTTACATTTTTATTTGATTGATGGTATTACCTATGTAGTGGCGTATACACTCCATTGTGTCAGTGCTAATAATTCTTATGATGTGCACAAGAACCGGGCCACAGCCTGGCTGGGGTGGTTGTGGTGGCTTCTTACTAGCCATATCGAAGCTCGGACCAGTCATGTGTGTAAATACTTCTCCTCGGAATTGGGGTCCGCGGTAAGACCTGGAACAAGTTCTCTGAGTCCTCCTGTCACAGGGCACTTAATAGATAGACACACCCTGTTGTTCCCCACACAGGCAAACACAACACTCAGAGGTTCACTCTTCCACCATATAAGGGTGGATTGAATTCAGCGCCCCCACAGAGCTTGTCCATGGTCTACATATTTAGCACTGCAACTAATAATATGAATACACATAAATTTGATGCAATATATCAATAAGCAACACGTGTTTGATTACCGTACCGGTGATAAACATATACAGGAGCATATTATATAGAATATTAAGTGTGATTAAATATAGGGAATGTAACAACACTGGGGAATTATAAACGACTCAGCAGTATTGGTTGGATTATGGAGCATCAAAACAAAATGTCGTTTTTGATTTTATGATAATTTCATAATATTATCCTAATCAAACATATCAGTTTCTGATAAACTAACACAATTCCGTGTAACCTGGCTGGCCTTTATCCAGTGTCAGAGTTTAGTCACTCCCAATCAGTTCAGGTCTCTGACGATAATTATTCCGATCATTTTAGGGCAGCCGGGACCGACGGCTTAGCGTGAGTCCACCGGAACACGAGGAGTGGCTCAAGCCAAAATCTCACGGTCTGACCTGGGATTTCTGATGAGTATGGTACAATAGGCTGGAATCAACTCAGACGGGACATTAAATATCGACTGAATATAAAGATGAGGATAATGTTGTTCTTCCCCAAATATGAGCTCTCTACCACTCCACTGCGCAAGAAGGTGAAATTAATTATAATATTCACGTGAAGGTCAAGTGAATTAAAATTACATAAATAATTTTTTTCCAGAAGCAATTGTAGGAAGAAACACTTAAAATACCTCACCCAAATTATATGTGTATGATTTTGAAATTTTCCTGGTTTTACGCCGTCCTGGGCCTCTTTTTTCCTTCTTTTTTGGAAGGAGTTCACCCTAGTGGAATCTGTATTTTCAGTTGTAGAGCCTGATACTGATGTTTCACTAATAATACAAAAGTGAATTTGATTCGTTCATTAATACAAGTCGGTATTGATTCATGGAGTAAAATATGTATAAAGTTGAATTTGAAGAAATAATGTCGTAATTCAAGCAAACTTCATCCATCCTCATATTTTATTCTATAACTCAGGTCTTCATTGAAATAAAACTCACATCTTCTACTTAGGAGGTGAGTGTGCATTTTGGTGCAATGTATGATGATGATAAATTTCTAAATTTATGACTAATTTAATCCTCTATTGGAAAATACCGAATCATTGGATCAAATAGTAAAAGATAACTTAAACTAAATAAATAAATAAATAATTTATTTTCTCCAATTAAGACAAAAATAACATATAAAACAGTATCATGGTAAATATAATACAGTTAGAAAATAATATATGCTACCCTGAGACTTGTATAAGCTAGGGTCAAACGAGTCGTAAATTAACATTACACAGAAAAACAGCTTTGCTTCTTTGAATATATAACATTAATAATAAATACCATCCAGGAACACTAGAAAATTCACAGAACAACTAACCTTATAAATCGAAACTTAAAACTCAAAAATAAAGATCAACAATTCAACAACACGGTTTCTTGCTAATTAATTAATTATCATCCACACTATATATTTATATAAAAACAGTAACATGCTTTCAAAAAAAAAAAAAACAACATTACACAAAGAATAGCTCACCCTAAACAAATTTTTAGTGCATATACAACTAGTACTGTAAGTACGATTTTGATCCTGCATCGTTTCATACTGAATCCTTTTCCAATAGCCACTTTTTGGGTAAATATGTTAAACGGTTCAATTTTTAGTAGTTTATTTCAAAGGCAACACATGTAATAAACTCGGAGCAACATTACAAAGATTCCTACCTCCCTAGGTCTGGTGAATATATCGATCCGCCTGCCCTGCGCTGGGTGACTAACATTGAACAAGATAATGTGTGACCAATGACAGGCCACTCTGTCGCAAGAAACTCTCAGTACCTCTAGTGATTGAAAAGCTATAAAAGTACCCTCATAGATTTAAAGTATATTGACATTATGCTAATCAATAAATTAATAAATTGAATTGCGAAACTGATGAATAACAGATTCATAGATATTATTTTCCTGTTTAATGTTGAAACTAAATATCTTATATCATTTTGTTTGAAGTTATTAATGATTGTGTAATCAATATATCCATTGTTTTTATAATAAAAATGTGAAATCAATAATAATTCAGGTAACCTGCTGGCTGGCTCAGGTCTGATTTTTAGTCGTAAATATTTGACTTTGAATTCAAAGGAGTTGATTCAGGCCACTCCTTAACTCGACTGTTTTTTAGGCAGCCAGGACCGACGGCTTAGCGTGCACAGCATCGAGGAGTGGCTCAAGCTAAAATCTCACGGTCTGACCTGGGATTTCTGATGAGGATAGCACAATAGGTATTGAAGAGACGGATTATCGACTAATAAAAGATGAGGATAATGTTGTTCTTCCCCAAATATGAGCTCTCCACTCCACTGCAATTGAAATTAATTATAATATTCACGTGAAGGTCAAGAATTAAATAAATAATTTTTTTCCAAAGTAATTGTAGGAAGAAAATACTAAAATACTCACCCAAAATTATATTGCAGTTTGAAATTTTCCTGGTTTTACGCCGTCCTCACTCTTTTTTTCTCTTTTTGGAAGGAGTTTCCTAGTGGAATTCGTATTTTCAGTTGTAGAGCTTCCGATACTGGATGTTTCCTATAATACAAAGTAAATTTTGAATTCGTTCATTAATAAGCAAGTCGGTATTTTCATGAGTAAAACATGTATAAAGTTTAATTTTGAAATGTCATGTAATTCGCTAAACTTCATCCATCCTTATTTTATAACTCAACTCAGGTCATTGAAACATATTCAACTTTATTCAGTTGTTGAGTAAATGGCAATTGATGATGATTTTGACTAATTTATGATTGAAATTACCGACCCAAAATAGTAAAGATTGGATTTATTTTTGAGCATTTTTAAATTAATAATGAGCTTCATCTCATTATTTAAATCATAATCAACTACTTCTTTATTCATAATAGTTTCAGTAAAAATTGAAATTAGTTAGCTGCCAAAAATGTATTGTCTACTCTTCATTATAAGCCATCATAACTAAATAATCTCACTTTTCGCTCACTAGGCTACTGTTTTTCAAAACAAGATAATGCATTATTTGTTTTTATCTGTATTATTTGCAAGTTGCAACATATTTTTTATATTATTGCGATTCAAAATAAGAAATAAGACCTTACAAAAAAACTCAAGGAATAAAAATGATACAGTAAATTTACGTGAAATAAAAAATATACCACTTCATCGCCTGAATCTTCGTTTGTAGAAGAGTCGTTCGTTGCTGCTGGTCTCTGCCTCAAGCTTTTTGAAGCCATCAAAATAAAAACTTTTAAAACTCTTCAAGAAATCAATGAGAGGTAGAATTTCAATGCCTTGTTTCAGTTATAGTTGATCAACAGGATTCGAAATACTAAAACGTTTTCAGCTCTGGTATTTTTCAGTGTTCATAAAAAATTTGACATACAGTTCAAGCGTTCAAAATTCAAACCCTGCATAACCTACAATAATTTTAATTAGGTATTACTTGTTGCACAATGCAGTTGGAGGATGACCGGAAAAGTAATTGAATTGTGACAATAATAATATTAATACCTTTTAATATTATAACTCTATTGTTTTATAGAAAAAAGTCAAATCAATTGAAATTTACTCAAGAAAGACTGAACTATATTTTTAAAATATTCATTAGTGAAGAACAATGTTCAATAAATAACTTCTCTTGTTGTATTTTTCCAGAATATTAAATATTGATAATCCTGTAACTTTCATGAGCTCTCTTCTAACTCTACTGTCTATCCTATAACTTTCATGTTATTTACGCTTTTTTGGTATAAATATTCATCTCAATTATATTTAATAAAATAAGTACCTAGCAGAACAATACACATTCATTTTTCGCCCAATGTGAATTACACAAAAAATAATGTGCATCTTTTTCTGCTTCTAGGTAAAAAGCTAACGATCAATCAATACTGTTGTTAAAGGACACATTAAACAAATTATTAAAATATTTCTTGTTACCAATTCACTAATGGGTCAACATTGATGAAATAATGAATCATTATTTAACGCACAAGCGTAGAGCTCATTTGGACATCACCCTCAAAATAAATTCAAGTTTCACATTTTTGGTAAAAATCAAAGGAATAATCCTTCAACAAGAAGGAGCAGACTCAGGAATTATAATCAAAGGCACTTTGATAATAGAAATGCTTACTCCTGATAATTGAATGCAACTTCAAGATAGAATTGTCAACATTGAGAATAAAATTTGATTTTCGGATACTAGAAAATACATGTATTCTAATATCCGTGAGATATTCTAGTATTCAGAATGATAAAAAATCCCACTCTGGAATTGCATAGTCGTCCACTGGAACCGTCCAATGTCCGAACTGGTCATTTGATTCAATGTTAGTATTTCGGATGATCGGTCGTTTTCTGACAAAAACGGTTCTAGTGGACGACCCGACTAAACACGGTGATGAATTGCAAAATATTTAGTAATGATAATTACGAAATCAGTAATGAAAAATTCATGTCGCGTTTTCTTCTGTAAAAATGGCCTATTCCAAATAAAAATCCTCAAATAAGAATATGTAGTCCAGAATTACCTAACCAATTTCCAATTTCTTTTCTACTTGTCACCATTTTTCTATTTGGTTATTGTTTCACCAAGTAAACTTGAAATTGTGTCTAAAATAATAGAAAAAACATTTAAATACAACTTTGTGTTGATACATTCAAATAGTAATGTGAATTGCATTTTTGTCATGATATGCTAGAATTATTCCAGATCACTTCTGGAGAAATCAACAGTAGAACAAAAGGGCCTGATTTATCGTTAGAGGCTACTGCAATCAAGTGACACTTGGAAAGCCGTTTTTCCATGCTTTCCAAATGTCACTTGAATCAAGTAACTTGAACGTGACCCACTACAACACAAAATTTTCCAAGACTACTAATCACTAATACGAAAGAGTAGAGGGTAATTGTACATTAATACTCAAGAAATATTAGAAAATCGGGAATGGTTTATTCCGAATAATACAAAAAGTTTCAAAGTGAAACAAAACTCAGAGAAAGCTAATCGACTAGTCAATTGTAACACAAATTCAACAGTGCGAAACAAATTTAACATCAAGGAATCACGAATCTTATAAAGAGATCTTACATCGTAGTATAAATCAGAATACTAGTACGTAATCGATTTTCGTTAATTACAACAACGTTGCTCGTTGTGCAAAAGCTTCTGGTTCAAAAACTGCGCTGGAGTCAATCAAACATCTACAGGGCAAGAAGCAAGAAATGAACAAAATAAATTTTAATACAATTAAATTATTAGTTTTTCTTGAATCAGAAGCTTTTGCACATGAGAAACTTCGAGTTTATGTACAAGTCTCTTTGTAACATTGAACAGTCTTTTTGGATTGAATGACCGACCACTTTGGTTGGTTTAATCGACTTCCTCCATGCGCGACGCATCCTCGGAAGCCTCGCCCTCGAGCGGGGGCATTTCGGCGTCGACCTTCTCCTCGTCGTGGGGCACAGGGTCGTCCTCCTCGATGCAGAGGCCGAGCTTGATCATGCGGTGGATGAGTGCCGCGTGCACGGGTCCTCGAGGGCAAAGCCGGACGAGAGCAGCGCCGTCTCGAACAGCAGCATCACCAGGTCCTTCACCGCCTTGTCGTTCTTGTCCTCATCGGCCTTGACGCGCAGGGTGTCGATGATCGAGTGGTCGGGGTTGATCTCGAGGTGCTTCTTGGCGGCCATGTAGCCCATGGTGGAGGTGTCGCGCAGCGCCTGTGCCTTCATGATACGCTCCATGTTGGCCGTCCAGCCGTACTGTGACGTCACAATGCAGCAGGGCGACTCCACCAGCCTGTTGCTCACCACTACCTTCTCCACTTTCTTGTCCAGGATGTCCTTCATCACCTTGCACAGGTTCTCGAATTTGGCCTTGTCATCCTCGCGCTTCTTCTTTTCGGCCTCGTCTTCGGGCAGTTCGAGTCCCTCCTTGGTGACGGACACCAGCTGCTTGCCGTCGTACTCCTTCATCTGCTGCACTACATACTCATCGATCGGCTCAGTCATGTAGACAACTTCGAATCCGCGCTTCTTGACAAGCTCGACGAACGACGAGTTGGCCACCTGGTCCTTGCTCTCTCCGGTGATGTAGTAGATGTGCTTCTGGTTCTCCTTCATGCGGCCGACATATTCCTTCAGCGAGCAGCTGTCATCGCCTGAAGCCGAAGTGTGGTAGCGGAGCAGGTCAGACAGTTTCTTCCTGTTCTGGCTGTCTTCGTGAATACCAAGTTTCAAGTTCTTGCTGAACTGTTCGTAGAACTTCTTGTAGTTGTCTTTGTCCTCAGCCAACTCCTCAAACAGTTCCAAACACTTCTTGACTAAATTCTTCCTGATGACTTTGAGAATTTTGTTCTGTTGGAGCATTTCACGAGAAATGTTGAGAGGCAAGTCTTCACTGTCGACTACACCCTTGATGAAGTTCAGGTACTCGGGAATGAGGTCTTCGCAGTTGTCCATGATGAAGACCCTGCGCACATACAGTTTTATGTTGTTCTTGCGCTTCTTGTTCTCAAACAGGTCGAAGGGTGCACGACGAGGGGCGAACAGCAGAGCTCTGAACTCCAGCTGGCCTTCCACCGAGAAGTGCTTCACAGCCAGATGATCTTCCCAGTCGTTGGTCAATGACTTGTAGAATTCACCATACTCTTCTTGGCTGATGTCATCTGGGTTTCTTGTCCAGATCGGCTTTGTCTTGTTCAGCTCCTCATCCTCGGTGTACTTCTCCTTCACGGTCTTCTTCTTCTTTTTCTTCTTCTCGCCTTCCTCTCCCTCATCTTCGACATCTTCGATCTTTGGTGTTTTGTCGTCCTCCTCGTCAGCCTTGTCGCCTTCTCCTTCCTTCTTCTTCTCTTCCTCCTCTTCTTCAGCTTCGTCATCGCTCAACTCCTTGTCGCGCTCCTTCTCGACGAGCAGCTTGATGGGATAGCCGATAAACTGCGAGTGCTTCTTCACCACCTCCTTGATCTTGCGCTCCTCCAGGAACTCGGCCTGGTCTTCCTTGATGTAGAGCACGATCTTGGTGCCGCGGCCGAGGGGCTCCGTGTGGTCGGGGCGCACAGTGAACGATCCGCCGGCCGAGGACTCCCACAGGTACTGCTCGTCGTCGTTGTGCTTCGACGTGACAGTCACCTTGTCGGCCACCAGGTACGCCGAGTAGAAACCCACTCCGAACTGGCCAATCATCGCTATGTCAGCACCGGCCTGCAGCGCCTCCATGAACGCCTTTGTTCCTGACTTGGCGATTGTTCCCAGGTTGTTCACAAGGTCAGCTTTCGTCATTCCAATTCCACTGTAAGAAAAAAAAGAAAACGTTAATTTGCTATTCAAATGAAATTAAAAGAAAAATCAAGTAGTAGTAGTAGTAATAATTATTAAAATCATATCAAAAATTTATTATAAAATATTAATTATTCAAATCATATTTATCAATTTTATTTATATAATAATCATTTTCTTACCAACTAATTAATAAAATTGATGTAGTTTAGCTTGCGTCCATTCAAAAGTGAATCGAATTGAAAGTTTCATACTTCTATCAAATACTGTAATATTCAATTCAGTTTAATGTATCTGAAATATATTGCAGATTGTAAGGGCTTTCTAAGGAGACATTTGACAATGTAATTCAATAGAAAAAATAAATTAGTCGAGTTTCTTCTTGAACATTTCTTAAGAACAAAAAAATTAAATGGATTGAAAAAGTAGATTAAAACTCCAATAAAATATTAGAATATAATTAAATTGAAATCAAATCCATTGATATTATCAAAAAATTGAATTGAATGAATAAAATTCTATTTCCCCAGTTTCTTGTAGATAAGATTCAAAATCCAGATATTGGATTCAAGCTAAAATTAAATCCAACGAGATCTTACAGTCGCCAAAAACTAATATTTTATTTACTGTACTAGAAAATCAATATGAATCCAGATCGGAAAAAATAGACTTGACACTTACGTATCAATGATGGTGAGGGTTCTATCATTCTTGTTTGGGATGATCTTGATTTGAAGATCCTTTCCAGATTCCAACTTGCTGGCATCAGTCAGACCTTCGTATCTAATTTTGTCCAACGCCTGCAAATGAAAAACGATCATTATTAATTGGTAAATAAAGACATCTTCATATAAAAAATTAAAACTTGTAAACCACCATAAATAGTGAAGATGATTAGGGGTAAATTTCTACAAATTTCTAGGAGTGCAAGAATTTTAAGACAAATGAGCTGCATGTTCTAAAGCAACTTGAACAATTACCTTAACACCCTAAACTTTTCACCTAAACTATTGGAACTGTCTGGATTTGGCTGAATAAGGATCTCTTGTGTGTCGATCAATTACGTTCCTAGCCGATAGTATTGCGAAAATTTCAATAACTAGGCTATAAAATAATTATATCCATTCCTCTTTATCAAACATTTACGTACTAGATAATAATTTGTCGCTCTGAACTGAGATATCCACGGAAATTGATTACCCATCTTAACATATTTTCAAAATCTCTTCAATACAATAACAACTAATGAAAAATCTAAAATTCAGAGATTTCATGGAACTTGACAGAATAGAACTCAACTTGATAGAATTTCATAGAAATAAACGTGACAAGTAAAAATCTGAATCCTCCAATGAACGTTTAGTCTGTGACTAATATTTTCTTGGATCATCCAGTTACATACGTGAGTCACATGCAGTGATTCATCATAATTTTCAAACTTGATAATTTTTATTGAGAACTGAGTCACTGAGGGCTAGGCCTATTTGAATCATGAATAAACAATAAAACATAAAAGATAATAAATTCGAAAAATAGAAATGATCGTAAAACTTACATCAGAAGAGTTGGAGATCAATTCACGAAGAAAGATTTCTTTGTTGGAGTAGAAGGTGTTGATGATCAAAGACATCAACTGGGCGATCTCCGCCTGGAAGACGAAGGTCTCCACTTCTCCTTCCTGCATCTGAACGTCTTCTGGCATCTGAAAAATTAAAAAAAAAACTTTAAAATTCCAGGTACTAGCAAATAAACCCTACCCTACATCTAGCCAAGAGTAGAGGTCTAAAATTAGGAGTGGATGATGAAATTCCAAAAATTCAAAGAACATGAATATTAAAATCATCAAATAGGTGGAATACTGTATCGATTTTGTATGATAAAATTAAATATAGCCTGACTGTATTCGACTTAGTAATGTAGGCTAATTCGTGAAGTCAAGCAACAGTATCGTGTTCTAATCTATTAAACGTGTTCAAAGGCAATTTATAATTTTCAAAATGTTCTACAGTATCTTCATGGTACTGTAGTTAATCATTAATAATTCATAATTACATCAAAGGTTTTACAATAAAAACCATGACCACTTCAAAAGATAGTGAAATATCATCGTAGAACCTACCGCATACTCCATATCAAGACTGATGCTAAATTCAATAAAAATTATATCAATACAAGAAGCCTATTCGGCTGATCAAAATTACAAGGATGATTGATTTTTTATTTGAGCTGTAAATTGAAACGTGAGCCAAATAACTGCATTGTATCATCTCATAACGAAGTAAGATACAGCAGAAAATCAGAACCGGTAAAAAAATTAATGTGTAACACAAAATAAATTGATTAATCCAATAAATTTGAAGATGGTAGAGGCAACAGGAAAGTGCGTAGTATAGAGTGGATCGTTTGACTAAAATCAGCAAGCCATTTTTCTACCTAGCCTATTTTTGACTAATCGAAATCGAGCAATTAGGTTATTGTACATTCATTTCTAAAAGAATATATCAGTGTAAAACTTTACTGATCAGATTTCAACAGAAAATTTGATGTCTAGTTTGATCCAACACTAAAACGAGGTTTGGTTTGATGAACTCAAATTCTAGGTTCAAGTTCAAATAACAAAACAATTTCTCAGCATCGAAAATATACTACTGCATTAATTTTACTAGAGAATTATATCAATATAAATTCAAGAAATGAAGCACAATCTACTCACCTTGATATGCACAAAAGAAGATTCACAAAATCACAAAACACGAATGAAACGCACGTTGAGCTTCGGCTTTCTGAGTAACAATGTGACCGGCGAATAGCTGTTCGCGTATTTATAAACGTCATGGAACATTCTAGAAGCTTTTGGTTGGGTTCCGGCTTCTCGAAACGTCTGGAATGTTCTATGAGTCAAATAAGGATCTGAGAACACCAGGTTCTACTGTAAATACTCATTAAATTGGGATTTCGTACTTATGATAATTCAATTCTACATTTTTAAGCTCATTTAAAACCATTTAAGAGAATAACCAAGCTGTTTTTAGCGATGATGAAATATCATTTTGAGAGCCGTCTCCGAAGTAGCTTCCTGTCTCTTCGGCGGTTCATTGAATCGCGTGGTGATGGAAAATCGAACTTTCTGGAATTCTGGAAAATAAAATACCGTACCCGTACATGGAAATGCATTGATTTTCTTTTCAAACTTGTCAAATCTCTAATAAATGATTGAAAAAATTGAGAATAACATGAATTTTGCAAATTACCGCTAAATTGCGTCAAATACTTACCGAATTCTACATAAGATGTAAGCAATTTTTCACTGATAAAAGTTTATCGATCTCGTTTACATCAAGAAATAGAAAATGTATACTTGATTAGTAATTTTAAGATAGTACAGAATACATTTGATTCTTAGTACATAAATTAATTGGGCGATTGACTAGTAAAAAGAAACTAATCTCATCTTACAATACTTTTTTTGATACATTACGGTACCCAATATATTATTGCAACTACATAATTATGGTACCTGTAACTAAATTTTTTAGATAATCTTCAATTTGATTCTAATTAATACTACAGTATTTGTGATTATAATGTTTAATAGTAAAGAGAACTTGATAATTATTTATTATTATTATACTCAGAACAACTCTGCAAGCAGCAGCCTTAAAATTAAAATGTAATATTATAATGAAAAATCAATAGCAAAAATTATTTATAAATTGAAACTACAACTTCATTTACAATAAATACTACACAGAACACAGTTATTTTACCTGTATTACAAAAAAATATATATATAAATGCTGGGAACTACCTAAAACAGATGAACACTAATTTGAATAATATTATCAAGTGTACATTATTCAATTCTGTAATAAATAATCATGATGAATTTAAAAAGCCCACAATAAATTTATCAATCCTCCAGTGTACAGCACTGTATTTTAAATTCAAGAAACTGAAAAACTGAAGTCCCATGAGAAAATCGAATTCTCATTAAACACTATATTCTGTTCATATATATTATTTAGCAGGAAAATAGAATTATTGGAGTTTTTTAATAAACTTTACTTTTCTTCATAATTATATTAGTGCTATGTACTAATGTAGTAATATAATGAAAGTTTTTTTTGCATAGCCTACTGTAATTTTGCTTCCAATTTAATTTCTCATAAACTGTGTAAGAACACAAGCATTATTATTGTATTATAACCAGAGAGTATAGAATAAGAACTCTCTCTGATTATTATAACAATACCACACTGGAATCTTATTCCCAAAAACCTCTCCACTCTTCAGTCACTTGTCGATTCTGTTCATCAGTAGATCACATCAGTATCTATTTAGAAGATGACAAGGAGTGCACAAATATGTTTTCAAGAGGAGATAAAAGTACAGCGATATGTTCAATATAATTACTTACCGAATGGAAATTTATAAACCAACACGTATGTTATATTAATCAAGTGGGTGGTTACAGCTTGAGCAAACTCATTCAGTATGTGACGAACCTTCAATTGGAAGGGTGGCCAGCACAACTAATTTCCATTTATTTTTTATTCACTTTTATTGGTGTCTGTTTTATAAAATGCTAGAAGTCCAGTAAAAAGGTGATAAGGTTGACGCATACAATTGAATACAATTTACATGAAATCTTGTTTTGTTTTTTCTTCTGTGCTTACCGTATGCCTACATTTTTGTAAGCTCTTGGCTTTTTCGTGGGTGATGGAAAGGATGATGATATAAGGAATGAATTTAATGGCTTTAGGGGGGTTTCGCATAAACTGGCGATTTTGATTCTCATTAATTCAGGGAGAAGGCTTTGAAAGTTGCCACTCTGCAACGGGACGGGAGTAGTAAGTGGACGTCTCTCTGGGCGGTTTTAGAAAAATGTAAAATGGATTTCACACTCATTTACACTTTTTTTTTTGCTGTGGTGATGCCCACATAAGCTTTTGGCTTGTTCTTGGGTAACTTTCAGCTTTGGTTCCAGTTGGAACGGGTACTTCACTGTTCAAAACAACAAAGACCCCCAACCCCGTTCCAGTTTGGGTTCCAAACCACAAACGAGGAAACATATATAAAGACCATCATCAACATTAGCTTCTTTCAGGTTTTACTTATTTTTATTGTGTGAAACGGAAAGGGAGAGAGAAAGAGTGAGTGAGGGGCGATAGGAGAGTGAGTGATAAGGAGGGTGAGTGGTGGTTAAGGGAGCGATAGGGTGAGGTTATGGGTGTAGAAGAGGTATAGGTAAAAAGAGGGAGAGAGGGTGGTAGAAGGAGCTGGAATAGAGAGCTGGTAAAGTAGTGAAAGAGGGAACAGGGAGGAAGAGTGATTGAGTGAGTGTTATTGTGAGGGGGTGTGGGCGGATGATGGAGAGGGTATGAGAAGGAGATTACAAGAAAGAGCAGGAGAGGAATAAGGAAAGAGTGAGAGGATGAGGAGACGAGGTGATAGAGAAGGGTGCGTAGGAGGAGGAAAATATGAATAAGTAGTTGCAAGAGGAGTAGACGGAGAGATAAGAGGACTAGAAGGTAGATGAGAATGAGGAGGAGGTGGTGGTGGTTGAGGAGGTGGTGCTGGTTGGGGAGGTAGTGGTGTTGGTGGATGAAGTGATGGAAAAGGAGGTTGCGGTTGAGGTGTAGGAGAAGGATGATGTGGTGATGAGGAGGAAGTTAAGGAGGAGTTGGTGGATGAGGAGTTAAAGGATTAGGAGGAGAAGGACTGGAACTCCGTTATTTCTAAAATTTCAAGTTAGGAAACTTTATTGTAGCCTAATACTATTTAAAAATTTTTATTATAAGCGACATTAAAGTATTATAATGGGACTTGTAGCCAGATTATGATATTACAATAATAATATTGCCATTCATTCTTATAAGTTAAATTAAAAAATACAGTAACTTATATTCAAATAATTTTTATAAATAGGTCGACTGGCAAGCAAATATTAGGTTTATTTTTAAGAATTATATAAATTATCAATAAGAATTAATAAATGACTTTCATCATACAGTAAAATAAGGAAATAAGTAAATACAGGAAATAAGCGTTTCCGTACTGAAAACGTGAAGACAGCTCCCACAATGCTCTGTTCCCTCTAATGGCAGAGCTTCAATTTGTAAAGCTTTGACCTCTTTCATCGTTCATCTTGGATTCAAAACTTCTTGTTCTCATCTTGTTTGTTGTCGCATATCGTTTGAAGTTTTTCAAATGTTCCAATAAATTGTTTTATCAAAAATGGTAAAATACTGTGCTGCAAGAAATTGCAATAACAAATTTTATAAGGGATCTAATATACATTTTTACAAGTAAGTAAATAAAGTTTTGCAATTAGTCTAATCATGAAAGAAGATATTTATAGGTTATGAGATAACATTTTTGTTATCACAAAAGTACTATTTAAAAATTAATAATCTGTTTAGCATGTCTAATTCCCTGATAAATAATAATCTAATATATTTTCATTATAATTTGTAGGTGCTAACGATCATGAGAAAATCTTGAACTCTTTATACAAGTTAGAAAGCCACTTTTAAAGTACACTTGTCCCAAATGAATAATTATAACTATAGGTACTGTAATATAAATTGCAAGAATATAGGAAGTGTCGGCTCATATAGTATAGAAGATGTTTGCTATAAACTCAGTAGGGTTATAATAACGTTATAGGCCCCTATAGCCTTTCTAACAAGTCTCAAGGCTTGTTTGCATTACTAACTTATTGAAGAATGTGATAATTCGCTTTTTTTAGACTTTTTTATGGACTGGTCTTACGGGCTTGCGCCCCTAATGTTCAAAAAGTGTTTTTGCTTTAAAAAGGCCATAACAATTTTCTCTGATGCTGCATAGATGGAGGGTTGCAAGCCATTATTTATTAAAGAAAAAATTATGACCGTTTATGTTTATAGTATGGTAGACTGCAAACTCCTGCGTCAGGTAGAGAAGAATACAGTCTCATATAGCTGCAGAGTAGACATTCTCAGCTGCTATAATACTAAAATCGATTTATATTTGTTTGACTAAAAAGGTTATTAACTAGGCTAGTCCAAATCATCTAATCATCAATCCTTAAAACTATTTAATATACTACCGGACTACCCGTTTCTGCTAGGAACTTGCCCATCAAAGTATTTAAACTAAACCTAGATATAATGAAAATTTCTAATCATCTAAGATGGCACAATGATGCCGAAACATGTTTGTGAATTCTACTAAATACAGTGATATTTTTTGACTACGTCCTAGTGTTTTCATTATGTATTATAAATATCACAACATCTCACCAGACACTGTGTCAGAAGTTGAACCTAGAACCCTTCTTCTGAAATATCCACTTTCAGATTTCCTCCAGCTACCACCCTTAGAGAATTATGTTTCTAGTTTTAATAGTACTCAATAGCATATATCTAATTCAATCTTGTATCTTCGACTTTTTTTCATGTTTTATATCTTGCGTCATTTATTATGTTGTGTGCTTTACTCTTTGTGTTATGGTATTGTTGAGACGTTTCTAATACAGTATAGATTCAAGATTCATTTATTGTCAAAATCACAAACACAATGCGAGACAACGTCAAAAATACATCATTTCAATAGATACGGTATGTTCTACTAATAAGCAAGACAAAAAATTTACAATTATTAAAAACAGATATCACAGTTAACCCCTTAACAGTCTGGAACTTGATACTAAAAACGGTCCAAATCCGGTCCTAGAATATTATGACTGATTTTACATGCCTTGAAGGAATATAATGCCATATATGCCTTGAAGGAATAAAAGCATTCTTATTCTTAAGAATTGTGGGTTCTTGAGAAGCAATTTATCAATCTTGAACTCATCTTGTTAAATTTCAGGTTCCCTCTGAGGAAGCCAACTCTATTGAAAAAATGGCTGAAAGAACTTGGAAGGCGAAATTTCATGCCTTCAGCGCACCACTTTCTCTGTTCAGATCATTTTAAGCCGGAGTGTTTTCTTGCTAATACCGTCAATAAGAAATCATTGACAGATGATGCAGTACCTACAATATTTAGCAATTATATTGGAAAATTCTTGGCCATCAAAGTAAGTGATAAATTATTCAAAATCCTATATTGATGACAATCATTTAGACCTATAAACTGATGATAAACTTAATGATTCTGTGTAATAATGTTAATTTAATTTGATGATATTTCATAGCTAATAATATGCCACTATTATGTCTTATTTCTTATTGATATAAATTCCAATTAAAACATGATTAATAATTAATTTCATTATTATTAGGGCCTATCTATTGTATTGTCATGTAAAGGGCTAATAAATTTGGTTTGATTTGATTACTATTTGATGGAAAAGTGTTTAAACAATAGAAAAAACATTTTTCATACAATTGGAAGGAAGCATAATAATTATAAGTACCAAGGATCGATAATAATAATTATTATGGACCGATCATATATTAAATTCTATTAATTTTGCATTGTACTCTCATGAAGAAATTGATTTCTCGTAACCATTGCCTCAGTCACAATGAACCGTTCTCAATTGAAAATTTATTTATTTGAATTTTCAAGTACAATTCAATAGTGTAAATTACATTAGAAATAAGTATTTTCAAATGAGAATTATTAAATAATCTTTTTCACGGAAAAATATTATAACTCTAATTAAAAATATTAAACTCCAGGTTCTAAAATCTATCAATCAAATTGACATACTCCTGGGAGGAGTACAGGAATAGTCCAAACAAATATTCCTTTATTTGTTTTCCGTGAAGATATTCAATCTTCTTTATTGCCTGCAAATCTCCAGGAAATAATATAATGTAATACTTTCCATAAAAAGTGCCAGTCTTTTTCTTGTAGAAGTCCATTCTAAACCTCTCCGATATTCTTCCAAATCTCGTGTAGTAGTTTTTCACATACAATCAACAAATGAACGTAATATTTGAAATTATTTACTTTTTGTTTTTCGCAGATGGATACGGATGAACCGTGCCAAACAACGAGAACCACAACAATGGTGACACGCCGCATGTCAAGAAAAGAAACTAGTCGCAGTCCCAAGCCTGGGGGAAGCCGATCAGCTGATTTCCTGACTGAAAGTGAGTTGGACAAATATTTCAACGGACAATTTGAAAGTGAAAGTGAATCGGTAAACGAAGAAAGCAATCAAATCTATGATGATCCGTACACGCAACCTAAAACACCCTATAAGGTAAAACAAGAAGCAACCCCAACAGCACTTATTTTTAGTGAAAGTGAATCTTCTGACAGTCAAGGAATAGAAAACAACAAATATCATGATCCCTACACACGTACTTCGACCAGATCGATGAAGAAAAATCGGTTAAGAGTAAAGAGGACAAAGAATAAGGGAATTCTCACGGAACTTGTGTCTCTCAAGAGAAAATTCAAACGACAATTCAACAAAAAACATGTAAAAATGTTCATTAGTTTATCTGAGTTGATGAATTTACTAAAACAAAAATCACTCATCAGTGAAGAAGCAGCATCGATTATAAGTGAAAGTTTTCAGGATTTAAGTCTAGAAATTTTTAGAACAGTGTCACCCAACGCAAAGTTTA
This sequence comes from Laodelphax striatellus, assembly GCA_017141395.1. Taxonomy (NCBI): domain Eukaryota; kingdom Metazoa; phylum Arthropoda; class Insecta; order Hemiptera; family Delphacidae; genus Laodelphax; species Laodelphax striatellus. The sequence goes on along the minus strand of CM029535.1, from coordinate 8,094,121 downwards.
GTGATGTGTTAGAATCGTTTGCTTCTACCCTCTACTTTTACTCGCCTGCAGCGTATCGGTACGTTCTTGAATCTTTGAAACTGTGCTTACCAACGGTCACTAAGTTGAGAAATATTTACAAATCTGTAGAAGGTAAGCCTGGCTTCACTTCCGAAGCGTTTCAAGCTATCAAACATCGAGCTCGTAATGCCAATCACCCTATCTATGTTGCACTTCTATTTGATGAAATGACAGTTGAGAAACATTTCGAATGGGATGGCGACTGCTTTTTTGGTGCAGTTAATATGGGGAAAGGAGTTGAACCCGGCATAGATACAGAAGCTAGGGAGGCTTTTGTCATAATGGCTGTGGCAATCAATGCTTGTTGGAAAATTCCGATAGCATATTTTCTAATCGATGGCTTAGCGCCAGATATTAAGGCAAATTTAATTAATGAGAGTATTGTGAGACTGCATGAAGCTGGTGTTCAAGTCAAATCTGTCACTAGTGCTCCACTTCAAACCAACATGACTACATACACCAAACTAGGAGCATCTAATGACAAAATGGATCCTGACCCTGCCTTCGACAACCCTGTGACAAATAAAAAAGTGTTCACACTTTTTGATACTTGTTATATGATGAAAACGATGAGACATATACTTTGTAGCAATAAAGTTCTCATTGATAAAGACGGTTCAAGCATAAAATGGTTGTACATCGAGAGGCTGCAACGTCTTCAGGAGAAAAAAATGTTCTTATTAGCAAACAAATTGAAGAAAACCCGTGTTAATTACTGTGGTCAAAAAATGAAAGATAAATTGGCTCCTCATTTGCTCAGTGCTTCTGTTGGGGAAGCTCTCTTGTTTCTTGCGAATGACCTTAAACATCCTGGTTTTGAAGGTGCAGAAGCAACTGCCAATTTTTGTTTTGTCTTAGATAAGCTGTTTGATTTATGCAATTCGAAAAATCGGTTGGCAAAAGGCTATAAAGCTGCATTGTCTGAAAGTAATAAGTTCAAATGGTTACCATTCTTAAATGAAGCAGAAAACTATCTTACAAATCTTGCTGACTCCAATGGACTACCGCTGATGAGTAGTGGGAAGACAACAATACTGGGATTAGTGTGGACAATAAGGGGCATGAGAAGATTATTCCATGACCTTGTTGAATCAAAGGAACTGAAATATTTGATTACTTACAAATTCAGTCATGATCATTTAGAGTTATTTTTTTGGATGATTCGGAGTCTTTCGGGACGGGAATATAATCCTCCTGCATTCAAATTCAAAGATGCTTACAAAAAGTTGCTAATACAAGACAAAGTGGAAAATGATAATACTGGAGAACGGAATGAGCTAGTGGATGTCCCTCTGCTGTCATTGGAGCAAGAGAATCATTTCAGAGATTTGGGAGTGGAAATGGACCCTTCCATCTTTTCTACGGCTTGTCGAGACGGAAATTGTGATTTTGAAGATCTAGCTACTGTCATAGACGATGATTATATTGCACTGCCGACAAATTTGTCCGAGTATTCATCGAATGTTGTCTTCTATTTAGCTGGGTTTGTGGCAAGAAGAATCAGTTCAAAAGTGAATTGTGAAACCTGCTGTAACGCACTTATAGAACAAGAAATTACCAACCACAGTCATGTTGATTTTTTCGCAAGAGAAAACAATGGTGTCTTAGTAGTACCATCCAAAGATGTGGTAACAATTTGTAATTTGCTCGAACATGAAATAAGGGTTAGACAACTTACCTCCGATGAGAGATGCCCAAATAATATTTCACCTCTCGAAATCTGGAAAAATGTGATGGAAACTGTGAAGGATTTACATATATTTGTTAAATTGTCTGATCACTTTTTGGACAATATTTTTCCTGAAAATCATTTGATAAGACTAGTGATACTTATTTCTAAAATGTATGTAAAATTAAGGTGTCACCATGGACGTAGTTCAAGTCTCGAGAGTATGGTAATACACTCGTACTCGGCTAGTTTTTAAAAGATTGGTGAAATGGAAAAAATAACGGAACTAAACGAGGATATTTGTGAGAACAAAAGTTTTTGAATTAGGTCATTATCTTTTTCTGGAATTCATATGATAGGAGGAGGTTATTCAATTTGATTTATAGTGCCCAACAGTTCAATGAGAACTAGACAGTATTTTGCTAACAAATTCCAAAAACGGTCAATTGAAAACTATTGTTTCTTAGTTCAGCCTCATTCAAATCTATGACAACACGTAGTGACAATCCGACCGAAAATATTATTATATACTATACCAGACTTAAACGTCTTGTCTGTGATATTATTCTTCAATGTAATTTTTATTAGCGTACATCCTTGCATACAGGCAATTAACCACATCGACATTAAACCGTAAATCTTAATGCAAATTGAATTTTTTTTCGTAGGACGTTGGTAGATGTGAATGAGGCTTTTCTCAGATCTCTGATGAGATGTGGGTATGAGGGGCACAGTGAAGTCTATTAGTTACCATTGATTTAATGCGTTTTAAATGAAAACTTTTGTCCTCAACTGAATTCTCAGTTGATTTTATAGTGAATTTGGAGCGAATTCAAGGGTTTGCTAAGAAATTCAAGAATATGATGAGTGATTATCACTATTTTGTTTTAAATTAGTGCCTTTCTAGTGGAAAGTGATAATAATGCACATACATGAAGCCCAGTTGAAGATCGCCTTCCACAATTCCCTTTAGTCAGCAACGCCAGCAACGTTTTTTTAGTGCGTCATCACACATTTCGCAATATTTCTGTTTGATCAATATCACAGACACCTGTGATATTCAAATGTATCTATATTAATATCTCTCGTTTGTGTACAAAAATTAATTTCCATGTAGGTACTGTAATGTAGGCTAATTACCAGAGCCCGGTTTACAGTGAGTTGCGCCCTGAGCAACCTAGACCCATTTGGTCATTTCCACCCCTTCTTCTGAGACCTATTTAATTTATACATTAATTTTTACAGCTACTGTACCATTCCATCAAATTGCATTAATGACTAGTAATTATTAGTTTTTGGTCTAATGCTTTGTTTGACCGAAGTGTTTTGGGTACAACACAATGTCTGAAAAGAAATGAAAAAAACTTTGAATTTTGCTCTTCTAAACATTTTCCGCCCTGGGTGACTGCCCGGTGGGTCCATTTATAGACCGGGACCTGCTAATTACGTAACCTAATAATGATTAAGAAAGATGTGTTGGCACCATGCAGAGAAAAAGTATTAATTTTAATTTTAGATAAGTAAGAGCCGATTGCACGAATGCTTATTGAATTTAACTGCAGTATAATGACATCAAATGAATGTATTAATATCCCCCTATTATTATTGAGCTCCTGGCGTCATTTTAAATTTGGTTGGCTTTCGTACAATCGGCTTTGATTGATTTTTCCTAATAAAATCTCATTATTAATTGCATTTATTCTGTATCAGTGAGCTGTTTCTTTATTTAATTTAAATTTCCATCATTTCAGATTAATTGTATTCGAGCCTGTTGCCAAAACATTAACAGACAAAATTTAACACTTTCATACTAAGATCTACAATACCAAATTTTGTCAATTTTTACTTTTATTTCTAGAAATATAATTTTTATGTAATTATGATAATAATTATACGTTGGCTGTAAAAATTTCATAGCTTGTTCACTCATTACACTTCTGTAATTTTCATCCTAATCTCTTTATCTATGAGATATGAACATTAAAAAACTACCGTAACGCTTCTGAGTAATTCCAAGGATACGAGAATACAATACTAGAATGTATTCTAGTATCCTGAAGTAAATCTTGTTTGGGTATTTGGTCCCATTGTCAGAGCTACATTCTAGATTACTGAGAAACGTGACGTGTGTAGAATCTTTTAAAACACGTTCCACGATTTAAAACAAAAATAAGGAATAAATCGAAAAAGAAATTTTATATTCAGAAACAAAATTTTATAATACAAACAAATGAATAATCACAGGTGACGGTTAGTATGACACACAATTGCTCATAAATTATTAACAGAATTAATAAAAATATAGATTAGTCATAATATGATGTAAGAGACACTGAAACAAGGAAGTTCAAATGCATCGTGAAAGAACACTTGATAGAACCATCTAATCATTGGCAGAACTGGAGGATGAGCCTTTGTTTTACACAACAATCTACTGTCATCCCAGAGTCTAAGGGGAAGTACCCAGGACTCATTTGACACAGTCTATCTGGTCTTCCCAGCTAACGACGAAGAAATCAAATATCAAGAAATATGTTAATACATTATACTTTCAAAATCAAACGAATAATATTTCTTCACAAGTGAGAATATTTCATGAAACAACGTAGCCTACTGAATTGACCAAATTTAACAATATCATAAATGTTTAATGAAGTAATTAAATTTTTATATAGAAGATATTTTCTTGGATATCACTCTTAATTACCCTTAATATGTAGTATTCTTTTTCAACTATGTAATACAAATTCAATTTATCACAATGGTATTGTTACAATTATTTTAGGCTACAAAATTCGAGATGGTATTCAGAAACGCACACATTTAATAGAAAAGTAGTTTTTTAGAAATTGAGTACAGTACGGTATCTACTGGTTTGCAAATGGTATTGCAAAGAAACGATCAAGTTATATAGCATAAACTAAATATTGCTCTTATTGCACACTAAAATAATTCAGAATCCACCCACAATTTCCATTATCACAAAGCTTGTGTATGTGTTTCCATTTGTATGAGGATTTTAAAAGTTGAGATAATTGTACTTAGTTGAGATTGTACTCTCTTACAAAGGAAAGCATTATGGAATTGAAACAATACATTTTATAAGAGAATTAGTAAAACTCAAAGTTTGAAAAACTACAGTTACAGAAATTACGAAAAATTAAGGATTCAGTCAGTTATTTAAACTAATTACAGTACTTCTACTCTTTTATCTTACAATTAACTCTTTAATAAATAATACGTTAGGTATGTGGGTTGATAATATACTGAACTATAAATACTATATACTAAATAATATAAATACTATACATATTGAAAGTCGTATTCGGCAGTGAATATTGCAGCATGTCTATTTCTGAAAAGGAAAGATAACATTATTAGAAGAAGAGAAATTTCCAAAGACAAAGAGAAATGTCACAAGACAAACAGAATCGCATTGGGCAATAATTGTATTTCAATTCGAATAGAGTTTTGACTACGCTATTCGTAACTTATTCAACAAAGTGTTGAATAAAAAAAAACTATAAACTTGACAAAGAATATTCAAATTACATTAGTATAATATTTGGTGACAGTTGTTTTCCATTTGATAAGTGATATGTTTCTATGATTTGACTGACAGAACAAGGTAGGTTAATAAAAGGAAGGAATTGAAACAATATTTTTATTGGAATTAATAAAACTGAACGTTCGAAAAGCTAAAGTTACAGTAGTTTCCAGAAATGTGGGATTCAGTCAGTTCACAGTTTCAGTCAGTCAGTTTACAGTGATACTACAGTATAATGAAGATGAATCACTGTAATGTAATTAAGACCAGCTAATACTGATTGATTAAGATCTTCTTGAACTTAAGTAGATAAGATGAAATTTTCATAAAACCATAAAACAGCTATGTCCACACTTGGTCGATTTTGTGTGCGGCTCAAGCATGCTGCAAGCGCAAGACGAACCACGGTTTTGGACCCACCAAAATTCCCTACATCCCCACTTGGTCGATTTTTGTATGCTGCACATGTTCAAGCATTAGTAAACTTAGCATGCCGTGCAGCACACAAAATCGATCAAGTTTGGACCTACAGATTGCCGCATGCTGTGCAGCACATAAATGTCGGTCAAGTGAGGACACTCTAAGGTATATGGTAGTTGAAGAAACAAAAATATTTCATTCACAAAATTCTTCTAATTTATAAGTAAACCATGTATATCTAAGAGCTCCCATCCACTTGCAGTTTTAACTGCAGGCCGGGACTGTTTTAAGCCCAGTCAGCAGTTGGAACTGTGAGTGGATGGGGAATCAGGATTGTTGGACTATCAACTGTCGCGCGGTACAATAGTACGCAACGATCGGACTGCAGGCGGCAATGCTAGTTAGTGGAGTGGACTGCAGTCAGAACAGTCCACCGTTCACAGTTCCAACTGGGAGTCCCGGACTGCAATTAGAACTTACTTTAAGTGAATGGGAGCCCTGAGAAGATTCAGGCTACGTGAAAAGGAAATGCACATAATGTTCCCAATAATAATCATACGATAATTATGCATTTTGTGGTAATCATTTCAGCTTCTTCAATAAAATTACATTAATAGACTTAATCTTGATTAAATTCAATGATGAAAACCCCATGTCACAGTCATACATATATTTGCCATATTTTCAGCGTACTAACACATTTAAATAATTGTATGAATTGAATTGTTTCAACTTACTTTCTCCTGGTACAACGCATTGTAAATGTCCCTCTTTGTGACACTCAATGCTTTTTTTATTCCTGTCATCGTACGTTCGCAATGGGCGCAATCCTTCTTAAGTGTTTCCTGTTCGGGATAATAATAGAAATTATTAAATGATAATGATATATTGTGAAGTACCACCTCTGATTTTATATCTTCACTGTTCCTACATTAAAGCTTTACAATATTATAGAAAATTAATATTGGAATTAGAAATTGGAATATTGAATATATTACGTAGGGAATCATTTATAATCTTGATAAGCTTACAAATTAGTTTGCAATACTCATAATATGTAGAATAAATTTTATTCAGTAATTGAGGTTGGTTCTTTTTTTATGTTACAAAAATTAAACCGTGGCGAAAATTTGATAAACTTCTAACTCACCTGTATATTAAGGTATCGTGACAATTTTTCGGCGAGAGTTTCTCTTTTGGTATTGGAAATCTCAAGTCTTTTTTTAATCTCAGCAATTTGATTGATGTATTTATTCTTCCTCTCCAGTAGCTCGTTTTCGTTAACTTCGTATTGCCTCTCAAGAGATAATTTCAATTTATTTTTCTCCTAAAAAAAAATTGAATTTTGAATTTTGCGACCACGTTTTTTGTACAAATGATGGGATTCAAGGATGCTGGAGAAGGAGGGATACGAACAGAAAGAGTAAGGTCTGATAAATTTGATACGGTCCTTAGTAGTTCCGTAGAAAAGGAAGAAGATATTTTAATGACTCACCTGCAAAAACGTTTTCATCTCTATTTCTGCCTTTGATTTGATTGCTTTGAATTTTTCCAAATCATCAGCCTTTTCTTTAACCAACTCTTCGTATTCTCTTTCAAGCGCTTGTATTTTTCCACTCAGGTTACCGATCGATTCTATATTAGAAGTAAGCTGTTTGATTTCATCCAACTTATCATCAATGCAAATCTGCTGTGATGTTTTTTCATCGAGTAGTGATTTTTCCAAAACTTTGGACTGAAAGAAAAAAATTCATAATAATTAATAGAACGAAATTCCTAATATGCTTTAAAATACTCTGAAGACTTTCGCTACTGCAAATATTGACAACAGAATAAATAGCTAGAAGGAAATTCGATGAATGCTGCTAGACAAAAAAAATCAACTGCTTTATTAATTTTTAAATAGGTAGCCTATAGTATCTGAACTTGGTGTTCTAGAACTCATTTCGGAATTTATTTGGTGTACAAAATGTAAAGCTTCATTCAAATCGACGGCAGATACCAGACAGAAAAGTATCCTTAAAATGTCCCTTGAATGGGGACAATCATAAATCCTTATTTACCGGCTGTGGTGCAGTGTATGGGATTCTGTGTTCAACAGTTATTCAGCTGTTTAGATTGAAGATTACAATTTATAGACAGAGGCCCACATACTGCACTTTCTCCCATTTACAAGCACCTGACCGTACAGACATAGAATAGCAATCAAACTCGTAAATTATGAAGGTAGACTTATTGCTGTGACTGGCACATTATGTGTCTATAGATTTGAATGAGGTTTGATACAAATTCTGAAAAAAACATTTGTATTTTATATGTATAGTCACCATTCATATGGGCCTATACAGTTGATAAATATCACATAAATAATGGTAGTCGCATCATAGGCAAATAAAACTGAATTGTAAGTTATCTGTGGGAAAATTTATTCTAGTTTTACACATTTAAGCGCTTGATTAAGAACTCAATGCGTAAGAAATAAATAAATACCAGTTTCACTAATTAGCTGAATGTTACTTCTTTTCAATTTGAAAATTGTTTGTGAATTTTACAATCTTCGAATTGCAAATACGGTACATCAAATGTAATATTTAGCCTATAATAAAAATAACCATTTATATAATGTGTTTTACAATATACCAATGATGAATCTATTATTTGCATTTTGATAATTCTGTGAAGTAATTTTCAAATTATTAATTGCTAAGGTTTTATTCAAAGTAATTCTTGATGAATTCTGAGGCCAATGTTTACAAATAGACAGTTCTTCATCATTAATTTATACTTTCGAGAAATTTTTAATTATCGAAATTATCAATCGATTATAGTGATTGATAATTCATGAATGAAGATCTTTATTCTTGTAGGCTACACAACAGAAATCTTAAAAAATTTATATCAGTAATTCCTTTCTTAATTGCTTTTAGAGAAATAAAAATAAAACAACTTGAAAACTTTCAAGACTCACTTTTTTATCCAAGACTTCCAATTTCTCTTCAATATCTTCTTTCTCTCCGTTGAATTTTTGTATCAATGACTTGGTATTAGCTAATTGTTTGCTCATTTCTTCGTCTAAAGCTTTGGCTTCAAGAAGCTGGTTTTCGCGTTCTTTGATAATTGCTAAAATGTCATCCAAGGTTTCACGTAATTCTTTCCTACAAGTAAATAAAATTAGATTCAAATAGAAATATTGTTGGAAGTACAACCAGAATCTGATTATTTAGTATCGGTGACAATTCAAAAACTTTGAATCACTGTTGGTATTTTACATGAATGTACATTTTAAAGAAAATTTTATTAAAAAATGGATGCAACATGAATTTCTATCGCATTTTTCAATCAATCAATACAAAAAATATTATAATTATTGTTACTTCAATTGGTAAAGTTCATTGATCTACAGAAACGACAATATTAGGAATGAAATATCAGTATTTTAAAAGACAAATTTTATTGTAGATACGCTTTCTGACAATAACGGTTCTAGTGAGTGTCCAGGCCAAGTGACAACTTGTTTTATTCAAACAGTAGTCTACTATTAGACCAATGCACACAAATCTGCTTGTATGGTTCCATGTCCACAGGTGAACCTCTTTGGTATTCCGTAACGTGTATGGCCGGCCTTACAGTCAAGATTCGGATAACCATTAGCATTTGGAGCTATTTGATGGTGGAATTTTTGTAAGCTTATGAGATGATTGCATCACTGCTATGCGTCACTGCTTTTCAGATTGATTTTTTTATATATTGGTTTCTAGTTATTTCGCAGATTTGACGCCTAGTGGGATTTGGCTCTCAAAACACATATTATTAAGCAATTTGAAAAAAGGTGCTCTAATATTGATTCTCTGTTGATACATGCAATAGACTGAAGCAAACTGTTGCAATTGTTGTCTTCATAGAGTAATAACATTTTGTTTATAATGCGATTATAAAAATTTATTTGTATCATGCCATGAAATCAAACACTTACATTTCCGCGTCTCGTTGCTCTGTTTCTTGAGCAGTCGATGATGCCACTTCATAGTAGAGCTGTTTGGCCTGCTCAGTTTCCGTCTTCACTTCATTTGATTGATCCTTCATCAAATCTAGCGACTGTTGTAAATCGACATGTTCGGCCTGTAATTCCTCAAGTTTGGAGTTATAAGAGCTGATCAGTGAAGACAGATCCACAACGTCGTTTTGCATTTTTTGTAGACCTGCAGTGAGCTCTTCATGTTGAGCCTCGACTTCACTCAGAGGTTCAATGCTCTTTTTCAAGCTTTCTATTTCAATCTGCAGACCGGCCTCTGATTCTGACATTGTCGAAATTTTCTGTTGAAAAGAAATACTCAAATAATTGAATAGAAGGTTTAAAAGCAATGTTAAGGAGATTAAAGTAAGCCTACCTACTCAAATAATTAGGGAAAATTTCAATCAGTGCATTGATAAACAAAAGAATAGCCAAGAAAAATAAATTGTGTACGTTTTTTGACATTACAGATAAGTTTAGTGATATTCATTTAACTTGGTCGGATGGCATTAGATAGATATTATTTCTTGACGTTGCTGATGACCATAGAGTCCGATGGCAAAAAAATATCTCCCTCTCTGTCTATCTATCTAATTCCATTTGCCAAGTTAAATGAATATCACTATACTCATGATTTAAGAGAGAAATCAATGCGATAATGTAATTAATATTAATAATTGTTGTCCAGAGACAATATTGGTGGAGAAATGTCTATTTCAACAATCAAAAGATTAATTCAAATACAATATTGATTGGCAAACAAGTACAGAAAGGATTGAATTACCGGTCTACGCTGAAATGTACAACAAAATGGCAAAAATATTTTTATGTACAGTAGTACTCATGGAATAAAAGCAAACGTATGAGTGTAACTGCATGGTGTGACTTCAGTAATCAAAATGGTTAAAAAGAGAATAAAACGATAGTATTTTATAGATAGGAAATAGTATTTTAAAGATTACAATAAGATAGAATGAATGCAGATGTTAAAAGCAAACGACAAACAGATTTAGAATGATGATTAGAATAGCTGTGGTAGAATCTATTTAATTATTTAGAAAAGATTTTTAGAGAATTCACCTCATATAAAGAAACAATTCTCTCATTTATACTTTTATTAGCGATATTAATCATTTCTTCTTTGTTCATGACATCAATCTTCTCACTATTGAGTTGCTTCATTGAATTTGCTACTTTTTCAATCATCTCTTCGAGCGCAGAGTTTCTGAAAATGAAAATCAGTCCAGAGACATAGGAGTTGGTAGAAATATTACAGAAAAGTAATAATGCTTAATTATCCGCCTTAGAAAATAGGAGATTGATTGAGATATAGACCTGATAATAGGCATGAGCTACAATAATTGAATTATGAAAAATATTCAAATACACAAATATAATTTCAATTCAATAGTAAAGCTCTTTAAAGATTCTCTAATTAGGGTTTCTTAAGCAAGCAACCGTTAGGAAAGCAAATAAATAATACTATATGGATCCCAAATCTATGTTTCATTTCAGTTCAGTTTGAGTTGCCTGATGAAATGATAACTTCAATCAGAAATTATAATTTTGTGATTGTACCAATGAATAAATAAAATATAATATAATTACCCTTTCTCTAATTCGGCAATTCTCTTATCCTTTTCAAGAGCCGCTTCTTTATTGGCTTTTTCCGTAGCAATAATTTTGCTTTGCACCACAGCAGACCGTTCTTTTATCTGGAAAGTAATTTTACAGATAAGACATTTTTATTTGACTAATTTTTGGTTAGTCTATAGGTGCGTACAGACTTACGCGCTGCGCCGCAAACACGCCTCTTGCAAGAATGAATTCGCCAAGTTTGTACACTGCGCGTGAGCTGCACTCTGTTCGTGGTTCGTGGCGTGCAAGTCTGTACGAACCTAAAGGTAATTTTTTTGTAGCTTATACTAAACTATCTAACAATCATATCAAGAATAATGCTGTGAAAGAGGAACATTTAGGTTTTTTTCAATGTGGCATGTTGAGTTTCATCATTAATCAAAATAACTAACTGATTTATTACGGTATAGTGCTAGAATGCACACATAAATAATTGCAGGGTTATCTAAAAATCAACTTACAAACTGGCTATTCTTTCGAGATTCTGATAGGATTTTACTTTTCTTATTTATTTCTTTAGTAACTCCCTCATATTCCAATATTAGTTGCATCACTACATTCTTCTGGAAAGCAATATCATGCGCCAACTTCATTAGCCGATCTTCATCCTTATTATTCTCTTGAAGAGAATCATTGACTGAAAATTATAAATCGCACACCTCATAAATATTGAGTTCGTTCAAGAAAGTAAACCAATAAATTAGAAATTCACTTAATTTTGTAAGGCTGCAGTGAAAACAAAAGTTATAAATGTTAATAAATTGAAACTTTACAACTTACAAAGTTGAAGTGTAATAATATATCAACATGTAAACAAAAAAAGAAACAATTGTGGAAATTTTATTCCATTAGAGCGGGTTCACATGAATGGTTTTTGGGCGGTTGCGGCTACCAGCGGTTCCATGTGTGGGAGAGAGACAAAAAGCAGCTGGCATAATCTTGTCTCTGCCCCAAACATGGAACCGCTGGCGCTGGTAGTCGCAACCGCCCAAAAACCGTTCCTGTGAACCCGCTCATAGTGCATTAATGAACTATGAGAAACGTGAAACAGACATTAAAACCAGATTGATAACTCACACTCATCAATAATTTCTTTCCGGTTCTGCAGAATTTGTTTTTCAAGTGAATCGTACTGCATATTGAATCTTTCCAACTCCAGTTTGATGTCTTCCTTTGCCTTATAGTTTTTGATCGCTTCCAATTCACCAGTATTTTTATCTGAGAATACCCTTTTTACATGATTCTTCAATTCATCCTCTACGAGTCGGATACTCAGCTCCCTGGAAAACATTTCAAGTTATAATAATTAAAAACTGAGTTAATAATTAAAACTAAATTAAGTAAATGAAGAGATATCTTTATATAGCAAAATAGAATGAATGTAGGCTATTAACTAACAGATTAAGTAACTAATGGAATAAATGGTATAACTGTACTCACTTGTTTGATATCTCATCTCTCTTAACACGCTCAAGTTTGTACTCAGCTTCTAATTGTTCAATTTCCTTTTTAATTTTCTGTGATTCAGCATTTTCTCTTTTCACGTTGGCCCAAAGAGTTATATTTTCTTGTTTGAGATTGTAGATTTCTGCCTCCACTGAGATGTTCTGTTCTTCCAGCGATGAAATGGTACCTTTCAGATTTTCTCGTAGTTGGACATTCTCAGATAAAACAGACCTCACGTCATCTTCTCTAACTGACACTTGAGTATGTGGCTCATTTGCATCAGCGTTTGAAAATGTTTGTTGTTCACCAGTATTTGATGACATTTTTTTCTGAAAAATTATAATATAGATTAATAAATCCAAAAACCCTTTACATTACATTTCTATGTTGTAGGATAATTTATTCAAACACGACCAAGCTTTATTCACTTATTTAGCCCATGAATTTATAAAACCAATCCATTAGCCTAAAGTATTGATAATCCATATATTTGCTTGACGATCCCGTAAGAACTGCGATCTAAATACTGTAGTTGCTGCTTTGACATTTACCGTATATTATTGATGTGAGGGATAAAAATAATAAAGAACATTTTCAGAAATTATTGTGCATTAGGGGTGTCAGAAAACAAGCCTTCACCAAATTATTGTATTATAATTTTTTTTAATGATTTGTGTTGAATTAAGACTCCTATTATAAGCGGACCATACACTGATCGTGCATTGCACGTCTTGCCTTTTTTTCATATTGGCTTATCTATATAGACTAATATAAATATCTATTTAGCATCTATATAGAGAGAGAAGATAACAGAGTGGCCAGCACGTGGCGCGACGAAAATCACTGGCCCACACACTAGCAGGACAACACGGCGCGACGGAAATCGAACCTTTCCTGATAGCCATCGTGCCATGCAATGCACGACGTGCTAAGCACAAAGACCTCCATACACTGGCATGTTCCTTCTTTTTTTGGCCCGTCGTGCAAGCATGACATAAAGTGACGATCAGTGTATGGGCCGCTATAGATATAACAGCCAATATGAAAAAATGGCACGACGTGCAATGCACGATAGTGTATGGGCCGCTATAGACTTTCAAGGTTTAATCTCTGATTCCATTTTTTTAAAATTAGTCATTCAACACAAGAACGTTAATCATGCATGTTATATGCATCTCTATTCCTCTTGTGATAATATCAGCTGAAAAATATATAATATTATGATATTTTATTCGTTACCAAGAACTTTTTCTGAAATCTAATTTAGGCTTGTAGAAACGATCATGAATGATCAGTACCGTACCTATTAATTTTGTTTGGTAAAATATATTATTATTGAAAGTAATTATATAACAGTATCAATAAAACTTCGATACGAGTTATATCACCTGTATTTTTGAGTAAATACTGATATTAATTTATAAATATTAGAAAGAACCGATAGTGCCGGATACTTCAACAAAAACCGACAACCGTGGATGATTGTCCGTTTTATCTCAATATAAATTAAACATTATTGTACAGAAAATGTTGTCTGAATACTTACCGCACCTTGATATCAACAAGTTAGGTGTGTTGGACAATATTTGTCGAAAATAAACTCGAAATTCACTTCAAGATGCACTTCAAAGTTCAAAATAGACAAGTTTTGAAGAACTGGCTCATGGGATCGACAACAATCAAACTACTACCACCACAACACTAATCAAAAATATTATTCCAACTTGAAAAAAGTTTGAATTAAAATAAAAATCAAAAGACTAGAATGATTAGTCAAGTAATAAATTATAAAACTGATAATATATATAGTATAAAACTGACCAATGCCTTAAGCTATTTAAAATAGCTTATAAAATACTATCTAAATCACGCGGATTAACGCTGAGATCTCCTCTCGTTTTATAATCTGTGGGCAGCCTCACCCCTCAAAATAGAAACAGATGATGTGAATAAATAAACAAACATAACCTCTGTCTGTACTCGTGTAGACTTCTGCAACTTTTCTATTAACCTGGAAGGTTTATTTATTTATGTGTTTAATTAGAATTATTTTAGTATTTTAAAGGAGCAAAATAATGAATCATCTTACAGAAATAAGTGAGAAGCATCAAACTCAAAAAGACTTCGATGATGATCATGATTTTTACAATGATATTGAATCCTCGGAATTGAAAGCTAATCCAGTTTACAGAAAATTGACGGAAACTATGTTAAAACTCATTCACTTGAGAGCAGTTACTATTCAGGTAGGTGACTATAAACTTTTTTACAATAATTACCCACCTTCTACAACATTTCATCGACATAGAATATAGGTTTTATTTATATGGTACCATACCTCTTGTTCATAATAATACAGTAATTGCCAAATAAAAATACTGTGGGAGGTAATTTGTGAATTAAAATATTATACCGGTTCAAAAAATTATTTTTTTAATCATTTTTTTATTTGCGTTCCACTGCGCAGTATTTCCCTAATACAAGATTATGAAATCTCAAGATTATTAAGCTCTTCAAGGAGGTTTCAATACTTTCATCGGCGGCCGCACCTAACCTAACGCTTTGCTTTGACACGCACTTACCTCTCCAGTCAAGGATACTTTAATGAAATAAGAGTTATCAACGTTTTGCTATGGTATTGCTTTAAAAGCGTTTTAAGATGAAAATAGTGAGGAAAAAAGTAAACGGATATCAATGCAAAAACATTTCAAGTCGGGCACCAAGTAAGAAGTAAGAAATATTATGATTGGGTAAGTCTTATTACAGCAAGCAATAAGAACTGCCCTGAAGAGCTGAGTAAATTGAACTATCACTTGAAGCGAAAGAGTGAATATAGCAAATTAAGCTTAGCAAATCAGAATTCTTGTGACATCCCATTCCTAACATGTAGAGGATACTTATTTTAATAATTTTAACGGATTAAGCAAAAGAAAAAACCTTGAGAATCATTCACAAAAAGCAAATTCACGGTTTAGTGGTGGTTTAGCAATTGGTTCAAAAACATTTCATTCTGTCACTCAAATATACAATTTACCCATCAACTGTTCCTGATCTGTCATCAATATCCTCACTATTACAGTCAGTAAATTTCCAGTAAAATTTATTTAAACTAAAGCTTTTAAAGAGCATTAAACAAATCGGTTCCTTATTGAGCAGCTTTTAAGGATAGCAGCTATAATCTTTCAAAAAAAAAATTATTGAAATATTTCTCAGTTATTTCTTCAACTTGGACCAATTTTTATGGTCTACTTTTTTTATTAAATTTACTTTGAAATGCATATGAATATTTTTCAAACGCGATATTTCTGCTACTATAGTATGGGCCTTAGTGAGGCTGTTAAAATACCTGTATAATATAGTCTTTGCTGATTTTTTTTCATAATGAAGCGTTTATTTCTGTTATCAATGATCACAATTTCTATTTTACAGAAAGCTGAACATATCTTCAAGCTGATTCAAAGCTTGAAAACTGATCCTGATATATTCATTGATAATTTGATGCAAGGAAGAATCGAGATACCATGTGATTCATCAATCCCTGTACCAGAGGTATAAACTTTCATTTCTGAGGATTTTGCCATAATTTTAAATTAATTATTTTCATCTGATTCAAAAAAGAATTTATGTACTGCTCAAAGGTTGTACTAAGTAATTCTCCATAATTTTCAATGAATGAAATGATCCTGATTCATTTATAAATATATAAATTTTATATTTCAATTCGAATGTATTTTTTCGCCTCTCAATAACACTATTACATTTTGCATACATCATGAAATTAATAAATTCTAAATTTATTATTGTTTCAGGTTCCTGAAATAGATTTTTCTAAATACGAATTCCCTAAAAATGATTCAAACGGAGATGAAATTGTCATACAACAATTGGTTTCTAAGTATTTAATCAAAGAAATCGAACCCCCTCAAACAGAGGATGAGGATGACAGTAAAAAGCTCGTTGTTAGAGGGAGAGAGTATAATGAAAATAAACCGCAAACTTTTAATCAGGTTAGTTTTTATGGGTTTTATTGCCACAGGGTCCGGTATTGTGTTCCATTCTATTTCTGATGTATATTAACGTAGGCTATACATTAACGTATCTATTAAATTTTTTTAATTTGGCGGATGGCGAATGACTTTCATTAAGCGGTTTTGTGGTAACGGATGATGTTATGTTGAATTTTCCACATAAATACTGTATATAACATTTAAAAAACATATTTAAAAAATAAATCAACAGAACATCACCCGTTACCATGGAAACATTAAATGAAAGTCATTCGCCATCCACCAAATTATAAACTGACTGTGTAATGCAAATATCCATAGAAAATTAACAGCATTTGCAGATGACACTGCTCTCACATACAGTGATGCTGATTCAAAATAAATCTACGAGCAAATGTGTTCCAGTGTTTTGAATTACTGATTTAGTAAAAATTACATGATATTGAATGAAAAAACAAAATACATTATTTTTGTAATATTTGTATTATTTTTGTAATACATATATTTTATACTACCAATAATTGTTTGGCACAGTAACTCATCAGACGGTTTTATTAATGGTGGCATAATTTTTTCAGCTGTGGACAGCTGAAGAGCAACTGCGATTGGAGGAGCTTCTTGTTAAATATCCTCCTGAGCGAAAAGAGAGTCGACGATGGGTGAAGATTGCTGCCGCTTTAGGTGAGTTTTCAATTTTCTAATTCTATTGCTTCACAGTTATAAAACAACCAACTTACCAGTATCTCCGAATTTTCGGCCAATTTATGTTTAGTCTTTCCGGAGTGGGGTCCTCTTTGTCAATTGATTCAAACTTGGGGGAAATTGGTTTGAAAGTAATTGAATTTATACATTTTGATGATATTCACTGACTTGAATTTCAGGTAATCGAACACCCCAGCAAGTGTGTAGCAGGGTACAGAAGTATTTCCTTAAACTTCGAAAAATGGGATTCACAGTGCCTGGTCGAAACCCTAGATCATCTCACCAAAAAAATGTAAGTAGAATTCATTAGGTTAGTGATTTCACATATATTATTCCTCATCGAGTGACATTAGGTTATTCATGTTGAAAAATAGTTTAAAAAGTACTTGAAATATTTTTAAAAAGTTTAAAAGGGTTTCTTATATTAATTATTACAGATAATGTATCCTACCTCTTAACTAACTACATATTAGAGTACTTTCCCATGAAGGTGTTTTAATTTAACATGTAGGGTAGGCCTAGCCTACTGTGTTTTGACGCCGTTCATAAAAGATCAGATTTGTACAGTAAACAAAGCCTTCTCAGTACACCATTGTATTGTGCAGTATTGCATTACATGCCATGAAAATTATGAGGTCGGACCAATCACAGAGCACTTTGATGATCTGTGATTGGTCCGGCGTTATAACACATGCGCAGAAAAATTAATGCTGCTCGTATAACATGGGCCCAAGGGAGTTTAAGTTAAGCGACTTTTAAACTGTGATTGATAATATGTGATTGATCAGATTATATTAGTAGTAATATACCACTTGATGTTAATATGTGTGCAATTCAATTTGATGAGAATCAATACAATTTTATGATGATTGTTTAGACATTTTTGTGTTCCTTAATATTGATAATTAGTGACTACTGGATTCTCTTTGAATTTCTATTTGACAAATGCTGATGATTTTTGTCTTTTTGAGAGGGTTCATCAACCTTGATTAACCCAACTTTTCTAAATTAGCAAAATACATTTTTAATAATACTATTTTCTATGAACCTTTTCAGAAAGGTAGACCAATGAAGAAGAATCACATCAATAAAAATACTACATTTTTCCCCAAGATTGAAAATGCCCAGTCTAGCACAAAGTCAACATCGGCTGTTGAAGAGAACTTGGAAGAAGCGTTATCTGCTGACGAGCAGGAGACTAGAGAGAAAGAGTGCTATACGAAGAGTGAAATGGCGGAAGCCGATTGGTTAACTGACTCGAAACGACTCGAGATTTTGTTACGAATCAAATCCGACAAGGAAAATAAGAGACAAGTTATTCGGCACTTCAATACAACCGTGAGTTGCTTCATGTTCAACATGATTTTTTACTGTGGTCTTTCGTAAGTTTGTTTACTAATTTAGTCTTCAGTGTCATATTTATTCGCATTTTCGTATATTTTTACAACTGTTTGTACTGTAAAATGTACAATTGATGGATAATAATTGGAAATCTGATAACCTCGTATCAAGTTTGAGATTGAAAACTAATCGTTTGTGTCAGAGATCAGTAACAGAGACTGCATAATAAGACTGATTATACAGTCTCTGTAGTGACAGTATTCATGCCAATTACATAGATTTAAAGGTTTCTTAAATCGTGGACAAAATAACGTTTTACTATTAATGTATTGTATTTTTGCAATATATGTATAATTTTGTTGGTTTAGTTGATAACTTAACAATAATTCATTATAAGCAACCTTATTTTGCACCTGGCGAACAAAATCACACTGATTTTAAAACTTTTAAAGTAGAAATTCATCAATGAAGATTCATCAAACTAATCATCAAATTCATCAAATCATATCGTAGTTACGACCATTCGTCCTGTTGTTGGACATCATCAGACTCAGAAAGTTGAAATATCAGTGTAATTTAACCAGTAGAAGAAAGAATGGATGTACAAAATAACAAAATGAAAACTTGGAAGCTTTCAAACGGCATAAGCAGTGGTTTTGTCACATGATGCTTGAATTTTACAAGATTGTGTACAATCAGATTCATTTAATTTGACGCTTGGCATTAGATAGATAGATAGATAGGTAGAGAGATATTATTTCTTGCCGTTGCTGATGACCGTAGAGTACGATGGCAAAGAAATAATATCTATCTAATGCCAAGCGTCAAATTAAATGAATATACCTATATTGTGGAATTCTTTTAATTTGGCGGATGAATGAGCTGTTTAAAAAATGGGGAAACAAACACATGGAGTCTCTCAACAATCATTCGCCAAATTAAAAATATTGTACTATATGACTGTGAATAACTTTGAATTGAGATGTAGTTTCAATGACTGATTCTAATATTTTTTTGCAGTGTTCAAATTGCGGCGAAAGTCCAATCGCAGACACTCGGTGGACTTGTTCAGAATGTTCGACGGTCGACTTCTGCTCTGATTGTGTGGCGCATATGTTGAGGCGTGGCGTGAGGCTGGCCAACCATCCAGTCAGCCATGAGTTGGAGCCTGTGACTTCATTCGACTCCGTCAGAGACCCAGACTACTTCCCGCACAACTTCAACTCAGCTAGCTACTTGGATCCGAATTTCATCCTGAACTAGACATTTCAAGTGCAAGTGCGTTAATTTCAAACTGTTTCGAAAATTCTGTTGCTGGTATATCCAATGCAGGGACCAGTAAGTCCAACAGGGAGTCAATTGCTTGTAGGGACCGAGACTTGAGATACTAGCACTCACATAAGAAAAATCAACAATCGTTGATCCTCTGGAGCTATGTGCAGTGCGTTCACTTTGGTAAAGCACATGAAGAGCCAATGAATTACAACATTAAATCTTTTTACAATATTATGAAAGTTTATAAGAATTCATCCACTATGTTGCAGCTATATACAATCTTGTAGAGATAATAATTCACTTTTTATTCTAGATGCCATCTATTCAAATACAAACAAGCCTATCTTTCAAACAATATATTTGAAAAAATACTCCAGTACCGTATCTTTAAAAAGCAGGCTAATGATTTCCAAGTTTTAGATAATTTAATACGTTAACGAAATAATGATCTGTTTAATTTTTGATCCTTCCATCGAGTATCATCGAGAGGGATGAGAGAGTGAGAGAGACAACAATATTAGAGTGAGAGAGAAACGACGAACCTAACCCCGAAACTTGTGGGAAGATATCCACTTATATTTGTAAAAATGTTACCAATTTGAATAATATACAATTATGAAAACACTTTAGAACAACTAAATAATTAATAGCAATTAGCAATTTTTAAACTTTGAAATCAGGTTGCAAGAATCATGTTTCTTCCAGGAGAGTGGAGATTGGATCTTCTTCTAAATCTTCTTCAGAACGTAACATTGATGAAAATAATAATGAAAATGACTCTTCTAATTTTCATTCAGGGCAACATAATACATTCGCCAAGGGTTATCAAAACACTCAAACACCGTTTTATTCTTCCTTTATGGTGTGCGGAATTACCTAATAAGATGAAGAGTCCATTTTCAAGGTCTGGAGAAGTTTTTGATGGAAAACAAATAGGCATTGTCAAGAAAATTGAGTTAAAAAACGAATTTGAGAGTAGTCAGTTTTGTAAAATAATTATTATACGTTTGTGAAATGAAACTTGCAATCTCTTCAGTGATGAATAACAATGCTAACAACCTTTAGACGTTGATCTTATAAAAGAGAAGAAGTAACTGATAAGACTGTAGTACTGATTTCATCCAGACTGACTAAGAAAATAAGCCTGTGAGACATTTACCAGTAGAAAAAAGTATGGATACACAACTAAAAAAGTATAATATTTTGTATGATGATTGTCGATTTGGTGTCTGTCACCATTTATGACATGAAGTTAAATAAATACACTCATTACTGGACTCTCATAGCAATCTAAACACTATTAGAAACATAATTTTGTTTATCTCATGATGAATAAAAAACTAAGTTTATTTTCAAATTCATTCATTTCATTGTCACCTCAACATAAACGTTTGACAAAAGTGTACAATTTTCAAAAGGCATATATCTACTGTATTTATTTTCAACATAGGTACTGTTAATATTTTTATAGGGGAAAATTGCAAAGTGTGTTGAATTATTCTATTTCCTTCTGAAGTAAAATTTCATTTTGAGAAGCCTCAAAAGTTATTATAATTCAGTTAATTTTTAGTTGATGTGGTATTCTGCAGAATTGGTAGAAATAACTTGAATACCGTACTATCAAACTTCAATTTAATGTACCGATACCTACATTAATGCTGAATAAATACAGTAGTGTTATAACAATATCCAAGTTAGAATCAGATTCATTTAATTTAACGTTTGGCATTAGATAGATAGATAGAGAGATATTATTTTTTGCCATCGTACTCTACGGTCATCAGCAACGTCAAGAAATAATATCTCTCTATCTACCTATCTAATGCCAAGCGTCAAATTAAATGAATCGGATTATATTTTTATTGTGTATCTGTATAGTTTAGTTTCTTTCACACATGTTTAAGAACAACCTAAAAGTGGGTTAGGTTCCTCTTAATGCAGTTCACAAGGTCTATTTCAAGTTTGGAGTTATTTCGAAATCAATAATTGAATTATTGATATGCGCCACCATTATCCTAAATGGAGTGAAAGGAAAGGAGGCGATGCCCGCGGCACTTGCATGGGTATCTAATTCATTTCCCCCGAAAATATTCCCGCGCTAATGACGGCCGGGGGACTGAATTGTCCATTTTTAATGAGAACACCCTCAGGCCCCCGACTTCCATTAAAAACAGTTCCATTCTAATGGTAGCAGAGGCGTCAGTCGACTTGTCCCAAAAGACTCGATACTCGACTTGCCTCAGGACCAGACTGTGATTGGTCAATACACTATACTCTACAATATTATTCCATAACTAAAGTGAAATATTTTAGGATGGCGACTGAATAGGGGGTTTCCCCCACTAGCCACTACCTCCTAGAGGTTACCACCTATAGATGGTAGTGCACCAGCTCGTTTGATTCAGGCGATTCTAAAAACGTTCTACCAAAGACAATTCAATCTAAAGTCTATTCAGATTCTAAGTCAATATATTAGTCTTTTTATTCTAATTCTATCTGAGTAGTAGAATTGTCTTTGGTTCTATTCAAAAATTATTCTCCTACTCAGTAATTTTTCTATACTTTTTTCAAATGATTTAAGCTAGATTCAATAGGATTACTTCTCACCAGCAATTTAATTCAGCAAGTAATGAAACAAAATATAATAATTAGGGCCGATCGCACGAAAATCCAATAATTTAATTCACCTTCCGCAAGACGACGTCATTTTACGGAGCTCAATAGGGATCTCGTTGGGTTTCATTAGATGACGTTATTTCAGGGTGTTTAGATTTAATTGGCTCTTCGTGCAACTGCCTTCTACTCTTTTTTATGAGGATGATGCCCAGAAGAGTCTTATGTGTGTGAATAAGATTACTTCTGTGTGGATACCCACCTTAATGAAAGGGATGATGAACCTTCAATTTTAGGACCACAATACAATCTATTCTGTTATATGGAGACTCTTATATGTTGGGTTGCACCAACCGGGATCAACTTCTTGAATGCCATTGAATTAGCAAATTGCACTGATCCTGGATCAAATTTGATCTTGCTTGGTGCAACCCAACATAATGTTGTATAGTATATTATTAATAACTCCTATTAATTTCATTGTACATAATGTTTGAATATTTGAAAAAAATTAATTCAATAATTAGTTACAATTCAAACAACACATAAAAATTGATATATTATTACCGTACTGAGAAGAACTAGAAATTTCACATAAAAAAATCAAAAAAATTTAAATTCAAATTCATTTTATTTTCAGAAAAAAAGTACATTACAATAAATTTCTCTGAAAATTACTCCTCTAATATGGAACTAGTCCGTGTTTAGAGGAGGAGTCAATAAAGAACAATACCATCTTATATAATGAAGAACAACTGGATCTCTGGAATGCATCATACATGAATAATATATACATCATACATGAATAATATAAACATCATACAAATTATAAAATATCTTTGAATTCTCAATAAACAAAACAACTTACAAACAAGCCTGTGAACAGGTGTGAATTATATGATTAATTGGAATGTTTTAAAGAGATTAAAATAAGTACAAATTTTCATGCAAGAAGGTCCATCAATCCCCTACGAAATGTCCTGAAACATTTTGGACAAAATATTTTTTGGAACAGTGAAGATGTAATTATAATGTCATTGCATTAGATATATTTCTTCTATTCATTGTTCCTATTGAATTAAGGATTCTATTTGTAACATAATAAGTAATTATCAGTTTAAAAGAATCCTTTCAGGCCGTTTTGCATAAAATGAAATAAGAACTCAAAAATGTGTTTTATAACATCATTTATAAATTATAAAAGATCTTTGAATCCTCAATAAACAAAACAACTTACAAACCTGTGAAATAGGTGTGAATTTTATGATAAATTGGAATGCATCGAGGAAATGTGTATCAAATTTTCAAAAAGAAGGAAAGTTTTAAAGAGATGTAAAATTGCAAGTGTATTGAATGAATAATTGTCAGTTTTTCTACTCTGATAAATTCATGGTTAGAATTAAGAGATTTAGAAATTTTTTTGTTCAGAAAAAGATATTTTTTTAGAAATAAAGAAGTCATCATGATGATGGACCAATGCCTCGTGCAATCATCTTTTTGATTTCTGTGACCTATATAAAGCAAAAATTCACCCTTCCATACACAGGCCACTAGAGTTGAGTGGATACATCTATGACGTAGCCTCTGCATCCATCTAAATCTCCTGCGGATTACGGTACTGATAATTGTGTTAAGAAAACACAGTTAACCCGCCGCTAGTAAATGAGGAGGGTTAATGAAAGTAGTGCCACACTTCACCGATAGATGGTGCTGAAGGATAAATTTGCTTGTTTGATGATGCGTTCACTCGCGGCATCATCGCAACGACTGATCGAATTAGTTTGTACTTCTCATCAAGGCCCGCGAAATTATTCTCTTGAAATGCGCATCCAGTTAAATTCTCATCAACCGCCTGAAATCTTATCCTAACCTTAATCTACTCGTTCGATACGATTTTCTCTCAGACTGCAAGTTTGATAACCATTCTCGAAAATAAGAGACTCAGCTAAAACGGCGCTTCGCAAGTTTTAAGACGCTGATTCTGTTCAAAGGATCTCGTCTCCTTTCGCGAGCTGGTGATGAGATTTACTAAATATAGAAGAATATTGAGATGGTCTTTTCAACATTGAGCGAGAACCCTTCTAAATAGCAACGTCATGTGAAATTTCATCAGTGCCTATTGTCACACTGAGTCATCTTATCTTCGTGCCTTTAAGATAAGACAGAACCCAAAATTGAGCTGCGAAATTGCTTTTCGCTTAACAAAATCCTGTTTATGTACTTTGAAATAACAATTTTCAGCCTAAATTCTCATCCTCTCGAAAAGGAACATCCAAGTTCATTTATGAGATTGTTTTGCCCTATCATTATTTGAGGATTACACCCTAACTCAATTTGAAGTTGGTATGCTAAAGTTGAAGAATAGGTATGATCAACATTGAATTTTTTATTTTTATGCAAATATATCCTCCATATAGCCTACCGTCTATATCTTAGGCTAGGCGTACACTGGTTAGTCAAGACAAGACAAGACGAGATTAGTCACGTTTAGTCACAGTACTTTACATAGTTGCTTATGAAGCAACACACACTGATTAGTCATTGCATCGGTGTTTGCTGCTTCATAAGAAACTATGTGAATTATTGTGACTAAACGTGACTAATCTCGTCTTGTCTTGACTAACCGGTGTACGCCTAGCCTTATACATGATGGAATTAGTAGAGTTCATATCTAAATTCAGGCTGATTCAGGCAAGCACAAAAATGTGCCTTGAAGCTTTCCAGCATAAACATCTTGTAAGTATGTCGTGTTAGTCAAATTATTAAGGGACCCAAAAGTTGTTGACTGACGACAATGAAAACAAGCCGCATCTCTGGAATGTTGCAGGTTCTACTTAATCCTTTTATCTGTCCAATTTGCAGGACACAGTTAAAACATTTGCTGGCATTATCTACACAGGGAATGAAATTTCATATTTCCACTTTGTTTATAGAGTACGATACTATCAGTAGCGCACATCTGGTCTTTCCATCTCCTCGCATTTTATATGTGTCCAATCCAGAAACCAGTAGAATTCACTTGAAGTATGGCCTGAACAAGACACAGAACACGAGAATAACTTGGGAAGAGGTTGAATTCACCTAATACTTCTCCAGTTTTAAGAAACAAGAGAAAGCACCAACAGATAAGCAAAAAAAAAGAAGAAAGAAACTGAAGGAAAATAAGATAACTGGACTATGCCACTAATTCATATCTTAATCAACTTCTTCATCTCTTCTCTCCTCTTACCCTCATAACGTTTTCTTTAACTATATATCTTTTTTGTTCTTGGGAAATAATGATTACTGAGCCCAGAACCTTGTTTTGTGAAAAGAATACGCAGTCTTTCTCAAACAGTCTTTTTCAAAACAGACAAAAATATCGTATTTGATAAATACGGGTTTTTTGATTAATGAAACATCAAATAATTCATCTATCAGAGTCTCACAGTGAAAATTATAGTAAATATTGCAGTATGTGAGAGAAACCCCATAAAAAATGTGTGCCTTCAATCACTAATGAATGATTAGAAGGTGAAATTAGAGTTACTTCAAGTCCGGAAGCTACAATGATTTGTTTTTCGTTTACTTAGGTGGTCCCATTATAAGATTGACTGGATCTATTACTCATAAAACGGCGTGTGATCTATAATCATGCCAACTTATATTCTATCATTAGGCCTCCTAATATGTCCATTCGCACCCTCGAGTCATGGAAATCTTCACAGCTCCAAGGTATTGGAGAACAAGTTCCGAAGATAAACTCAACTTACTCAAGTATCAGTCTTCAACTTCAAATTTCTTTCTAATTCGTATTATTATCAATCCACTTTCTCTTCCTCTCGTATCAAACAAAAAAGTTCCTGAAATTTATCCTGATCAAAAAATCATGACTCATAGTTCTCTGTAGCTATTCATACAGTTGCAGGAATTGTTCATAATTTAATAACCAGTTTGAATTACTGTTCATAATTATTTATTCTTAATGACGATGAGTGGCTTGCAAGAGCTGTAGTTTAATTTCCAATTGAAAATTTCAACTCTGGAATAGGCCTACACTTTAGGAAGCAAACCAAGGAAGTGGAATTAACGTGGATTAGATTTTCAATCTAAGAATGTATTTATGTAGAATCTATGGATCTGTATAAGTCTATCTAAGTAGCCTATAGCCTATATTTGGATCTATGTGGAAGTAGTATCTATATTGGATGATAGTTTCTATGCATTTTCTGTAACTTTCCTTCAAATTTGTTTTTTTTAACATTCAACATTTTAAATAACATTTGTTGTTAAGTTTGGCTTCAGTAATTGGAGTTCATTACTGTTCTCCTATGCATGTTTAGTGTTGTTATCTAAATACATGTTTGTGTAGGTTACAATTTTAGTCCTGTTATCCAGTAATCAAAGGACATGACATTCATTCCTTGTTGGAGAAACGTTGTTCTTTGAAAAAAAGTAAGGACCTCTTGTAGTGCAGAAACAAGATTCTACACATTATTAGTATAATCAGCAATATCATTACTTTTGTGTGTCTCGACATCTTTGCTCTTTCTTTTGATGAAATCTCTCAATTCACTTGAAACAGAATCAATGACATTCTTACATTTACAAAATACTGAGGGTAATGAGTGTAATGAGTATTCAGCTTGTTTTGTTTGAAGGATCTCGGAGAAACATGGAAAACTACATAATGAACATCTTTATGACATAGGTAATATTAAAAAACCATAGATAACTTTATGAAAAAGAATACCGCTACCCAATTTTGTCTCGATTGATGAGGTCAGTCGATGGCATCATTGGCATGTAAAGGAGTAAGGTATGTGGTATACCTAATACCATACACTAATCAAATACGTCGATTCAATCTCATACACTCCATCAAGCAAGAAATGAAACTGTCGTCATGACCAATTGCAACTTCAAGTTCTTTGAAGATTACAAAGCAATTATTCCTTTTTCTAATCATACACACAGTCATTTACAAAAGCAAGTTATTGGACTGAAATAAGTAAAAATGAGAAAAAAACAACTAGATATTTGTCAAGAGAAGATGCTGATTCAAAACATTCTGGTGCAGGAAAGGGGTGGAATTGGGAGCTCTTCCAACTATTGTTTCATAAATGCAAGGAAGGCAATCCAAGAAATATCTTTTCTTTTAATACAAACTTGCGGTGTACTTAGTGATGGGATGCTTCAATTACATTGTGCCTTTCCTTTTGAGTCCTGTTTTAGTTTTAGAGTTTTTGAAGAGCAAGTTATAATCTTCAATCAAATCAATACCCACGTACAACAATCTCCGAAGCTTATTCTCCAAGGTACTTTATTTTCAGATTTTTTTTCAAATAAGTCACAAGATGGAGGACGTAGGTCACAATCGTTCTTGATATACTAAACATAACCGAAGGCATTTTCACGTTCTTATATCCATCCCTAAGTATATACAATACAAAGTGGGATCTCCGTCTCTTTCCAGCTAGTTGTTTTTTGCCTGGGTTGTCTTCGTTGTAGTCTGCTTTATATTCATGTTAATGTATGGAGTCGGATTTTGAGAAGAGGAGAGCAGAGACTGTACCCAGCCCGGGGCGCGGGTCATAAATCAGAGGGCTCTGCCCCCGGGGGCCGTGGCCACTCCATCAGGTGGTCTGCGACCGCCTTCCTTTAGTCCAGGCGGGGGCGGTGCCCTTCGCTAGAACCCCCCGGCGCAAGGCGATAACGTCTCAAGAGGGAAAAATTACAAGATACTCATTGTCGGCCTCAATATTTCCATCTTGCCCTCAAACCATTCCTTTCTGCTCTTCCATTATTACATTGCCCCGATATCGATATACCACACGAATAAATCGTCCGGTATCGCTAATTCCATTAATCTCACCAGTTTCAATATAATTTCCCAATCTGAAAATCACTAACAAAAATGGCTCTCGCTTCAAAACGAAACAATAAATAATAATTACGGTTAGCGTGATCGTTCTATTAAAATCACATCTTTATAAAGTATAATTACCACTCGAGGCAAGATTGTTATATGCTAATAAGGGCTCATCTTTTGTGTGTATTCACGCACGTGCTTATCAGTACTACTACTTCCAAATTTATGGTTCTGTGTCTCAAGTTAGGTATTTAAAATTCTCTAAAAACATTCCGTCTTAACCTGTTGCGTTGTGTCTGATTTTGATTGGTTACATAATATATCATTGTAAAAATATTTTAAAAATTGTTATTATTGAAAGAATACTGACTCATAAAGTAAGTGAGACTTAAGAGATATTGTTTTCATGGATAACTTTTGCATTGGAGTTCGAATTTATTAATTTTTTTTTCAATTTCTAGAAATAATATTATTTGTTATTGCATACTACTTCATAACAAGATGTTTATATATTATTTCTTGTGTGGAATTGAGTGAGTTTTTTATTTGTTATCGATGCATGTTATTTATTAGCTCAATCAACTTTTAGAAGTATTTAAATTGAAATTATTAAATTTGATTCCTGAGTCAAGAAATAATTAGGACTTTTGAAAATATGCACAAGGAGATAATATGCGGTACACATTTTTCAAAACAAAATATTTGAAGGATGCTAAGAATGTTCGATCAGGAGAGTACAGATAATTATTTCCACATCACTGTGAATTACATTTTCAAAGAATTCATTTGAATCATTTTTTGAACTTTTATGTTTGATAAGCTTCGGATGTCCATTAGATGTTTTAGAAACAGACGGCCTTCTGGAATGATTGACACTGGATTAAACTTGGGAAAGTTTTGTTATTTTCGAGAAGTTGGTTCAATCAGCGTTGGTCCAGCGGATTGTCTTTGACAGCCGAGAAAGGGTGCATGATGTGCTCTAGATGGGAACTGGAGGAACTGGCTGCAAAAGAGGGAGGTCTAACTTTCGGTGAACGGTTTTGAAGGGTCAATTAATTACTGATGTCAAGATCTCTCTCAACAGCCAATTGCTGATCAGGCTTAGAACATCAGTAACTTCTGATGCGATACTTTTTGGTACTCTCAACTTCCTCCTCCATTTCAGAAAGCGCTTTCTTCATGAATGAAGTGAGCTTGTACCATTTCAACTCTTGTCAGTTATGAATCAGTTATCACATACAGATTCTTCTGTTTCTGATTTTTGTTTGGAATCTTCTTACTGATTCTGTGAGAAATATTTGAGTAATATGGAATAGAAATAAAAAATTGACAGGAAAATGTTTTGTAGACCAAATGATACGATACAAATCAGACCATAGAATCAACCATAGAAAATCTTTAGAATCCAAT
The DNA here is from genome assembly GCA_017141395.1 of Laodelphax striatellus. Classification (NCBI taxonomy): domain Eukaryota; kingdom Metazoa; phylum Arthropoda; class Insecta; order Hemiptera; family Delphacidae; genus Laodelphax; species Laodelphax striatellus. The sequence goes on along the minus strand of CM029535.1, from coordinate 8,064,130 downwards.
AAAATCTACAATATAATTATAATGTCTGAGGTAACTTTTGCCAACATAGTGAGGAAAGGCATTAACGTTAATTCTATTGTTGAAGGAATATTGACTATTATGCTCCATTACATAATCTAGGTTTAAGCCCTATTGGTAATGTGTGGAAGTTCCATTTTATAGTTATTAAGTTCAATTGAATTGAACTGTTACCATAACTGAATTTTCTGTACATATCTAACTTTTTAACTGTTGATTTCTGTTCACCTTAATTGTAAAGTTGAATTTACAATCAATCAGTTATCTTTGAAAGATAACATGCCCATTCTTACAATAGTTTGAAGAACATGTATTCATTAAAACGCTCAAAATAATCATTTCGTAAAAATTATTTAATAGAAGACCATTGGGTGCTTCTATGATAATAAATTATATGGGTTCTTCTTCAGTAATACACAATAATAAATGGCAGATAGATAAAATCCAGATCCAGAGCGATAGCTTTCACCCTCACCGAGAAACCCCTTCCACCACGAAGCTTTTCTCCAACATTGTAGGTGTGTTTGAGAGAGTATTTCAGCGCGCAGTACATCACTAAATTCTCAAAAGGCAGGATACAAGAGAGGTGGTGAGACTACAAAGAGGGGGAAGGGTGGTAGGGGGCTTTGCCCCCTTGGGGCACCGTTCGTTAGACAGGATGCCCGCCCGGGGACACGCTTGATCTAGCCGACAGCATCCTCGTCAGACAAAGAACCTTGGTCCATCTGCATAGATAATGATGAGCCGCCGGCATCTACACGGCCCTCTTTGTATCATCTTTCATCTCTCTTCCCCTCACACACTTGCCATAACACTCCATTTCTCTCTTTCAACCTCCTCCTTCATCATAATCTTGTCTCATATCTCACTCCGCTCATCTTTTATTCAAATGAGAGCGAAACAGACACCGCTGTATATACTTTCGACGAAAAACATCCATCGCTAAAAATGGCACAAATCAATTTAACCCACTGTTTCGAAGCAGTTAAGACTGGAATTGGGTGAAAACTATGAACAATCGTTGGAAGCCATGTGTTGAGGATGTGAGTTGTAAAATTGAATGTGTGAGAGCACTCAATCATATCATTTATAGAAAATACATTGACATCCCAATGTGGAACGATAACAGATAGACTAACTAACATATAGACTAATCAAATAATCCAGATTTGGATTATCTCTGGTCCCAGATCTCTATATGTCGTCCACTTGAGGAGGTAGTTTTGTGAGAGGAGAAAAATTGCTAACACTATTGGAGTGTTAATACCTCATGTCCAACAATTTTGATTCCCAATTTACTAACGTAATGTTTCTTGCTTTTCTAGTAACGATCTATAAATGGGAAGATTCAAGAGTTACAATGCTCTTCACTTAAATTTACCTATGTAGCTTGATATTTACTTTAAAATTCAGTTCAAATTCATTACAATTTCATTATTTATTTAGCGTATGGCTATTAATAAAGGGGATACCCGAGAAGGGTTGTTCCACTTCACCAACATAACTAATTATCCCTTGATAGGGAACAAGGTGTAAGTTTGTTTTCACTTAGAAAACAGACTCTAGCATTTTAAAAAGTATTTCTTTTATTTCTTCTTTTATAAAGTCCGAAAAATATAACATCAAAACACAGCACAGAACACTTATTATTTCATGATCTAATCTTTTATATATTCACTTTATAACTCCCATCTATTATATTACTCTATTATTATACATACCTGTATATCTAATGTATTATTAGAATTATTGCAAAACCCGGATTTCTGCTGCATCTGATTATCTTTAGGGGTTCAAACAAGTGAAAATTCTCTGTGTAGAAAAGATGAATGAAATACTGTACTTCTCTCATGCTCGAAATAAAATCTTCATCCTTGTCTCTCTTATTCATGATTCGAGAATTTCCACGGGGCGTTTTTTCTTGTGGCTGTAGATTTCTAGGCTGAACAGAAAGATGAGCAATTCGTTTTCTCGATCTTATGGTGGTGGGGGTAGCGTTGAGAGCGAGGGCGTGAATACAGAGAGTATCCTGTTACATATTTAATCTGCAACGGAATCTAAGGAAGAGACTGTGACCTCTGGGGGTGTTTGGTGAGGGGTGAAGGGAGGAGCGTTGGTGGTTGAGTTTTGCGGCCTCGGGCAGAACGCTCCAAGATTCGCAACGGTTCTGCCTGACTTTTGCAATCGTTCGTTTCCAGCATGCAAATAAAACGGTCCAATTAGAACAAGAAGAAACAGAAATGCAGCCGAGTTAATTAATTTCGTTCTGATGTTTGCCAACTCCCAGCTAGCTTCGGCAAGAAAGAACGTCTTCAGCAAACACAAAGTGGGCCTATTCGGTTGGCTGCTGTGCCTATGTGGGTTGCTAAGTATGGGCAAAATTTGCTGTTAGGCAAGAAACAGGCTGTTAGTTATGCACGTATTAGGAGCAATGGATGGCCTCTGTGCATTGCTACTATGTCTAATGTCTTAACAAACATGCTATGTGCTTCTCATACATGTGACAAAATGTAAGAATACTATGCTCTTCTATTTTAAAAATATTTTTTGAAATAATAGGTAACAAGAATGATTCAAGTGAAATTCTTGCAATCAGAAGAGAAGTCCATACTATTATTATTATAATCGTATGGCTTTAATCGGTGGGGAGACCCGAAGGTAGTTCCACCTCGCCATGTATAACCTGATATTCACTTTTAGGTTGATGTTCGATTTTAATTTTCTGAATATTCAGTAATTTTGAAATAGTTCTTTTCGATATCAGAAAACGTAAAAAACAGAAATACAAGAATTATTCACTGCATATTTCCGAAAATATTGAATTTTGACTAAAAATTTAGAGCACGAAATTGCATGAAATGTTATAATTTTGTCATACAACCCTCTTTACTTGAAGAAGTACTTGAGAGAATAGAAGAGAGTCCGTAGTATTGTATTTTGCTAATGGAATATGTTTCGTAGAAAAATGTTTCCATACTTTTGTGTACTGCTGATGGAATATGTTTCATAGCAAAATATACCCATAGTCTTCTAGGCTACAATCAATAACTTCAATATCATTTCAATAACGAGTTAAGTGCCATCCTCGAATAAATATGGCAGACAAGGAAGTTGTAAATAATTGTATGGCTGGACAGATTTGTGGGAGATAGAGGGTACTTTTATCTTGTCCGCTTACATCGTAACTTAGCGGGAGTACAGTCTAACCGGAAAGCCAGCCTTCGCAAAGAGACAGCTTGTTGCTAAAACTCCCACACATAAATAAGAAAAGCTGTAAAAGAATTTTGGAACTAACTAGAAAATTTATTGGGACTACCGTATTACATATGCCACAACATCGTTTTAGAGTTAATAATCAATAGACTGTAAATAACACAGTGAAAGAGGAGGTTTTGCGGAAGAAACATGAGCTGTTTTTGTAAATGACCTTCTGAACCTTGGATACCTCAATTATGCTTTCCTCGTTAATTTGGTGTTTGAAAATAATTTTGGCTCGTGCATCTATGGTAACTTACCACCAGCGGGGTGTCCGAAGTATATCCAATTGAGAAATAATGTTGAACATCTACAATGACACATTCCTCATTTTGATATGTCTTGTCTAGGAAATTCTTGGGATGGCATAAGATTATTTCTAGTTAGTTTTTGGAAAAAATGTCACGAGATTATGGTGGTTTGTTAAAGATCATCCAACCACAGACAAACCAAATAGATAATGGATAACCAAAACAGGGATTATCTCTGATCAACCCCAGTTTAGCTTATCACTGGTAGAATTAAAAAAATTCTCAAACTTAATTCTCGGGATTAATTTTTGTAAACGATTTTCTACAGTATTAAAAATATCAATTAATATGAGAATAAATAATTGTAAGTTGATGTTATAGACAATATTCTAAATTTTATGAGAGCAATAATCATGTAATATTTTTCTACCACTCAGTGGTATTGATATTCGAATATTTTCATATCATATTCTTATATTTTTATTATTAGTTTGTAATTATTCAAGCACTTGACCGCTTATTGTTTCTGGCACAGATTCTACACATTGTATTTGTTGTGAAAAGCACTCTCTCATTAGAATATCGCAATTACTCCCGGGTTCAAAACGTGCAAAGATTTTCAAACAATAATAAAAAAACCCATCGAATACCTGAAAAGCCTATAATAGAAGAAGATTATCGATCTCAATTACAGCAACAATTAATTTCAGACGTTTCTAATTATCCTTTCAATTTGTAAGCCGCTTCTTCGTTTCAAGTCCTACAATTAACTCCTATTAGCCTACAATCGGCGAATAGCTAAGTTTCTCTTCTCTATTTTCAGTTTACCTTTACTCTTCAGTGACTTGGCTCCTCTCCTTCTAACTTCCAATTGCACCCTCTGTTGTCTCTCTTAAACAGTATGCTATTTCTGTACAATAAGATCCTCAATCTTTCTTCCTTCTCCTATTTCTTCCAACTAATGATTTCATGGACTAATGGAATCGGGATGAGAAAGCTAGGAATTTATTGGCCTCACATTCAACTGGAAATTGAAAAGAATTCAATAACACCGAAGGGGCAGAGCTCTCCAGTTTACTGTGAACAGTGTACTTGCAAAAGATGAGGCATTAGAGAATGATGAAGTCAAGATTGCTTTATTTTGAATAAGTACTGGAATGAATAAAATTCCATATGTTTATATTTTAGCTCTGTGATTGGTTCAGCGACATTGATGCATGCGTAGAAAGTTGACGCCAAATTGACGTATGAATAGAATAAAATCTTCACACCGCCTCAATATCTTATGGCCCAGAGATCTTGCTGAACCCCATTATTTCTATATTATGTCATGTTCGTAATATTATGTTTTCTATTTCATCAGTATCGAGTTTTGAATGTTAATAGTTACTGAAGAGAATGAATATTAATACTGTATCGTATTTGAACATTGAAAACTGATTTCTAAAAATCAATATTTGACTCAAGTCAAACTTTTTCAAAGCAACAAAGTTCCAAATTTGATTCAGCAACGATGAGGGAAGCTCCACTTTATAATAATATGACTTACTTGTACTAAGACTTTAAGACTAAAATTTCAACTATAGTTCGAATAAAACTACCTTATTCATAGTGTGGCCAATATAATATTACTCTTTATTCATTGATACAGTGCTATTGCCATTCTATTGCATATAATTATGCATCTGGGATACCTTTCAACAACAATAGTCTTCATGTGACTTTCCTTGTATTATTTTGGCGTGTCACAGAAGGGGGCCCACCTCCAGGCTGTCCAAAGGTCCAAGGCCAACTCGTGCCTGTCTGGGTGTAACCGAGGGCCTCGGGGCACCTGCCCACGCGGCGGCGAAGCCCCTGCAACCCCTCTTGCTCTGACACAAATACTCGCAGCTGATATGAGGCGTGGGTGACTTGTTTCATTAGCACCTAAATTCGTCATTTCTGTTCATTATTATGCATGTGTGCCGGTCCTAATCAACTAGAGCTGGCTGCGTTTTACCTCTGTGCAGTATGACTGGCAAATACCACCACCCATTTCACACTAATCCCTCTCATTTAGATACTTTCGGCAATTTACTGACATTCATATAACATTCACCGTAACGTTTTAACTCAGTATTGCCATCTCCAACATACAGAGTGGTAGATGGATATGTTCGTCTACTCTATTCAAATTTCACTAATTTCAATTGATATGGAGTTTGATATGGTTTATAAAACATATTCATCTTCTTCCTTTTTATCTCCTCCTCCTCCTCCTCCTCCTTCTTCTTCTTCTTCTTCTTCTCCTCTTCTCCTTCTTCCTCTTCTTCTCCTCTTCTTCCTCCTCCTCCTCTTCTTCTTCTTCTTCTTCTTCTTCTTCTTCTTCTTCTTCTTCCTCCTCTTCTTCTTCTTCCTCTTCTTCTTCTTCTTCTTCTTCTTCTTCTTCTTCTTCTTCTTCTTCTTCCTTCTTCTTTCTTCTTCTTCTTCTTCTTCTTCTTCTTCTTCTTCTTCTTCTTCTTCTTCTTCTTCTTCTTCTTCTTCTTCTTCTTCTTCTTCTTCTTCTTCTTCTTCTTCTCCTCTTCTTCTTCTTCTTCTTCTTCTTCTTCTTCTTCTTCTTCTTCTTCTTCTTCTTCTTCTTCTTCTTCTTCTTCTTCTTCTTCTTCATCTCTTCTTCTTCTCCTCTTCTTCTTCTTCTCCACCTCGTCGTCGTTTCAAATACATTTCATAAGTTGAAATGTGTCTTTTCACCCACCTGTCCCTATGTTAAAGCAATGGCAAAAATTGAAACTTTGATCGGTCATTCCTCATGTCCAAGACGCATTTTTTTTAAAAATCTAAGACCGTATCAAACATCTACTCAATGAGATCTTTCAAATGAAAATAAACTCGGTTAAGAAACCACGGTGGAGTTGTGAGTACAAAAAAACATGTTCGCCTACTTTATATAAAGATGTAATAATATAATGTTATGTCATATAGTCATATTAATCGCAACTCTTTGTATGAGGCATAGCCCCGATTGCAAATAAACATACTGTTCTATTTTGTTCTATTCTATACAAACCAATAGTCCAATCTCCAATGCCATCCCAATTTGAATGATAGTCACTAGTTGGTAAGCTCTGTTGCAGCACAATCTAAACAATATGCTTCCTGCTTGTTTTTGTGCCATCATTCTGTGCATCATATATTACGGGAAGTCATAGGAAGGCTGACTGTCGAATTTAACAATGGTTAAGAAGTACAGTTACACGAGTGAGTCGTAACTTTGATGCTAACTGGACAATAAACTAGTGTTGCTGGCGAAGAAGCCTGATGACCGCAATTATTGTAAAGGCGGTAATGCCTTATAACTGGACAATCACCTTTGGATCTTACGTGTAATTTGTGAAGCTTTCTGCGAAGTAAGGGGCTATTCGTCTGTCTTGTAAACATGCCGAACTTTGGCTGCTGGAACATAGCTATATTTCTTTTCATGTTAGGTACATACTGTATACATAATGCATATACATATATGAGGGAGCTTACAGTTGACCACAAGTTTAGCAAACTGAGTCAGCTAATTTTTAATTTTCGGCTTCCATTTGTTAGAAGTTAACAATGCAGCAATCAATAAAGCAGTCAATGGATGATTCTGGAAATAAAATATGTACACAATAAATTCATTCTTATTAAGATACGAAGAATATTACTATTATTCATATACAGTTTATTGATCTAAATGGAGGCTTAAATGATCAATCAGACTTGTCATTTTGAAATAGCGTATTGATGAATATAATATCCCTGTATTAAAATATAATTTTATCGTGTATATAGCGGAGAAACAGTTGGAACGTTACTGAAATTAATTCAAACCAAACTCGAAAAATGTAACTATAGAAATTTCCTGTTGAGAAAGTAACAGTTATTTAAACGACAAATCTTTCTCTGTCCATTGAAAAAGAAAGAGAAAAAACGAAAGATTAAAAGGAAACAACTCGTTAAAAGGACTCTGCCATATTATTTATTTGCATATTGATTAATATAGGGAGAAATATGAATATTCAAACGCAATAAATATGAAATGATAGATTCGAAATTCAATGACTATTTCATTGTGGGACCATTCACTTTCCAGCCATAACTTATAATACAACTTTTTTCTTTGTCAATATTACTATATCTCAAAGTAAGAACTGGAATAACTTTTATAATTGCTGGGGTCTTGTTCTTAAGATCATTCAAGATCATGTATCTTGATATGGAACCATCGAATAATCAAATTTCAGAAATTAACGAATAAATCATTTCTAATCACATTCTATCCCAGCTAATCAATTTTCTGAATAAAAATGAGCATTCGTTTATTAGATTAGGGGAATTGGGTTGATAAATTGATAGATTGACCAAGTGTCAGATCAAGTGTGGCCATAACTGTATTTTTTCTCCACATACAATGAAGATTTAGAAACCTTTGGAAGGTCTACCTAAAGTATGAAAGCACAAAAGATTGGTAGGATGGAGAAAGAAGCAGATAGTAGAAACATAGTAAAAACAGAGTGAAAAACATAAAATAAATGAAGTAAAGGATGCATGAGAAGACGATAGACGGAAGATTAACAAAGATGACACTTATAAGGCAACGAGCCAATCACAAGCAAATCCAGGTTGGAACCACGCCTCCAAGAACCGCCAACTCTCTCCTGATTGGTCAACACTGCGCAACGTCTGTCACTTCATAGGCTACTTCTGAACTCTACCAGTAGATGGCAGCAGTTGGTGATGTATGATTATTTTCTTTCAATTTATCAAAAATTTTCAATTTTATTCTTTTGTTGAAGTCGGTAAGTGGATAATGCAATTTATTTATATTATAGAAGACTCGTTCAATTTCATTTTTATTTCACCCTTCAACAGCCTAGCTTCATTCCTTGAATTCCAAAAAAATGAATTAAATTTTGTTGCAATTAAGCCATTTAATTCTTTTGTTTATTCATTTGAAAAAAGCTATTACTGTATTTCAGTTTCAGGAAGATTGAGAACTTATACGATGAACCAACACTATTAAACCTAGGTTCAGGATGAAACTTACCTGTTGAATTCCAACTATTTTGCCATCTAAAACGTATTTTCATTGTAAGCAACTCAGTTGACCATTAAGTTTGCTGATACTGGCTGACCCAGTGATACTGGAGATTCCAATATTGTACTCTCCGAAATTTCGATAAAAATGTTTCGAATATAAGGTTAAGTTTCCGCTTCACTTGAATACAAAAATCCCCAAGCCAAAAATATCCATGTTTTTTCGATCATTGGATTAAATTGATAGAGTATTTTTCTCATATTTCAGTCTTCCGTTAAAATAATATCATTAAAGTTGTTGATTAATTCAGTGTATGGAATTTAAATTTGGTATATGGGAGAATCGAGTCCGGTCGATAATTATAACATACAATTGGAACAGTCAGACCACATTTTAAAACTTCAAATCGTTGCTATTCGGTATCAGAAATGGGCGGACGGGCAACTTCGCGTATCATTTGGTAAAAATTAATTATCGCTCGATTTTATCTCAGAACTTTGATTAGGTTTCAAACACATAATCAATCCAACAACTAGTAACTCAACTTTCACCTGAGTTATTGAGAAGAAATAACTCACATCAATAAACAAATCAATTTATAGGCTGACATAGATTAGAGGTGGCACGTACCATAATTTCACTGTGTGACGTGAGCTTGGCTCTTCAGGGAAAACTAATTATTAAACATTTAATTATATGTATTGTAGATTTGTATCGAACTTTCGCTTAGGAGAAATTGTTCAGAGAAAGAATATAAGAGGGATTGTAAGTTATTCTCTTTGTGGAATTAGTATCTTAGATGTGAATTAAAAAAAGGATCAAATACTTTTTAACATGAAGTTCAAAGTAATATGTAGCACAATAAAGATGTAATACGGATTATGATGTTGATATACAGTTTAATAAGAGAATTGGAAACATTACTCTATACTGTATTCAAAAATTTATCGTAAATAACAATCCTTTTTCAGAGTGTTATTGATACTTTACCAGTAAATGGTCATTATGAAAATATTCCAGTACTACAATATATTAAAAAATAGATAGATTTTGAATGAAACCTACAGCCTTTGCGTAAATCATAAGTCTTTCTTAACAGGAGATCACCTATATTCTAGTGATTAACTACATTAAAGGCTACGTTTAGGCAATGGAATAAGCTACTCCTTTTTTCAAGTTTTTTTCTGTTCAGGCCTACTGGGACCTACTTAATAAAATTTATAACAGGCTTTAGGCTTTTACTGCACTGCATACATAATGAGTAATATATGCAAACCTGAATGAATTTAATAATTGATGATGATTATCTATTATATTAACAAACTTTGGCGCATTCCTTTCTACTATGCTTCCACCATTGCGAGATTTTGTCCACAACTGATACAAGCTGTTGCAATGATACTATCATAGACTAACTATACAACTATACTAACTATACTAGATAGAATAACTATAAACTATAGAATAACTATACTATACTATATAGAATAACTATACTAACTATACTAAGTGTTGTCTGTGATACTATATATTCCCAAAACGATACAATACTAAGAAGCAAGCGGCGCTTTGCGCTGCTCGTTAAACTCGTTCTGTGTGATAAGACTTGGAGTTTTATGAAATTCAGACCTAGGGAATCTGTTATTAACCTGAATGTGAAGTTATCTACTGAAATGTTATGAAGAGTTTTAGCCGAGCGTTTGCCAAAGGGTGGGTGGTTTGGGGTGGAAAGCAAAGCAACTGAAGACTGGCCAGATCAAAAAGCGTAATTAAAAGGTTTCATTAAAAGCTGACTGGGCACTGAGCGCTTTTAAAGTACCTGCAGCAGTAACGTACATCTTTTCGACGCAACGGAATCCAAGTAATTAACGTGGCAACTTTAAAACACGTGTTAATGAAATCCAATATTGAAAGCTTTACGGGGCGAACGAAACTCAATATTTCTACGAAGATAATTAAAAGTTGGGGAAGAAGTTGGCCCTTTGGGCCTCCTCGACTCGGCAGAGGCAAGCCAAGAGCTTAAAAGTGATGGCAAACCAGAGACTTGTTTATTACGTGGCTCCACCCCGCCAAGCACGGCTTTTCATCAGCAAACTTCATCCAAACCCTCAACCCTTATCCACCACATCTTTGCCCGTTTGTAATTTTAAACAGGTTTAAATATTCGCCTCTAAAAGTTCTTCAGCAGATACTCTGCTGTTGACTCGATGACTACCCAGAGCAGAACAGCGTCTGTCAAACCGTCAGCCATATCCGTTCGCATGGATTATGAAACTTCTCAAACTAATCCTCATTCTCCGTCAGTCTTTGTTTGATTTTAATAAACGTAGCGCAATGCAACTTTCAGCGGAGATTTATTAAAAACTATTGGGCTTAAATTTCATTAGAAATTCTGTAAAATCCCAAATCAAACTTTAGCCTGACGGTAGTTGAAACTCGTGAGACCATTTGAAAAGTTGTAAATTTCCTACAATTATTTATAGCGAGAGGTGGAAAATCTGCGAGCTTGAGAGCAGAAACATTATAAACCTATTCAACTACACTTCAATAACTTTAGAATGAATACTTCTGAGAACTAGAAGTGGTGAAAAAGTTTTGGATTTACGTCAATTTACTTCATTTTTGATAACAAAAGGTTGAATTGAATTAAATTTTTATTCTCAATACAAAATATACAATACCGTACAAATAAAAATATATATATACACACACATACAAGTCAGAAATCAACAAAATAATAACCATACACTATTGTACAAAATAATAAACGAAACAAAATTAAACTGATCAAGAACATACATTTGATATAACTTACGGACCGCTGGAGGGAGTCTTACAAGTGAAAAAAAACAAGGTTGAAATAGAAAATTGTAATAATACAAATCTATACTACATATTATATTGTTGGAAAAATTATCGTGTACTAGTTTTTAATATACAATGTCAGAGTCACAATATTCTGACATTCCAGTATTCTAGATACGAATTTTTCCTCAGTTCTGTATATATTATTACACTGATTAATTAGCACAATAATGTGGAGTGTGCAATCAATAAGCATTGGCTGCAGACTGAGATGGGTATTTGGCTAGCATGGGATGATAATGTTGATGGACAGAGTGCCTTGGGGCGGTGGCCGAAGGCTGGCCAAATCATTCAAACTGCGCTGTGGGCGACAAACGCAAGCGCACGCTCACACTCACGCAGGAGCCTCTATCAGCTGTTCAGCATGAGAATTATCAGTGGCTGGTATTTAATGACAACTGACAAGCAAATAATTGTCGTTAGATTGTTACTAACAACAAGTACTGTTTCTTCTTGGCGTTCTTGTCGAATAATTATGTTTTCAAAATTTGTGCCTTGTTGGTTGGAAATAAAGTTGTTGCCTTTTTGAAATTCAGCACTATCTACGGATTGAGTCAGCAGTATTTGTGTGGTATAATCCTCATACAGAAATAATGCATTGATTGCATAAAGGAGACTGTTAGTCATCAATGTCATAGCTAAAACTTCAACTTTACTGGTCTAAATGAGTAAAATAATTAATTACAAACTTTCAAGCAATAAGGGATAAGGAATTATTATAGGGAAATTAGGGAATTATACGATAGGGAAATTGGGGATCAAGTGTTAAGGGGATTAAGGATGAAGTGAATAAGGAATAAGAAAATAAGGTGTAAGGAAAAATTTAAAAGAAAAAGGGAATGATGGTAAATGGAAACACATCTAGTCTTCCTTGGGTTTACGTGACTCTTTTGGTATGACCAGAGAGAATAGAAGTGAAATCTTATTATTTTGCAACTAAAATCTGCTTATTCTTTAGAAGTACAGTGTTCTTCTTTACTACTCTACTCTTTAAATCTACTCTCTGGGTATGACACTAACCGGGCAGACACAAAAATGATGATCATTGTATTTGAGCTAGAAGAGAACAGATTGGAGCAGAGCAGCTACGTGGGAAAGTCACCCACATCGTGAACACGTCATATTGGTGAGTTGGTGTTACAACTGCAATTTATAACAATAGTCTAGCCCACAGACTGAAAAACAAACGAGCGATCACTCGACACCGAACCGATTTCTTGCTGCTTGCCTCATCACCATTGTTCTGTGCTGGTGATGTTGAGATATTGATAGCTAGTCTTTTGTTTCAGCTGGAATCAGTAGCCTACTAGTAGCTGGTAGGCTACTGGAAACGTGAGAATTCTCGAGCAAGTCACGAACAGACGAGCTGTGAAAGCTACTGGGCAAGATTGCTTTGGAGTTTTCGTGATTTCTCGACAGATTTGATCTAAAATTCAGTCACACTTCTGTAATATACAGGAAAATTAACCTAATACTGTTGTTGATTCACTAATGTGATTTTTATTTGAAAAGATTTTATATTTGAGTGATATCAATCGTTCTTTGAGTAGTTGCGAAGGTGATATTGTGGTAGTTAATGTTTGAATGAACCGCTAATCGGGGAGGAGCTTGTCTAGGCCAATGGCAGCCGTTCACGGTCATTGGCTAGAGCGTCTACCAATAGCGGTGCTTTACCGTTAGTATAAATACTGCTGCTCTGTACGTTAAGTTTCAGTTTAACAGAGATTGATAATGGTGTAACAACCGAAACCGGTATCTCGATTTTCTAATAAATCAGTGGTTTGACAACATCTTGTCTTTTCATTTATGATATCAATCGTGATATTATTGGGAAATGGGGTGATATCAATCCACCATCTTGATACAATAGATAGAAACAATAATGTCAGCTGAACAATAAAAAAATTGTAATTTTAATTGGAAAGAATTTCAATTTGATCTGAAAAAGGCAGTTGAAAAAGACACTAGTGATTTATTGTACAAAATACATTTAATAGAAACTACTTTAATAGAAAATATTCTTGTTTTCAAAGATTGAAAATCAAAAAGCTTTATTATAAGATATCTCAAGTGTAATTGATTCAAGAACCTGAATTTTTCAACCGAAAATGCTGTTTGGAAATACAGTATATTATTTAACAAGATTAGGAAAAATGGAGAATTTATTATACTGAAGGGTAACGGAGAGTCGTATGTTTCTTTCTTTGTTTCCTCTACTTCATTTGTTCTGTTTTTTCGTTAGAGTTAATTTCATCCCGATACTGAGAACAGTTCAAAAATTCTCATCTCTTATCATCATGACTCGTGCACAAGCCTAAACAGCTCATGTAAGCATCATCCTAGAAACATTTTCATATGTAACATTCTGGCAAATGCTATATTCGATGTCTATAACAATTTTACAATGTTATGGAATTCGAAATAGGACAAATTGATGAAGTTGAAGTTGGGGAAAATATATCTCTCAAGAGATTGTGGTAAAAATTTCGATGGTTATGATTCAATTTCTTCTCTTGATTGCTGGAAAGAACAATATCAATATTTTTCCTCATTCACTTAGTTTATATAAAAGTTGATAGGATTATAAGATAAGCTGTAATTGTAAAAGCTATCTTCAAAAGTCCCTCAATCTATCACTTCACACCGACAAACTTCCAAATATTGTTTCGAACAAAACCCATTGAGAGAAGAAACTGTGTGCTACCTCATTTCTTATACAACAGTAGCCAATGTTTATAAATTATCGAATTAGTTGAATAAATATCAAAATGACTGTCCCCGATTGTAACCGGGAGAGATTTCATTTGATTAATATTTCTGGTGGGTATCATGTGAGTGAAAAAGGATTGGTTGTGTGTGTGAGAGAAAGAGGGAGATTGAGAGAGAGTTGAAAAAGAAAAGAGATGTTGGTATTTGAGAGTAGATGCAACAACGGTAACTATGTACGATTTCTATCTATCGGGATAACGAGTCGGGAAGGACACCTCCGCATCTTTAAAAGATTCGAAACTCATTCACTCACACACACGAACTTATAGTACACATACACACAAATACATAATTCGATTCATCGAAGTCGAAGACTTTTATTTATTCATTCTAATAAAAGCAGATGCTAACAGTCGAATCTAAACTCATCCCCACAGCGTGAATAAGTTAGTTCATGAATATATTTATCCAACAACGTTAGGTATCTCTACTTCATCACTGTCCCCCCTATCACACAATTCCGAGTCACATGAAGACCTCCTACGCTCCCTTTTCTCTCCTTCTTTTATTTCTTCCTCTTCCTCATCATCATCTTCTTCTTCTTCTTCTTCTACTTCTTATTCCTCATCTTCTCCTTCCTCATCTTCTCGTTCCTCATCTTCTTCTTCCTCATCTTCTTCTTCTTCTTCTTCTTCTTCTTCTTCTTCTTCTTCTTCTTCTTCTTCTTCTTCCTCTTCCTCTTCTTCTTCTTCTTCTTCTTCCTTCTTCTTCTTCTTCCTTCCTCTTCTTCTTCTCCTCTTCTTCCTTTTCTTCCTCTTCTTCTTCTTCTTCTTCTCTTCTTCTTCCTTCTTCTTCTTCTTCTTCTTCTTCTTCTTCTTCTTCTTCTTTTCTTCTTCCTCTTCTTCCTCTTCTTCCTCTTCTTCTTCCCCTCTCCTTCCTCTTTTTTCTTCTTCCTCCTCTTCTTCCTTTTCTTCCTCTTCTTCTTCTTCTTCTTCTTCTTCTTCCTCTTCTTCTTCCTCTTCTTCTCCTTCTTCTTCTTCTTCTTCTTCTTCTTCTTCTTCTTCTTTTCTTCTTCTTCTTCTTCTTCTTCTTCTTCTTCTTCTTCTTCTTCTTCTTCTTCTTCTTCTTCTTCTTCTTCTTCTTCTTCTTCTTCCTCTTCTTCTGTCCGGTGGAAAGATAGGGAGCTACCGTCTTTCATTGCAGTATCTCCGGCTAATTTGTTAGCGGGGATTAATGAGCTTCCGTATATAAAACTTAATTGTGCAGGCCCTCGTTTGAGTCCACGCTTAACTCACTGACACTGAGGACTTGAGCAGCTTCAAGTGAGGCGGTTTTTTATCCGGCCGGACCAAGGAATAAAACAAGTAGCCAAAGCCCGCCAGCGATTTTCATTCTGAAAGCTTCATCTCGCTTCTCTCCTACACCTATCTCACTCACATGTTGTAGCTTCCGACCCCACAACACGTCCCCTCATGCTTATAACCAATGTTTCCCATTCTTTCACCTCTGTACCCCTCTCCCATGTAATCATATATTACTCTTTTTTGAGCTGGTAGAATATCAAGTCCAACTCCAATTGCTACTGCTTTTCAGAAAGAATTCAGAATAAATATTCATGCTCAAGATTTATTATTCACAAGATATGATTACTTATCTACATATTATTACAGGAAATCACGGCTGGCACGCTAGTTTTAACTCATGGTAGTCGAGTCACATTATTGATATACTGTAACCTATTTTAATACTTGGCAAATTCTAAATATTACATTCTCAATTTTAATATTGAAAATAATGAAATCAGGATTGATTATCTATTCTATACAAATTCGTGTTTTGAGTGCTTTTTATCAAAACTAGTTCTGTTATGTTGTGGCAAATAAAATTGATTTTATATTATTGTCTGTGATGCAGTATAAAGACTCCGTATGAAATCTTTCATATGAGAATTTCCAAGCTTTGACAAAAGAAGTTTGATTTCTTGATAGACACTTATCGAAAGATTTTCAACACAAGTTTGTTATAACATGATCTTAGACAAAACAGAACCAACACTAGAAACATGCAAGTTTGAATATCAGACGCTAAATCATTATTCGCAGATAAACAGAATGATGGCATAACGAGGCATTTCTTAGTGCAGCAAAAGTGCTTGTGGCTATAATAGCGACTATATAATATGAAATTCACTTCACATAACGACATAAAAGGGCGTAAATAATGAATTGGAATCAGTATGAGAAGGCCGTAGGCAAGTGTGGGCGTTAGTAATAATATAGGGCTCAAGATTTCAGGCGTGTTTTACTTTTTCTACGCTTGAAATTACACGCCATTTTGGTCATATAACTAGCTATGGTTGGAGATTTTGGTGAACTAGTGTTATTCAACCAAGTCAAGCCTATTGCACACTGACATAATCTCCTGACTATTTATGGATAACATACGATAGATATAGAAAGCAAGATGAGCCACTGTTTTGATGATATATAATATTGTGAAAAAAGTCATACAAATAAACCTCTTAAACTTTCCAATATTACTTTGTCGATTTCAGTTATTTTAATTCACGAATTATTATCGATTTTTAAACCGTGTGTTAAAAACTGTGAAGGAACTGTAGAGAAATGAGCTGAACTGATACAGAAAGAGATCTCCTTCAATACCGTGAAACATTGGCTAGTAATTCGCTTTTGGTTCCGCCCAGTTGGGTGGGCGTGTCTTGTATCAGCCAATAACTAAATAGTTCGACGCCATTTTGAATATGTAGCTGTCGACCAATCAGAGGCTTGTATACTATCAGTCACTTGTGTGAATTGAAATCGAAATTGATTTCTTCTTCTTCAACGGAGGACAAAATTAAATATGAACAATATTTATCATTTAGGTTATTTATATATCATTTTAGGCTGAATGTGTCAGCTATTAGTTTTAATTCTTGTGCATCGAAATGTTCTGTATTTTACTTAGTTTGATTCATATCTTTTGTTTTGAAAACTTTGTTTTGTTGCATATTAATTGTATTAGCCTACAACTATAATATTATAGTCATAGTTGTTATCATTTTGATAATTTGACATTCCAATATTGATCTTAGTCTTCAATGTTATGTGATTTATTCCAACAAATTTGGAAAAAGTTTGAATTTAGAATAATCGCTGAAAGCAAAATTGCAAAATTCTCCTATTTTTCAAATTTTCTATAAAACTTCAATGTTTTATTACATTGATGTATATAAAAATACGTTACTTTAACAACATTTTATAGTATTGTACATATTTTATTGAACTCATCACAAATCGAAGAGTGGGTAACGTGTTTGTGGTTTAAAAGACAAGAAATTATAGACATTTAAATTATACGGGGTTTTGTCGGATGTACCCACCTGATCACTATTAGCCCACGCTCAGACGCTATGTCTTGAGGTTATACTTTTCTTGTATTTAGTGGCGATGCGTGGTATACTTATTTGGTCATCGCCGGGTATATGTCCTATAGGAAATATACCAGGGATGACTAAATAAGCATACCACGCTTCGCCACGGGTTATATTGTTTCTTTCCATTGAATTTGTGTTATTTCATTTGTGTATTGTACATATTGTATTGAAAGAATAAATTTCATTTCATTTCAATTTTTGATCTACTTTCCTCTTTTCAACTCCCTCTTCCTTCTATCCTTTATCGTTTGCGTTTGTCTCATTCCTTATCTCTGTCTTCCGAGAGACGAAATTTGTCTACTTAGTGTGAGTGTGAGTGAGGCAAAGGCGGAGGAAAGAGAGCCTGAGGCAGGCGTGACGGCCAGTGTCCTTGGTGGAACTTCGGCTTATCTACAATCGGCCATGTGAAACAAAATAAAAACAGTTTTTAGAATAAATCTCCACCCTGAGAACAATCGCCTCACTTGCCAAAGGCTAATAACACTGATCTCATAAACTGGTGACGTACAGACTGGAAATAAGGACAAAAAAGTTTCAAATTGAACAACCAGAGAGTGAGACAAGCTCAACAATATCAGACCTAGATTAGAGAAAATCTTGTTGACGGCTTCAAACTTTTCCGGTTATTTGTTTTTGAAATCATTTCCTGGTAGTTAGGGGTCCACCTGAAATCGTAGGTTCATAACTTTATAACAATCATCACATAGGCACATACCTATGAATATTGGCATTCGCAGACCACAGGTAAGAAGATTTAGTAGTGTTGTGTTAGTGTTAGTATTGTTTAGATCTAGTAGTTCTGTAGATGTCGACTTTATTTATTAATACTGTTTCTTCAAAAACTTATAGAAGAAGATTTATATTCATCAAGTCTCAGAGTACTGATGCGATCATCATCTGCGAAAAAAGATTTAAGGAACAGAATGAATCTCGCAAATTCCAATCTAATATGAAACAAAGCCGTTCCTCTGGGATCAGTAATCGACCATTGATGACTGCCAAACGTTTTTCATCCAGCAAAACGGTAGTTTCGGCGGGAGCAAGTAAGCCAGCCAGAGATAAGCCCGATTGAAATGAAACTGCTCATTGAGAACTCGAGCTAATATAGTCATTAGCGGTAATAAATAAGAAGTGCTACTATCATGAAAGAGAAAGCTGATAATTCTCTCTCCTCTTGATAAACTGAGTTACGGTCCTGTATGATTTATTTATTTTCTTTTGCAGGAGATTAAGCCCATTAGCGTTAGATGGCTTCCTACGGACAGGATATTAAGATTGAAAAAAAACTTAGCCGACTACAGTTATGATAATGTTGCACAAATTCACGGAGCGAGCTGCCGCCTAATAATTCTTCTCACATTGGAAACGATATATTAATTTTTTCAAGCTCAACATTATTAATTCTCATGCCAAGGTTCTAATCTGATTTTCCTCTTATAGCTCCTAAATATTTACTCTGTTCTAGACATAATATGAATCTCATGCAGCCTGAAGAGTAAATCATTCATTCGCAAATATGTCTCTAGTATCAACTCATTCATTCTGAGTTTGCGATTATGATTGCGATCTTTTTATTGAATCTCTCTTATTGAAATAAGACTGATTTATTTATTTTCCGTATTCATTCCATCAAAGAGGATGTTACAAGTTTCTAACAATATACTCTTTGATTCCATACATAGAAAAGCTCACAGACATAAAGTCCATCATATACTTAACTCAGTAAGTTCGTATATTCGCCCACAGGTATTTATTTTGTAAATTTAGTATAAATCATGGTAAATATGGTTATTATGTACCTGTATCCCAAGTACCTTGAGATAAAACATCCATATATTTTCAACTAAAGAAAAATAATAAACCATCAAACTCATGTGGTTGTTGCATTTTTCAAAGAGAAATTTAGATGTTCAAAAAATATACAGTATACGTATAATTTATAATGTATTTTATTTGTTCAAAAAAAGTTGAAATAATTTTTCCGATTTCATGCATTGTAAAAATCCGAAGGAATTTATTAAACTTTAAACACAGAGAGCTAAATGAAGTGAGATGGAAAAATAATTTATAAATATATTTGCTTCCGCTATTCACTTTAATTAAAAACTTTTGTGTTACAGTGTCGGTATTATATTCAGGAATTAAAATTAACTTATCTATTTTACGAGTATAAAGAAACCATTTTTCCAATTGGTAAGATTTTCAGTACATTGCACGTTTATTTCCCTTCTCACTCTTATCCTAATTGTGTCTCTGTCTCATTATCTACATCAAAGCGAAGCCTACTCATCCCCAAGGTTACTATACTGTATAGTAACCTTGACTCATCCCCACTTCACTAGCTCCAGTCATCGTAGCACCGCGAGAGAGTATACACCTCATGTTTCGTGGCTTCTTGCTAAGCACTCTAAAGGTAAAAACCGCAATTTTCATAATTAATTGTAAATTATTCGGTCCTCCAATTCGTAAAAATTCAAATTTCGTTACATCACTTAACACCAATATTGTACATAAGGATAATGTAATATAGAAAAAACGCAGAGTATCGAATGAATCATAAGAGAAAAGTAAAGTAAAAAACAGGAAAATAAAGAAGAATTATTTTCCAGAATAGCTATAGTACATCAAAGAGGAAGGATTTTATTTTTACTTGAAAAGGAAGTACTAGGAAGTAATAGGGTGGATTTCATTAACGCATACCAAAGAGGGGCAAATAGAATAGACGTCTATAACTACCACTGGACTTCTATTATACGTCCATGACAAACGGTTATGAACTATTGAAATGATGTAGGCTACAAGCAAATAATGTCAAAATACGAATTTATAGAGCATAGTCATGAATGAAAGCTAGTTGGTTAATTACGTCCATTCTTCCCTCCCTCACTCTCAAGTCAAGCGATTAATGTCGTAGTCTCCGTAATGCTTATTGCCTACTCCCGCAATCGAAACGCTAATTAAGTTGTAAATCATAGCCCAGTAGATTGCAATGAGAAAAACAAAACTTAGATGGAGCAGAAGAGGGGAGAGAAAAGGTAAAGAAAGAAGATTAAATGAAGAAAAACAAGAAAAGAGGATAAAGGAGAGACAAAAAGGAGAAGGAGCATTAGCAGAGAGAAAGCAAGAGAGAAAGAGTTGATGAAAAGAGAGAAGAGAGGAATAAGAAGGAGGAGAAAAAGGGATGAAAGAAGCAGTGGAAGTATTGTAAGGTAGGAACAGATTGAGAAAGGAGGAGAATCATAAGAAGATGAAAAAGAACAAGTTTTTTGCAGGAACTCAATTTTGATTTTAAATAGATTGATAAGAAGGTAATGAAATGGAACATGATTTTTGCAAATCTGTCTAGTCTCAATTTATATAATCAAATAGATTGATAAGGAAGTAATGAGAAGAAAGCAGAGGAAGAATTTGACGGAAAAGCATGAAAGGAATAAGGGAAAGAAGAAGAATAAAAAAATAAGAGAAGGTTGAAAAGAAAACAATAGAAGAGGAAGAAAATTGATTGATTGATTGTAACAAGAAAAATGTATACAGGAAAAGTAAAGGAAGAGAATTATTGAATGAAAGAAGATAGCTGGTAAGAGATAGAAGAGAAATTGAGACAAAATGGAAAGAACTGTATATGAGTGAAAAGAAGCGAAAATGGATGAGAAAAAATTAATGAAAAAAATGATGAAGAAAATAAAATAAGATATAGTATTCATAAGAGAAAGTGAGAGTCATATTCTTCTTCTTCTTCTTCTTCTTCTTCTTCTTCTTCTTCTTCTTCTTCTTCTTCTTCTTCTTCTTCTTCTTCTTCTTCTTCTTCTTCTTCTTCTTCTTCCTCCTCTTCCTCCTCCTCCTCCTCCTCCTCATCCTCCTCCTCCTCCTCCTCCTCCTCCTCCTCCTCCTCCTCTTCCTCCTCCTCCTCCTCCTCCTCCTCCTCCTCCTCCTCCTCCTCCTCCCTCCTCCTCCTCCTCCTCCTCCTCCTCCTCCTCCTCCTCCTCCTCCTCCTCCTCCTCATCCTCCTCCTCCTCATCCTCATCCTGGTCCTCCTCTTCTATCTTCTTCTTCTTCCTCATCTTCCTCTTGTTCTTCTTGTTTTAGAGTGTATGTGTCTAGTTGAAGAGCAACGGGCATCCCGCCCAGCTAGCATTTTGAACTAATGGCTCCCCTGGCAAATAACTTTAGCTGGCTATGCACTGATTGCGGCAGCTGCAGGTTCAACGAGCACAGTAGTTCCTGCTTTCAAACAAAGCCGCTCTACAGCGAAATAATGAAACTAGTAACTATCCACATCAACTTCCACTGCGACATAGCCAGCTTAAAAATGATAGCGAAGTGATACCTTGACACATTTTTATCTGTTTTTCCTACCCATGAAAAACTGGGTATCTGTTATGGTGAAGTGATACTTCCGAAGTGTCACTTGAAACTGGCCAATTAAAACAATCTACTACAAAACCGGCCAGCTTTGCCAAGCGGCAAGGGTGGACGCACATCCGGCTTGCACCACGTCGTTGAAGTGAACGTGAATATTGTGCATCTCGTATAATCAATTCTTCAATATCAATTGTCAATTCTGTACCTTTGAAATTTGTCGCAAATTTGGAGTGCTGCAAAGATTCACTTGAACATTCAAGCTGCAGTCACATATCAAACCTGTTCAAAATTGAGTTGAAAATCCAATAATCAAATAGCAAATTACATAGTAATAACATAGTAACAGTTTAATTTAGGTTTACACTCAGCAATAGAAAGTAGCGTATTTATTTGCGTTTATCAGAGAAGATAAAAGATGACACGTGCTCAGAACATGGTGTGCCATTCTGGTAATTGTCAACACCTTACAACAGGGTTCCTCAGATGACACGAAAAGTTACACGGGCATTACGGAGATGTTGAGCTCTAATTCGCACAACCGAGCGAGCGAGAAGCAAGATCAAAGAATGGAAAATTTACGTGTTGGATAGCGGGGTGAGGGAGGGGGTTTGCTATTACAAGAGTGGGTGGGTGTACCGGTGGGGGGTGCTTTGGCGGAGAGGGGTTCCCATTGTCTTAATATTCCCGCTGTGTCGGGACGAGTAGTTTATTCCGGAGTCCCGCGGGCTGTAATGTATATAGGGACGTAATTTTCCTAGTCCGGGGCCCCGCCTGGGGGCCAGTCCACTGCCTGGGGCTCCTTCTCGATTGACGGCGCTCTATATTGAGTCGACGAGGTTTCCATGGCAACTATGCCCCCAGGCACTCTTTCCCCCTCCCTCCTCCCGGAACACACCCCCCCAGCCCGCGACGCCTGCAGACTGTTTACCCTTTTGCTTGCATAATTCTAACCTTGATCTACTCTCTCGCTGACTCTCTTTTTCCCTTGTTGCAAATATTATGCCTCCTTTTCTATCCCTTGTTCTATCATACTTTGTCTCACTCACTCATTTATCGTATTAACTCTTTTATTTATCTCTCCATCTCTCTCTTATTTCACCCTCTTTCACTCTACTCCTAACGCCTCTCTGTCATCGCTCTCTATTACTTCTTTATTTCCACACAAAGAAGGAGAGT
The DNA here is from genome assembly GCA_017141395.1 of Laodelphax striatellus. Taxonomy (NCBI): domain Eukaryota; kingdom Metazoa; phylum Arthropoda; class Insecta; order Hemiptera; family Delphacidae; genus Laodelphax; species Laodelphax striatellus. The sequence goes on along the minus strand of CM029535.1, from coordinate 8,041,011 downwards.
TATTGTAAAAGTGTATAGTTCTTGACAAAAATTCACTTATGAAATACATGTTATAACTCTATCTTAGTTTGGATTGTCTGGATCCTCCCCACCAATGTCTGGTCCTTGGATTGTCTGGGTGAATTTGTCTGGACCTTCACACTCTTATTTTACTAGATTCATATCAACTGTCACACTTTTCTCTAGTCTTCTATGTTAATGTTTTGTATTTAACAATAAATTATTCTCGTACATTGTGAAAAGTTATTTACAAATTATATCAGGCGATTTTTCCTGGAGTGACCAGTGCGAAAGATTAATAGTTTATATTTTTAAGTTTATAGAGTACATAAAAATTGCGACAATGTTTACTCGAGGACCTGGTGAAAACAGGTCTTTCTTTCCAATCGAAATCATAGATCGTGAGAATTTGTTTAAAAGTAACAAGAATTCGACTATACTGTACAATGAGTCTCATGATATAACAACACATTACACGACAGCTGTGTAAATTGCTAGTCTTGAGTATTTTTCACTAGTATTTTCCACAGTTATGTATATTTAGAAATGGACTCATATATTATGTACATGAATTCTGTTATTCTTTTGTCACAGACTTCCAAAAGCTAATGAATTCACATTAACTGCATAGAGGCTGGTCAACAATATTGATTGAATCGAATTGCATTGAACTACCTAATGTCTATCAATTTTAATCCTTATTGCCCTACATTCACACATCAGTAACCCTGCTATTGAAAATTACAATCAAATTGACAATCGGCAACTGATTTATCTCATTATTGTGTTACTTCTATAAATATTATATTAGTTTACTAACAACCCTTATTCACACCACAATAACCCTACAATAGAAAATGACAATCACCAACCGATTTATCTCTCTATTCTTTTACCACTATAAATTATATTTGTTTACTACGAAACCTTCTTGAAAACCTAGCAAATGCTCCTCTCTCTTCTCTTTCTCAATCCCTTTTACACCTATTATCTTCCTTTCTCTTATTTCCCTCCCTCTTTCAAGATAATTATTTCTTTCTGCATTACTGTACTTTCCATATCTCCTTCCTTTCTCTTTCTCTCTCTCTCAATCCCTCTCACACACATTCTCTTTCTTTCTCTTACGATTTCCCTCCTTCCCCTCCCTCTTTCAACACAGTTTTCTCTTTCTGCCTTACTTTCTGAATATGTATTTTCCCTCTCTCTCCCTCTTTCACTCTCTCTCCCTCTTTCACTCTCTCTCCCTCTTTCACTCTCTCTCCCTCTTTCACTCTCTCTCCCTCTTTCACTCTCTCACCCCCTCTTTCTCTTTCTCTTACTCTCTCTCTCTCAGCCACTTTGGAATCAGCTGCAATGGTTTGCCCGCCTCTGGATTTGGCCATCAACGATGTAAAGTCTATACTACCCTGTTTCTATCGCACACCCCGGGGAACGTGGGTCTTTTGTTAACCGCTCATTGTGTCCCGTGGCCGGTTCTCTTGTAGCCGAGCATTGTTTCGTTTCATTTTTCCCCCTGAATTTCCCTTAATAATTGGCTTTTCGTCGGACCGCTATTCCATTTTTCACAGTGAAACTTGAAGGCAACCTTTCAATAGGATATGTCAGATCATTTCTTGTGTGAAGTGTGTGAGCTGGAGAATTGAGTGATTAATTAATACGTAGATAAAATCGTCTTGATGAATTTTAATTTTTCAACTCCATAATATTTTTGAGTTTTTGAAATTCATAAACATATTGTCATAACCCTATCAGTTAAAAAACCACCTGCTCATTCCAAAAATCACCTAGTTTATATAATAAATTCAGCCAATGGTTATAAGTTTTTTTTGAGGGTGATGCCCACATGAGCTCTAGGCTTGTGCGTGGGTAATGAGAGAGGTGATGATGAGAGATGAAGACTGTTTTTAGGCAGTCGGGACCGACGGCTTTTCGTCTCCTCCGAAAGACGGGAGTGGCCGTTTCTGTCAAAATCCGTTCCGGCAACTGTATTCGATCTTGGAACCTTAGTTATAAGTACTATCGAAATACAACTTATCTCGAACTGAATATTCTAAATTTGTAATTTAAAGAGCTTTGCCGAATCCCTTTTGATCAATTCTTCATTGCACCAATTATAATAATTAATAAATATTCGGTATTACTTCTAGAAACGACCTTCCAAGAACCTTGATTTCACAATAAATTTATGTTGACTGCTAAAAATTCTGAATATTGATAAATATTAGGTATTTCTAGAAACATCTTTCTGAGAACCTTGATTTCACAATAAATTTTTTTGTACTTGAAAAATATTGGAATAATTTTTTTAAATCATTTCAAGCAATAGAACAAAAGTTTGAATAGAACTCTCAAAGACAAGGGATGTCCTTTCTGATAAGGGTGGCATACACCATTTCATAGTTTGCAAATACAGTGACAAGTGCCCGACCAGCATTAACCCCGACCAGTATTGAAACTAAACAGAGAGATATTGTCAAATCAATTTGTGCCCAGCCAGCATGACGTGAAGACTTCTCTTTGTGGACATAAGACATGTGTGCATTGAAATTGATACAAACGTAACACACAAGTGACCACTAGATTGAGATGATAGATAGAAGGTACTCTTACTCACTCTCTCACCCACACACAAACTCTCTCTCTTTGTCGGTCTCTCAGTAAGGGAGCGTATGTTGACGCAGATTAGATGTTGACTCTGGATCGGGTGGAGATTGTGCAATTCTGACTACACACGGCCAAAGGAGCTGCTATAAAGGCACTTATGATGACGACCATGAAGATGACGATAGGCTTCACCATTAGAAATTCAGCTTTTGATGCATAATTGACCGCCTATGAAGGTATCTGCTTTGTATTTTGAGTCTGGCTGGCCGAATTTGCAAGCCTTGTCCTTTGGCTACTGTCAGTACCTCAGGCAAATCCCCTTCTCCCAAACATTGTCCCGAACTGCTTTCTCTCTCTCTCTCACCACCATGTAAGAACATGTAACGTTCCTTCTTTCAACCAGACCACACCTAAATCCTAAATCGTTCTGACATTTGCAAGCAACTGCAGACAAAATTGGACTCGACAACAAATAACGAACGCAACACTGATTGATACAGATCGCCGACATAAATCAAAATCTGACAGTAATTTTATGTTCTATTTTCGTCGCGCCTAGAACCAAATAGAATTTTAACGACATCTGAGTTCATGGAAAGGTCGATGCTCACTTCTGGGTACGAGTTTCAAATGGCAGGTTAGGAATTCAACGAAAGTGTTGTGGAATTTTGAAATTATGTTGTATTGCTCTAGATTTGGAACTAGTCTAATACAAAGGATCTATAGAATAAAATTATATTGTCTTCAACTACTACGTCATGATTCTTTCTTACCTATGGAGAAAACGCAGAGGATAATGAATATGTAGTAGTGAAGGTGATTTTGTTGTAGATATCCATAATGAAAAAAAAGACTGGAAGTTGTCGAAGCCACAAATTTAACTTAGTTATTAAAAATTATAAGTTTGTGGTTTTTACAACTTCCAGTCTCCTTATACAATGTTTTTCGTCCTAAGGGAGTGTCCTCCGTTACGAATAAAAATAATATAAATTATTTTTACTAAATATAATGTATCTATAGTGAATACTATGAAATAAATTTTTTCGAATTCTATTAGAATAATTATCTTAGATAATTCTGAATAAAAATTATGGACTACAGGAAACTGTAGTAGGAGAGTTTTGAGTGGAAATTAAAAAAGAGATGATTAAGTTAAAAGAGTGTAATAAATAACAAACAGCGATCCATGATATTCATTCACAACTGCTCGAATGATAGTTAATGTAGGCTATCTCTGCACAATATTGATAGGTGGAAGTATTGTTATCAAGCAGCCACTACCGTTCCAACAATATTGATGGAAATTTGAGGCCTCCTGTCAACGTTGCTAACAATAATTTCATGCGTTTATTGTTTTTGTTGAGCATGACATTCTGTAAACGATGTTTTCGCGATTTATCATCTACTAAATTAATGAAATGCAATGTTATTATGATGACAAGCGAAGTGCCGCGGGGGTAAAATAGCATTGAACATGCGGTGCATGTAGGGATGGATCCTATTGGTTATAAAATGAGTTTTAAACTCACAACAGACGCGCCGCTGCCTGTTGTTTTTGTGCTCACTTGCAAAATTTATTGTTCATAAATGTTTATTGTAATGGCTAATTCTATGCTTTTCGGACATTTTTGAATTTGCTCGGTCATGAAACTGTTGCTGGAAAAATCTGTAGGTTGAAGTTGCATGAACACTTTCCAGCCATGTCAAACTAACTCTTCCACTTGGAAATTGCCAATATATACATAATATGGTGTGTGGTAAATAGTGGATATTTGAAGATAAGAATAATGCAAGAAAGACCTTGAACATTATTGTAAGAATCGATTCGAAAAAGCGTTTTTGGTAGTTTTTGAAAAGGAGCTGTACTCTGGTTTTGGTGTTGCTTTAAACTTTCAAAGCGTCAAGTTTGCCAAGACGAATATTTTATTTATTTATTTATTCAGCAATGAAAATACTTGAACAATGCTTGAACTGTGTCTAAAATTCTTCCATGAATCGTAGCCTAATTTGTAAATCATGTAGCCTCCAAACTCCGGCTACTATCTCCTCATAGGCCAGCAATGAATGACTCAGCTAGTTCTGAATTCGACCGGTAGATGGCTGCAGTTACTGGGTGATTTACAGCTTCAATCTTTACAGACACGCCTCCAAGCTCCGCCTCTCTCCCCTGATTGGTCGGCAATGCACAACGCAGCTAGTTCTGAATTCTGTCGTAAGATGGCAGCAGTTACTGGGTCATTCAAGTTACAACTTCATTATTCCGCCGTCTAGATGTCAGAGGTGTTCTACACTCATTCTTATCCAATGGGATAAGAATAGATTCTTTCCATTGAACATGGACATTCGATAATCATAATAAATAAAATAGTGTATTATATTGTGAAATGTTTATTCAGATAAAGGGAAGGATGTGAACAGGAAGCCTATTTTTGCATCACTATAATATTATGAATTAAGTGATTGTGAATTGGATTCGTGCATGTGAAGAAACTTTGAGGTGAGTCCAAAAATACTTTTATCGAAAATGTCTTATTATAGGCCTATTTTGTTTTTGAATCACATGAATCGTCTTGAAGGCTTGTACACCAACATCTTTAGATCGAAAATATTTTTGTTTCCACCAAACCATGATATCTTTCAATAACAATCACAGTATCATTATATAGTTTGTCTTGTTCGAATGGACTACTTTATGTTAATCAGGATGTAGGCTTTGTTCAGGATGTTGAGCTTCGGTCCACTAGGAAAGTAATTGAACAGTAGTTTGAAAAAATATAGATTCCTCTCAATACAATCAAATATCACGAGTTACCATTTTGAATAAATATTTCGAGCGTAGTGAACAGGTAGATTATGTCTCTACTCAGGAGGAAGGAGCAAGGAGCAACTTATTCGTGAATTTAAACATAACGGTTATTGCAGAAACAGGAATATCAGAATCATTATTTTTGAATTAAATAAGTAGAATGATTCAGTCAGGCTACTTGCAAACCGTCATGAACTATAAGGTTGATTCATCTTGGAGAACAGATAAGAGTAAAGTTAAATGAAATTCAACACTTTTTAGTAAAAAATTACACAAGTTTTGAGCTTGACAATTGCTTATTTTTCACTTAAAAGTGTATATTTCGTTCAACTTTAATACGTATCAGTGAGAAAAAGATTGATGAACAACAACACAATAAATAAAGGTATTTTCGATCGATACCAACGTGATCTGTTTATTGGGTGCTTTAACTACTAAGTTTTTGTTTCTTATGACTCATGTAAAAACCTGATTAGCATCATGTATGACTTAAGCACGATCAATAAAATCCATTGCCTGAGAATGTGCTGATCTTTTTAGAGTTTTAGAAAGTGCAAGCAGTGACTCAAGTTATTAATTGCCAGGTTTTAATTCCAGTTCGAGTGGAGATCCTGTTTAAAGGACGTTCCAGCACTTCACTTGTAGAGATAATTAGTAAAAGTGTGAAGGTCATACAGTGAGGAATCCATATAATACTCAGCTATGTTGAGATAACAGTATGTTATTCTAATGATAAGACGTACAAGGTAAAATAATGGAATAAACTCATTAAAATAACAAGCGATTTCTATTTGACTTTGCGATTCTTGTACAGTGGAATGGACAAAACAGAATTCAATTACAATGATTCAAAATCACAATAATTATTGATAATATATAAATGCAGCCATGTATTGGATAATATTAGTTATTTGATGTGAAACCGGTAACAAATTGTCAAACTAACAATTCATTTGTACAAACATAATTATGCAACAAGCAATAAATAAATTTACATACTACTTTACATCAACTTACAAAGGTGATAGCTTCGCTTCACGTTATTGTAGGCTCATCAGCTCAGTTTTTAAAATAGTTTATTTTCAAGTTGTCTTGTTTTAAGTGCAATTGTGTAGTGTTCAACTAGCCTGAAGAGAAGTAAAATTTTTTAAATAAATTACTTGACTCATTTTGAGTTTTATGAACTTGATACTGTACTTTTTTAAATTTGGATTTACTGGAAATCGTAAAATAATAATCAGAGTAAATTGATGAGCCTACACCACTCCACCATTCAATTTCAACTGGATAAAATTTCAAACTATACAATTAGAAACAAATTCAACTCTAATAAAGCACGTGAAGTACAATAAAGACGATCTTATTGAAAACAAGAAATTAAATACACTTGACCTAGAAGAGAACAATAATTAATTCAAGTGGTTCTTTCAATATTTACATAAAAATTGTTATCATCTAAGAAGTACTATTTACATGATAGATTACTTAGTAACTAATGGAACAGATTGGAAAGTAAAATTACTCAACATCGATTACTTAACGGTATTGGTCTAGGTATTTTGATTAAAAACTTGAATTACGAGTACAATAGTTTTTTTGAATTCTCGTGAAATAGAACGCTATTCGGAGTTAGATCTGTTCAGCATGGGTTCATGACATGCTTCAGTCTTTCTATTTGTTTCTTTTTTCCAAGTAATATAAACTTAACTGACTCTGATAGATCTTGAAAGTTATTTACAAACAGAACATTTGCCTACAAGTAAGGTGGTCACTGAATCTTGACAATTTTTCTTAGGTCCTTGATCTACGCAAATTAATTGAACTTCATATTTGATCACAAATACAAAAATACATTACCCTGTGTATGGTTGGATATGGGACGGATATGAAGAATGTTTTATGCTCGCACCATATTCTTGTTTGCTAAATAATCAAGAAAAAAATGTTTTCATGCTTTATTTCTTATCTTATCGACATTTTTAAACCATTTCAGGAATGGAGCACCGCTTTTATAGTTTTACATCAATCATATTCCATAAACCAGAGACTTTACAATATAGTCTGAATATACAGTCTGTATAGTAGTAGAGTTAAGGAGCGTTTATACATGCAATGATCAACTTGCGATAGAATCAGCTGTCAACAATGATGTGACTCAAAAAGTCTAAGAAATGGACTCAAAAACTGAATAGGGCGACTCCATTAACCTCATTGACGACAGCTGATACTGTTGCAAGTGCATTTTTGGACATACAAACGCTTCTTACCGCTACTATTTAAATGTTTGCCGGTTACCCTTCCACTGTCTACTAAACAATCTCTAATTCACTCAAATTCAAGGAGGTCGAAATAATAACATCAGGGGATTTGCACTCCAAAATCCATAAATAAAAGTGTAGTCATTAAAATAGGTATTGCACAGTTCCGACTGTTTTAGTCATTCCTTGTAGGATATTATGTGAATAATTGATGAACGAAGACAAGTAGACGATCACACCTTGTACGAAAATTTCTTGAAAAACGTTGACGATGAACAACATGATCACATAGAGTTCTGATGGTCACACCTTGCGCACAAAAAGGTACTCGGAAAACTGTTGTCCTTCAACACCGCCGCCATTGCTAGCAGCGATTCGGAAGCCGGCATTTAGCAGCCGAGTGACCGCCTGGACGGAGTTGAGCTTACAGTAGCCATTTAACGGGAACCGGATCACATGCCTGGTGTCATGTTGATTCCAGGCCATCCCCGAGCGGGCATCCATCAGGGCTTGGTTCGTCTCAGGGAACACCTCATCCAGCAAGGCTCGATCCCCCGATAACATGATCCTCTCACCAAGGTCGGGGCTCACGTGAAGGGCCACACACTCGTAGCATTCCCCGTTGCCATGCAACACTGCCGCCTTCACATCCTTCTCGCCGCCTCCCAACCGCCCCCCGCCGCTTGAGTTGCGCGGACTGGAGGCGGCCGAGCCTCCCGCGGCGCTGCTTTTCTGTCGTTCTCTGTCCTTCTTCAGCTGTTCTAGTTGTCGGCACATTGCTGCAACACAACAAAAACGACACTGATTACAATTTTACAATTGACAATTATAATCCAAATTTATTAAATTCATCATAAGAGAAACACAAATCATGAAAGAACCATAATACATATACAGTTGTGATTTTTTTATCGTATAAATCTTCAAATCAGTTGTGAATAATAAATATAGACTTATCAATTGTCTTATGGATTGATTCTTTAACTGTGTTACGGGTAGCCTACCAATTGGGGGTGTACAAAACCTCTCAAGGGTAAGCGACCGGCCAACAAAACATCACACATTTTTCTACCATAATTTCTACTTCTTATGAATTTCCACTGCCATCAACTGTTTTCCTCTTCGCTCTATAATGAGCCTCTCATTTATTGCGAAAATTCAAAACAAATAATAATAAAATTATGTAGTTACATTACAATACAGTGTAATGATGGATGATAAATCCACAATACACAATAAAATGTGACATTGGAATGCAGGCAATAGAAATTTAACCAGATCTAGGAGATCTTCTCATCAGCCATGTTCAACGGGGTGGGTGAGATCATGACTATGTAGGTTTTCTACAACGTTCAAACACAAAAATAAGCCGAAGACCTTTAGCAGGGTCGAAAACGAAAATGCCGTTAGACGGGGACCGATTAGGGGTGGCGCAGGGCAGGACACCAGTTTTGCAGATTGGAAATTGTAGTTTTGAGCGCCCTGGGCCAAGGTGCAGGCAGGGATGTGGACGTGGTCTTCGTGGAGGTTTGCTGGAAATAGTCGTAATTATTACGGGTCGAGATGGGGAGGGGGGGAGGCGGGCCGGACAGCAGCTAGCCTCGGGGTCGAGAAAGAAGGATTGAAGGAAGGAAGAGTGCGAGCGAAACAAACAAAACAGAGGAGGATAAGGAGGGAGGAGGAACCAGAGTGCTGCGGCTAGCAGAAAGAAGGGACAGGGTGGAGGAGGAAGGGGTCGCGATCAGAGCAGATTGCTTGCCCGAGGCGGTTCTCTTTGAGTGCAGAATTTGAAGAGATTATGTCCAGAGGCGCAGTGCCGGAGAGCACAGCGTAATGAGTTCAAACTGCCTGCCCTCAATTATTCAGCCAGGGCCAATTCCGTGAGAGAGCGTTGCCGCGTATTCCATTCTATTCTGCATTTCAACCCCTGCTACCTTACACCACCCCTTACACCTGTCACACCCCTTTCAACCCCAAAAATTCTCGCGCGCGCACGTCTACAACAGAATGAAGTCTTTCTACCTCTCCCCCCCACGACTACTCCGCACCACCACCACCACCCTTAATCTACACATCACCTCAGTCTTTTCCAACTCTAAAATATTAATTACCACCACACCTCACTCCGTTCGTATCTACAGCCATCTCCTGATCATCCACTTCACATGTGTAAACAAATTATCACCACGTTCAAACTAGAACATCCAACTTGTCTTTTCTCAGCTTTGACAATCAAAGTCTATTCTTAATTTAATACAAATGTGGGCTAACCTCTACAATTTGATTAACAACGATGCAAAATAACTACGATTACTGATAAATTATAAGTACTTGATATGATAACCAAAATTAGAATAGCTCGGTAGTATAGTTCAGATGAAGCACATGGTATAGAGAGAGAAGATGTAGGCAAGCTGTCAACTTCCTATAACGAGTTGTGACAAATGAAAGTTCCGAACATGCCGATTCATAGAGATTTAGAGTAAATAGTCTATTGGCGAGTACGCGGTAGCCAATCAATTTCAACTGCTGATAAATGACGTCATATAACGGAGCATAGGGAAATTCTGTTCAAAAATTCGTTCAAATGGAATCATTTCACAGATCTTAACACTTGCTTTTATGCCGTAATAAGAAAAGAAAAGATTCAGACATTTGTGTCGTCGTTAACATATTGATTGAAAACATTGATTGCTGGTTTGAAATGAGCTCTGTCCAACCTGCATCATTCTTATGACCTTGGATGAAGCACATGTCATCCTATCTCAAAACGCTGTCCTTCTGACCCCTTTTAAGGAACCACATGATCCTATTAGAAGCATCTGTTGGAGCTTGATAGGCTGATTGAGAGTGCATTTAAAGGGGTTCATCATAAAGGGTGATTTATCGAGTGAACTGCAGCAGAAATAATGAACTGACGGTCATTCTGGTTTCAAGGGTATTAATATGTGAATTAAATGTTTCATTAATGGAGCTCTCCTTAGGTTATGCTATGCTTACGTTCATAGCAACCTCTAGTGGATTTCAATCAGCATGTACTTGAAACTACACGATGAAGGTGGATAGGATAGTTGACTGGGTCAAGTGAATTAGCATCAGTTACTTACATTGTGTCAACACCACTATCCTTATTTAACGTCCCAGTCTAGCATTGGAGCAGGCTAGTTCACTCAGTGCATTTCATAAAGTTTATAATGGCTAGGTTTCACGATTTTAGTAGCTTTCTGGAGGCTGGTCTATAAACCAGTAACTTCTAGTAACCAGAACGTCTACTAGAATCGTGAAAACCAACTATAAGAGAACCAAGAGAGAGAGAAACCAACCACAATTGCATCGTGTGAACGCGGCTTTATTGGTATTCAGTCCCGAGCTTTTCTAGCTAAAGCAAATGTCCTTGAAACTTCTGAATCAGACCACTTTCAATTTAGTGGAGGAGTGCCGTTATCGTGAAAGAAACTCAATAAACCGATTATATTCTGATGTTTCAATTTTTATATTATGTTTAATCATTGATTGATGCGGACTCAAGAAATCATTTTTCATACTGTACTCGTATCTACCTTGAAGATGATAAATCAAACCTATTTCCTCAAAAAAATAAAATTGAAATGTAATAGTAACAGAAATAGAAAATTAATCTAATAGAGTAACAGTGATAGAAATCTAATAACATGAACTCTTTCAAGGTTTGATTTGTAATCACTTGAAATCAGGTATTATATTAAAACTCCTTTTTTGAGTACAACCAACTATTTGAACTAGATCACGTCCGATAGCATATTTTTTAGTACAGAGCACGGCGACATGATTAAGACTAGTTAATTTATCTCCTTAGGAATGTTTATAGCCGCGATTCTTTTCTACTTGCATCCAATTATGTTTATGTCATCTGAAAAAGTCAAACATCTTGTTCGTAAAGCTTGCTTAAAGTTATGTGGATTCCCTCCAACCGTATACATCATCACTTGAAAGACGTTTGCTTCATACCACGATAATTATTGTGTAAGAATACTGAGGAATCCGTCTTGTTTTTATAACTAATCTTTCAAGAGCTGAATGCGGCTTGTCAGTTTAAAAGAGTAGTTAATGTGACAGGATATGACAAGAACATATTACATATTTTGTACATTGGATTTCTATGTTTAATCTCTTTTATGAAATTGCATTGAAGTAAATTATTATTAAGTTAAGATATAAATTCAAAGTTGAGAAAGTTCACTAAGCTGAATCTAAAATGAAATGAAAATATTTTTTATTAGGCGGAGTTAGAACTAGAAAGTCCTTTCTACCACTTAACCTTAAATCTCTCATGCTAAAAACATTGATCGAGTTTCTCATAAGTTTCTCGCACTTATTACATGAATACGAACACTATTCCTATTCAAAAATGGATAGATGATACATTTTATACATGTATATGTTTGTATAGAGCAGGAGAAATAGAATTTTTATTATTAGTCTTGCGTGGCTAACGCACAGTTCTCATTCAATTTTAAATGAATGTACTAAGCAAACAAATTTCAGAGAATTCGTATGAATAAATGTTGAAGATAAAGAGGAGAAAGGACAACTTTGTGCTTGCAAATCTTATTACTTATGCTCCAAGCGCCAACCATGTTCAAAGTTTATTCCTCAGATACCCCGCGGCACCAGCAGGTCCTATTTCTGCATTACGACAAAGCAAGTTTAAATTCTCGCTGTTGCATACGTTTGATTACAAAATTCCCCTTGGATTTTTTCCAGTTGGGAAATTATTCTCTGTCAGTCTGAAAAATTCTGCTTCTTATTATTATCCTATATTATCCAGCTAGTTGTATTGTTCCAACACTTGTACTGTTTCATGATGGGATATGATAAGAAATAATTATTTTCTACGAAAAGTCTCCTTTTCACTGGAAGTAATATGATCAGAAATCATTTATGTTCTTGAGAAAAGATGCCTTATTCAAACAATCAAATCTGAGAATAATTTCTTACATTATCATATCAAAATGCAGAGTTTGTGATTTGAATTTTTTGGGCGAATGTCTGTTGCTGATGTACCTGATTGCAATAAAATAAAAATATATTGAATGATAAAATAAAATTAAATTGTAAATTATTCTACTTGCAAAATTTGTAATGGTAGCCTACATCGTTAGAAATTACATTGAAATGAAAGGAATAGGTACTTTCGTCGTAATGTATTGTCTATGTATTATACCAAAGACGATAGAAAACTATTAGTATATATTATAATTCCGTGGTGAAGCGTGGTATGCTTATTTGGTCATCGCCGGATATATTTCCTATAGGAAAATTACAAAATAAGTATACCATGCTTCGCCACTAATATAATAGGAACCTATAAGTATTCTAATTGTCTTTGATTATACGTATAAGTACATTTTTATGTCCATTGTTAAATTGTATTAAGCCAGGCCTAGTTTGAACAGGTACTCATTAGGCCTTTTCAAAACTGTTGAGAGGTACAGTATTTCTCACGAAAACAATCAATTAGTAATAGGCGTATAACCAGTGAAAACAAGATGAATCAACTCCAACAAAATTAATTGATTACGATTGTTCATAATTATCAATTTTCAAAAATGATTCATAAGAGAAGGATAAATTGAAAAAAAATATTGAAATAATTCGTGTATCAACAATAATGTTACACATTATGCTTCATGACTGGACCATAAATCTGTTTTTAATTGAATCTTGCAACCTCTGGACAACACGTGAGTACTGACCGTTCAATAAATTCCTTTCAAATTCATTAATCAACTTGAGCATCGAAGCATAAACTTGAAATCTCAGAGTAGGATCCGTTTAATTGTATTAGGCCTCCATACAACGTCGACCTCAATAGGATTACGACATTCAGCTTCTGTTGGCGTATGATAAATCTGCATGTAGCACTTTATAAGGACCATAAAATATACCGGTTTCATCTCGATAACGACTGATAAAAAGTTGTCGATGTTTCGGGAGTTTATTTTGTGGACGATCCCCATAATAAGACAAGTCTCGTCTGCCTGCGGGCAAGGCATACTGGTTCTCCGGTACTGGTACCATGCTGTGGGCTTGATGTCACATTTCGAGCTGGTCACATGACCTTAATGACGTGGGTACCTCGGGCAAGGCCTTTCGATAGAATTTATCTCTTGAATTTTGTAAATTTAGGATACGATATGGATGTAATTATTGTCTGGAATAGGTGATGACAAATTGATTGGATAAATAAATGAATATTGATATTGATAGATATTTTCGAAATCATTTTACTAATATTTTTGCTTTTATATCAACATTTTTAAATTCAAAATTTATAACTCATAGTTACAAGCTTTAGAAGTAGAGATTTGTGATGAATATAAATAATTTGTGAATCAAATCTTCATTTGAAATCATTACCAAAATTAGCAAAAGAAAACGTTTTGGACTTTGTGTCTGTGTTTTCATCCTCATGAGTTAATTTTGTACTTTCTTGAATAAACGAATAAATAAATCAAATCAAATCAAATAAGATTATTTCCACATTGTATTACAATAATATGTAAAAGTAAATACATTACATACATTACATAGTGTTACAAATAATAATTGGTTTCTATTGATTCGCAGATTTGACGTCTAGTGAAATCGGACTCCCCAATTAAGGATTTACTTAGGATTAATGTACCAACAATTATTGTTAAATTCACTTTTGTTTTTTAATTTTGTAAATTAACGATAAGATGTATATGATAATAATTATTTCTTGGAATAAGAGGCAATGACAGATGGATTAGATAACTATTGATATTGATAGAAAATAATTAATTGAGGATTCATTACATACTATCTTTGTTTAATACAGAATCTCAATCAACGGTTGCTAGTGGGTGCCTGATTTGGAGGCACACTTGTTACACGATATTAATAATTTGAATTATGTTTTTGAAATTACCGGTTCGAAATAATTACCAAATTGAAGCCTTCGGGTTCACAATGGCAAAGATGAAATTTACGCTACTGTCGTTTTTCCTGTCTCTGCTATTGAAATCACCAAACTTGGAACATTATAACGTAATCACCTCTTTTTGAAATCGTTGGTGGGCAACATCCACCTCTCTCTTACTTCCTCTCTCTTTCTCACTCTCTTTCTCTCTCAGTCTATCTCTCTTTTCTATTACCCTTGCGGCCAAATCAAAATCATTTACTGTTTAGTTACAACGATTATTGTGCTGATTATTATTAACAGCGGCCCTGACCAAGGTAGTAATTTTAAGCAAATTGTTATTATTTCACATTAAACAGAATCAGTGTGCACTAATTAATTACAAAACTGACATCAAGAGGTACCGTCCACTCTATTCAGAATATTCTGACTGGGGTACATGCTAACCATTTCGACCATCTCCCCTCAATTTTGAATTTTCCCTAGTCAAACATTGAAACTCTAGAGCTGTAGAGGCTACGCTGGTTTAAAATTTGAAACAGAGGATACTTCAATAATATTAAATATCCTGCCCGCTACTCCGTGAATAGGCCCGCTATTCATGACGTTCTTATTATTAATGATAGAACGTACAGGCATTTGTCCTGCTGGAAGGAGCTTCCGGAAGTACTTTTGTACATGGCCTAGCGTCCTGCTGGAAGGACTCTTGATGTTTATGGAAAATGTTTAATCTGTCCTTCCAGCAGGACGCAAACCTTCCAACAGTACATCACTTCCACAGCATGTAAACAACAACTATCTGATGTGGAGATTTCAATGATCTACTATACAATTGTGGTAAACGTTTCAATTAAATATAACACAAATATAAATTAATGTATATTAATACGTTTCAATTGGATATAGCACATGAAACTACTAAATCACATGATTTGTGTTTTATATATGCTGAATAATATACTTACATACTATAACACAACTTATATCAAACTACTGTTTATTGTGGTTTATTGTGATAATTATATAGATAAAACATATAATTATATAATAATATATATATAATACATTATATTACATAATTATAATAGATTAGTTTCACGAAAAAGGAGCTGAAGAACTGTATCAAACCGATCATAGGAAAGGATGAACAATGATTTATTGTTTATGAAAAGGCCTATATAAATCAATGAATTTCCAATAATAAAAAATATCAATAAAGTAAATTTAGACTATAGGCCAATGCAGTTTAAAGTCATGAAAAATAGCCATTACATTTCTAGAATAAATTATTAATTTTGGAATGTCAAGTTGAAAGGTTTGAAATGAAATTCTAAAATAGAAACTTATATTTCGTAAACAAAACAATAGAAAATATGAATTACCTCTATTTCTCCTCTCTGTATATTATGAAGAACTGGCTGCACTGCACAATAATCCTCTGTCGTGTGATAAGCCCGCTAACCGCACTTTTTCATCAATATCCCACTTTATAGGCTACTTCCAAAACTTTTTATTAACTAAAACTATAGTTCCAAACACTCTTTACTCCCAGTTTACACCGAAACAAGGTAGCAATTAAAAATGAGCCAAAACATAGAAATGTTATTCAAAACATGTCGCCATTTCTGATCAAGCAGTACCAGCGTGATTTTTTGCGCTAACAGGAATTTAACGCTCTTTCAATTTTGAATTTCCCTGGTCAAACATTGAAACTCTAGAGCTGTAGAGGCTACTGGTTTAAAATTTGAAACAGGGATACTTCAATATTAAACATACTTGATTCATGACGTTCTTATCATTAACGTTAATTAATGATGAAAACCAAAACTATTCTTCATTGTTCAACATCTCAACATTTATCGCATTATAAACCACACACGTATGATAGATATAGGAGTACAGTCATATTCCATAGTTATCCGTTCATAATTTTGTACAAATATATTCGAAAGATATTTTGGTAAGATTCTTCGCTATTTTAGCAAATTTCTCCTCCATTGCACTGATATATTTATCTCAGCATTCATCTTACTGAAGCCTACAAGAGAGTTCAAGAAAGCGGACATGATTAATCATGAAAATAAGCTTCATTGGTATCAATTGGAACGATATCCTGTACAAGTTACCTACTAATACTCGATATCAATAAGCAATATGATAACAGAAGGAGTCTATTTACTCGACCATGAAAAGTCGAGTCATAAATAAATACACTCCTAAATAACGCTGAAAAGAGAATAAAAATTAAATAACAAATATTTCACGATTAACTAACACTGAATAAGACTACAACAAATGTTATTGCATTGTGGTAAGAGGGGAGAACAGAGCTGAAACACAAGACTAATTTGGTAATTAGTTGTTGGTGTAGTGAAACAGCCAGTCAGAGAATTTTATGTGAGATTTGGTGCAATTATAAAGTTAAGTGGTAGAGAGGACTTTCTAGTCCCAACTTTGCCTAAAAATAAAGAATATTTTAATAATTAATTGGACGATATTCCTAATTAATGCCATATAATATTCTGAAGACTTCTGCTACTGCAAATATTGACAACAGAATAATAGCTAGTAAGGAAATTCGATGAATCTTTGAGAATATTTCAATTTTCAATTATTGAAACTTACGTGCAATGTCGAAATATCTGGCTTCCTCTAATAGTAAATCGAGATCTGCAAAGTTGTCTGGTATTAGAAGTCGCGAATTTCTCATGAAGTTGAGTATGTGTCTGAACATGCCTCCATCTCTGTCGATGAAATAGTGCTGTTTCAACGAGTCCAACACGATTGGAATGCTACCGTTGAATAGTTTCGCTAACCGGGACTCGGGGTATCTGCAAGAGAAAACATAAACAAAATGAATAAAAGTAATACAATAAAATAATAAATACATCAGAAACAAATAATATAAGGATTGAGAAATCTAATAACTAATAACAAATACAGTGGAACCCCTGTTTTACGTAGTTCAAGAGACCAAGAAAATAATTAATGGAAATTTGTATTCTTTCAAAAACGAGGTTGCAATCAATATACATTGAGTGTTTTGCAAGTAGATTTGAAATAAATACCTTAATTCGGGGTTCATTCGTAGACGCGAGGTATTCTTGATTTTGAAAGAAAGATTAGCTTTAGTATTATTTAATGAAGGTAAATGTGATGAGAATGAAATTAGTGGGCAATGAATATTTTAGTTGAATTCATTTTTCGAATAATTATTAAACTATACGTGAATTGCAGTGTTTACAATGATCTTTGGTTTCAAATTTAATCCCAAGATCTCTGTAGATTGGCGCCTATTATTTCATTAGGTTTGGGAGTTTCGAGTATGAGAGTATCCATTACCCAGTAATTTATTAGAGAGAGTTCAGGGGTTTTTTAATTGGAACTTGAAACTTTGTAACGGTCCCCTTGTTTAAAATATCTTACAATGTGAATGGAGGCCTCGCACATAACCTCCTACCGGGAAAATAATCTCTTCTAATGTGTATTCAGATAAAAAAGAAAGAAAACAAATGAGATAATTGGCTCGTAAGATTTCTGATGACATAAAATAGAAAATAAAATATATTTAATTGGGAAATAAAAGTCCAATTTGCTGTAATCACCGTGTTCTCCGAGTCTTCTTCTGAATTAATGTAATAGTTTTCAACAGATGAAGTGAATTAACATGTCGTCTGTCGGACTGACTATTAATATCTGAAACTGGTTTCGCTAACATTTTCACGAGAAGACGATATCAGCGTTAAAAATTGACCCACTTCATTTCAGATTTCGTCGAGTTCTCACTCTTGTTCCACAGCATTTCATTGCTGTTTGGTAAAAAATATGCAAAGTTTTCGGTGATGCTAAAATGAGAAAGCTCTTCAGAATGGAGTCTCAAAGGCCATAAAAACTGAGTAAAAAATAATAAAGTGTTATGAGAGAGTATTGCCATAATTCAAAGATACATCACCATATTTTTTTCCAATCATTAACTATTATTTCTCAGCTCATCAATTTCTCAAATTACTCGTATTTTCTTGACAGTTTGAAAAGTCCCGCATTTTTTGAATAGTTTGTGTAATAACATTTTGCATCCCCCACTCCTGGGGCCGCAAAATTGGCAGTTAAAATGGTTGCTGAGCAGTGTCTTTCTCTCTATTCAGCTATTCACAAGATAATATAGCTCGTTTTACTGTATATTGGCAGCTATCAATTATATTAAAAGAGTTTGGTGCCTTGTAGAGTAGATTTTGGTGCAATTTTCGCCAAAAGAAAAATAAGAAATCTAATTTCTGCAGGCTGTATTTGTTTTTCAAAAATAATAACTTTAAATAGGAGAAAAATAATGAAAACAAAAAACATCACGGGGTGAAATCGTTCTATTTTATATTTGCTCCATTCTATTCAATCAATTCATTTTTTCGACCGAAGTCCACAGAATCTCTCAAAAAATCCTTACACCTGAACTTTCACCTTTTATTAATTTATCTATTTATTTATGAATGCCGGAGAAACCACGACAACGACGTGTTACCCAATGACATAAAGTAGTCACCAGCTGACCAGCTTGATTCAGTCATTAATTCCACAGTAATCAACGCTACACTTATTAGGTTCAAGCGTCCACTATATTTCGTTGCCATCCAGTGGCTCGCTCAGTGATTGGATGTTATTTTCAGTGAAGCACTTCGATTTCAGTGTGAGGCCTGATACGAGCTTTGTCGCAAATTTTGAAGGGGCTAACAGTGTAATTGAAAGACAGATCTCTGCTATCTGGAGTTGTTTTACATGCGATAATACCGGGGCCCGGATTGCGTCCAGTAAAATCAGGGACTTACAATGGCGGTTAAGTGATTATTCATTGTGGACCGTGGCGAGTGCCCGGAATAGCGTAGCCCGGATCTAATTAATGCCGCGGCGAACAGAGCCTGTTTTATTTGACGCTGGTCGAACGTTTGATTTTGATCCCTCGCGTTCAACGCAAATACCTGCTATGCACCAAATGAATGGTCGTGGTTCTAATTAATGAAGTCGTGGACTCGCTAAGAGTACAAACACGCGCACGCGCCTCCATCCGCACTCTACTTCAATATCCATTTACCCTGTTACTCGTTAGCTACGCCTTTTCCTCCAGTGTACACACGGCAGAAGGTTTACACTATTCCATATAGTAACACTTTATATACACCATATGCTATTCCACATGCCAATAGTTTCTATTCCATAGTAGGCATGCTTCCAGACTCCCTATAGTAACACTTTGTATATAGTTATTTATGCCACATTCTACTCCACATAATATGTGTATAGTTACCATTCGATATATGTATGCCAGAGCTATTCTATGTCTAGTTACTATATAGATACAATCTCTATGTATAGTAATACTAATCTGTGTTATACACGTTGCTGGCTAGCGTAACTATTGTTTAGAAGCAGCGAAAACACGCGCCTTACTACACTTTGAATCGAGGATTACCTGCGCGCTCTCACCACGCCAAATGTTGCTATTGTGTTAGCACTCGAAAATTGGTGTCCCACGAGTGAGTGAGGGCTCTCGTGTATTATATGGGATTGTTTGAATTGTGAAGGGTTTTGGTTTAATTAAATAAAATTTAAAAAAAATGTACAATATAATTTATATTAATATAATTAATAAATAGTTTATAAATATAAATTAAAAAACTAAAATTTAATAATTTTCACTTTTGTAGTACAGCCCACGATCGAATTAAGAATCACTTATTCTAATTATTGTAGTCTGGGTAACAGACAAGAATTGTGAGGTATTTCTAAATAGAATAGTTTGTTTATTCAATTATATGAATGAATGATATATTTTATTTGCCATTCGACAAAAATTATTTGAATAGCAATTCACAATAAAATGAGAAAGTGAAAAAATCGAATTGATTGTATACTCAATGTAGAGTTTGTTCAATGCAGTATATCTAATGAAATAATGAACTTTGTTTCTCTAAATAATGCATAGAGGGGGGGTTTAGGGAAATTATTTCAATAGAGTAAACATGATTAATATTTTCTTTCTCCTTAAAAACTCCATCCACATTTTGTTGCTATTAATAAAAATAAAATATATACTGGAATTTGAAATTGAATCTCAGCTCATCCTTGTGCTTGCGTGAATTCCAATTTCATAATGAGGCTGAAACTCACGAGGCTTAGATCAAGTAGAGAAAGTTGCTTCAAGGAAATATTCTAATAAACCCGTATACAAAACAGCAAACATTAACACATAAATTTCAGAATATTGTGACATAAATTGGAAAACAAGTAAATAGCCATTAAGAGAATACACTGGTCCTCCTTATGAAGCGTAAAATAAAAACGTTATTATTTCGCCTGAGCTTTAACCGGTTCCCGAAGGCGTGAAGTAATTATATTTTAAATAAATTGAAGCATGTTCACAATGGCTGGTAGTAAAATACATTATTACCGGTGGTTATGGTAAGGCTACCTAGCTATGGGTGCCACAGATACAGTCTAGTCATCATCGTAAAGTCATGGGAAATGACTTTTACACTTCTTCTCAAAGACCGAGATCACTCTCAAGCCAGCACGCCAGTCAACTTGCACAGAAAACATCTTTGCCACGTTCACTCTTATTGCATTACCACAGTCAGTTTCTTTCTTCAGCTGAAAAAAGTTTAAAAGGTTTGGTGAAAAGGTCCGTCTTCGCTTCAATTATCTTTGTGGTTAATGAGAATTTTTGAAGAAGTCGGTAGTGTTCTACACCAAAAACTTAATTGATTTTTTTTTCATTCAAGTAAATTTGAAATAAATTATTATAAATAATTTCAATAAATAAAATAGAATTTTTTATCATACATCAATCGTGGATAAAGGGAAATGAGTAAGAGTGTTTGAAAAATGCAGATCCACACTAATTTCATTAAGTAAAGTAAAGAAAAGTAAGAAGAAAAGTGAAATTCCAATTCATTTTGCTATTTTTCAAGACCTAGCAAAAAAATACCGTAAAAATACATTCAACTAGTTCTTCTAAAGGTCTGATATCAAGTCGTCAACCTATTGAGGTTGAACATCTTTTGAAGTTTGGATCACTAATCCTCAGCCTAGTATGAAAGAGAACGTGAGGATTGAATTAGCCTTTACAGAAGCTATGGACAAAGGCTTGAACTCGGAGGCTCTAGGTTTGGGAGGAGGAACGGGAGACTCCAGTAATTATGCAATATGACTGCTGTTTGCATACCTCTTGTCAGAATACGATCACTTCAATTTCTAGGCGCGCGATTCTGAGAAGAAGAGGAACAAGATACTTGAAACAAGAAGGGAAACAGTGTTTACTAGTGGACCGCATTGGCTGGCGATTGAAAGTTTGCTGTGATCCCTTGATCCACACTACCGATAATACCTCTAAAGGAAACAATGAACCTTACCTTATAAAGGGCACTCGAACAGCCTGCTTGCTACCTTCTGGTCAGTTGAGTCCTTAAGGGCTCAAATCCCTTTGTTATATCCCATCAAGATCAGCCTTGGTCAAACTGAAACTTCTGCATAGGATGAAAAGGAACCATTCCGGTCTGGGTGCACGGAACAGGCCTGCTTAGAAATTTGAGTTTATCGGCTTCAGAGTTCATCTTTGTCTATTAAATATTTGAGGTGGTATGAAAGTCAAGATGAAGCTCTGAGGTGGCTTGCCAATGATAGTAACTCCTTGATGTGGTTGTTAATTGGTCTACTGTGCAATAAGTGTGAAAAGTTGAAAGAGATATTGCGAAGTTCATACTGGAATACCATCTTATGTTCATCTTCCTAGTTTAGCCTACTTATCTTCCTAGCTAGCGTACTTAGCTCCCAAATAGGCCCACATAATATTTAAGGAAACAGAACAACAGCTCTCTAACAGAACAATTAATTAAGTCGCGGTGGAGGTGTAGGTCGCGGTCGATGTCGACATCCATGTAACACAATGGTTAACAAAAGTTGAAATTATGATCAATTGAATGACATTTACCGAGATGATAATATATTATTATCATCTTCCTTCTTGAATTTTAATATTGTAAACTCATCCGAAAATCTAAACGCTGTAGCTCGTTTATTGACACTAATATCCGTGATCACATAACAACACATAGATATACTAAGTACAATGAAGAAACGCGATTACAGACTCTCTATAATCCTAGACTACACAACACCGACCAATTGATTCATGTTTACAATCTCTTGATAACGGAAAACTGAATAAATCACACCGGAATAAATACACAATAATTCCACAAGAGGAGCAGAACTATTCGATCGGTCTGCGTAGGCGATACATAATTCTACATGAGAAGCGCTACAGCTTGTGATTTCGAATAGAAAGAGAATAATCGATGAGCATGTTTGATCAGATTGATGATGCACAGCGAGTAATTAAAATATGGGAGATGAGTTGTGGAAAAATGGGCCCCGGAAAGACTGCAGGGGGGCCTGGGGGCTGTTGGTTGAATTTGGGGGGTGGAGGGGGGAAAGGGGTTTCGCGTCATGCATCGCCTCCGGCTTTCGTCAAACATTATCAACGGGTTGCCCCCCCCCTCCCTCCCTCCAACCACCACCGCGCGTCTTGTATGTTTGCAAATCCCCTAGTTTGCAGTTGAGCTAGCATTGTTTGGAGAGTCTCGTGCTGATTGGATTGATCGAGTACTCTGTCCGATATCCATCCACCCGCACTTGTTATTAATAATAAGTTAAATCCGTCCGGCCGGCCAGCCCCGAGACTACCAACAATGTTGACCCTTACAACCTCCCTCCATCACCCCTCCCCCCTGTCAACCGGTATCAATCACGTGACCTCCCCGATAAGGCCGCGCGCTTATACTCTCTGTGTACAGGACGCATACAACACAGGCCTCATTCAAAAGCACAACATCGTTTCAATCAGCCGGTGCAAACCCTTCTCATCACCCATTTTCGTAGTACTGGTTCGCGATTTTTGTACAATGTAGGATGCAGGCTGCTGAAAAAGTGACTTTGGGAGAAGGATGCTTTTACAGAAGCCTGTATGGAAGAAGAATAGACGTTCACGATTTTTGTACAATGTAGAATGCAGGCTACTGGAAAATGATGGGGGAAGTGACTTTATGATAAGGATGCTGTTACACTTTCAAATAGTCGGAATGGAGGAAGAATATAAATTTAATGTAGTACGGTAGCTCTTTAATGTGATTGAAAACTAGGAATTACCAACTCCGGCTGATAGCTTCGGCTATGTTCAACAAATTTGTGATTCTATTACAAATGTTTCAGATTTCAATATCGTACAGGAAGTTATAAGAAAAATGAAATATTCTTGGAATTTTATTTACTTTAAATTTTATAGATGAAACAATAAATTTTCCAACTATCTATCACTCTCATTTTGAATTATGTCGTTCCACTTTTTTGCACAATGTAGGCTGCACATTGCTTGAAATCTTTGGTAGATGTGAGGATGACTTGTTGAAAACGTTTGCTTCATGGTATTGGGCTTGTTTCACATAAATTATTACTATTATTTTTTTTTTAAATTAAGAATGAACAAAATAAAAATTACTATACCCTTTATTATCCTTATCATTCGGTAGAAAAAAACCAATTAATTGCACCTTTACTGTAGGCTGCGTTTAGGCAGTAGTATGAGATTTTCTGCATTACAACACATTAGATTTGTGAGATTAAATTCTCTGCAAGTACTTAAAAGTCTCACCAGCACCAGGATCATTGTCTTTACACTGCTAAAAAAATTAATGAAAATAAAAAATGGTCTTGAAGTAGCAAATTGAATTTTGCACCAGTTCTAATAATATATTATCGTTCATCATGTTATCAGAGTTGGGTAATAATCTCCAAAGTTTACCTTGAAACTATCTCTGGAAGTCACTTCAATGCCTGCTTATCATTTAAGTGTTTAGTATTGATTCCATCAAAAATAAAAAAATACTACCAAACGTGTTAAGAACTGTCTGAGAGGTGAAAGTTCATTAGGACAGATGGTCAACCATTATAAGCTCATCAAATATTCAGAATTGATAACTCTGAAAAATAAGCCCAGTGAAACTAATTTCCAGTCTATCTCGCACACTGATCTGATGGGAGCGATTCCTACGCTGAGAGATAGCCATCGATTGTGGGAGTTGAAGTCTTCCCAGGAAGTTGAAGTCTGATTCGTGTGAGTGTGAGTGTGAAGGGAAGAATGTCCAAAATCGTGATGCAATTGAAATGATCCCCGGCGGCCTCACGTCCAAATGGAACCTCTTTACAACGATCGCAGGCATCAGTGTATGTTAGTTACCCCCCCTCCATCCACCAACACTAGACAGTGCCATACTGCAAGTTCATAATAATTATTATTCCTAGAGACGAGTGACGATGTTTTGTCGGATGCCTCAGTCTGTAAATCCGTTACTGACCCCAAGCAAATAATAGTCACATATAGTATATTAATTTGATTTGGCGGATGGCGAATAACTTTAATTTAACATTTCTATGGTAACGGTTGATGTTCTGTTGATTTTTTTTTCACGTAAATACTGTAAATAGGATTTTAAAAACATATTTAAGAAATAAATCAGCAGAATAATTATTACCAGTAATCATAGAAATGTTGAAGGAAAGTTATTCACAGTATCAGAGTTGATCCAAATCTTTGGATAACACAATCCATTGGTTAGTCTATGATAGTATTCTATTAGTTATTAAGGATTTATATATCTTTTGTTGCATTAATACTTATTGGTCTTCTAAGGAAATTTGATTTGAAAGCTTCATTTTTTATTCGGTCATAAAGATAAAGAATAATTCATTAGTGAAATAATGTTTTTACTATTCAGAATAGAAGGTTAACCTCTCTGGGATAATCTTATTCTTATTGGAAGAAGGGTAGTTTTGGGTGTAGGCCTGTTGGACCTCCCATCAAGTATCAACTGTACATTGCTGAGTAATTATTAACATTTCCTGTAATATTGCTGAATAAAAAATAGATAACTTTTATAAAGTAACAATCTGAGGTCTATTCTCATATAGTTCCAGAATGAAGAATAATATTTGCTGTGTTTTTACGGATTAAAAAGTAGATAAATTTTATAACATAACAATCTCAGGGCTATTCTCATATTGTTTCAGAATAAATATTGATATTTGCTGTGTTATTGATGAATAAAAAATATATTATTTTCATAACATAACAATCTCAGGGCTATCCTCATATAGTTCCAGAAGAGGCAGCTTCCGTAGTAGCTTCAATTCAGATGTAAATTTGAAAATCTACAATATTCACCGCACGAAACGGTACCATGCATCATGACACACTAATTTATTATTTATCGAAGAGCCATTTCATTGGAATAGCTACACGTTGAATAGACGTGAGCTGTCTACTTTCAAGCAGATAAAGATGTGCGGAGAGAGGCAACACTTCCTGGACTGGCAGAGAGCGTCTTCGCTCCTCTGATTGTCATTTCACGAGCGCAGATTAGTGTCAGAGTCTCAAAATCAACGGAAACCTTGAGAAAGAGAAGCGTGTGACGTCACAAGGGAGCGTGGGAATCGGCTGGATTATTTGTTCCTTGGCCGTCGGCTGTTTCTCAAACGTTCGTGACAAATTATTAGCCGATAGCCAGCTATATATCAGTGGTAAATATTCCACTTCTCTATCCTCCACTGCTGCGGGTTAGGTTAGGTAGCTTGTCGGGCCGGCTCTGTCGAAATGCTTTCCAGCTGATGAATTTTATTTGTTCAACGGTCTTCTGATTTTTTTCAATTTTTAACTATACCATCTATATTCCAACTTGCTCATTCCAAGACTTCCTCAATTTACTTTTTCACTTTTTCACACCCAACTTCCTCATCTAAACTCCTCAATCTTCCTAACTCTCAATCAATCCTCTTTGTCTAATTCATGCCTATTTTTCTCCAGTAGTCCACTTTCATATAATATCCTGTACCCGTCTTCTCCCCTCTCTCTCACTACTTTTTTCTTCCTTTTATCTCCCCGAATTTTTCCTCTACTCTACTCTATTCTATTTCATATTATCTGAATTTTCCATTTTTTTCAGCGTTTCCTATCCTCGTATTTCCAAGTCCTGCTATTTTCTTATTCTTGCTTATTCAATTTCTTATCTAGTTTTACGTTAAATTCCTCTACAATCTTTCTCACTGTACCTATCCCTTCTTTTTCTATTCCTTCTTCTTCAATTCATTCCCCACTTCTTCTTTGAAATAGTCTTCTTATCTGAATTTCTGGCTGTTCCCTTTCGTCTGCTACACCACTCCTTTTCAATCTAAATCTTTTCAATACTTAACTTCTTTTCAATCTGCAGTATTGATAGATCTTTATATCTGTCAAGTATGTTTTAAAATTTCATTCGTTCTACTCCCCCTCTTCTTCTTCTTCTTCTTCTTCTTCTTCTTCTTCTTCTTCTTCTTCTTCTTCTTCTTCAAACTTTAGCACTTTCTCTCTTTAGCATCCTTCATCAATCTCTCTCATCCATTTTTCCTTCTCATACAATCCATTCCTTTCTCAGTGTTGGCGCTTTCATAAGTCAGCGCAAAACAGGTTTTTCTCACGACTATTTATTTTTGTTCCAGATAAGAACAGACCTTCGATGAAAGCTTCTTCGAATGCTCGGAATAGTACTGTATTTAACCTTCCAAATTAGTATCATTCCGACATTTTAGCCCAACTACTGATTGGTAGCATGTCGAATGATTGATGCAACTGTCAAGAGCTACCGCTCATTCGGATTGAGACGAACTCCTGGGGCGAACGGAAAAGAGTAGTCTACGAATAAAAGTAGCCTTTTGTGGGCTACTTCTTACTTCTTGATGTGTCCGAATTTTGTTTCCCGTATTTGGTCCTGAAAAGACGGAACTTTCAAGTTTGTCTTCAACATGACTGACACTCAAATAATTGTATCAATACAAGACAAGAGGATTTGTTGACATTAGGAATTTTAGTTGCACATTTTGACTAGAGACATAATTTTACATTTCTCAAGTAATGTAGGAAACCGATGGAAAGATTAATTAAAATTAATCGTTTGCTGTACAGTATCGTTTGAGCAACAGTATCATTGCAACAGACTTGTATCAGTTTTCACATCAAATCCACAGTGTTGGAAGAACAGCAGAAGGAATATTAAAGTTTTAAATTAATATTATTGATGTTTACTATATTAATCATCATTTTGCGTAATGTAATGTTCAATGTAATCATTATTTTGACGACATTCTCACCTCATATTATGGAGGTTGAAGGGTGAAGTCTATTATTGAGAAATAAATGAATGTAGAAGATGAATGATGCTGTGCTAGCTACTATCCATCATATTTATGAATGAAAATCATAGAGGATGAATGTAGGCCAAAAACGTCACTCAAATTCAAATTAAATCCTCTGTGCTCACCTGCCTCTCATTGGACATTGAAAGCGATTGGAAGCGACATCACTCGCTGATAATTTGACACGTGTTATCGCCATCGACATCAAATAGAGACATCAGCGCCGGAGTTTTACCAGCTGACCCGAATTGATGATATTCCACGTAATAAATTATGATTATCGTAAAGAAAGGAACGAACACTTAGCCGTAATAGTTTACAAGTCATTAATATTGAAATTGATGTTGGGACGAACAGAGGCACTAATAGAGAGGCAACTTTACTCGAAATTCTCAAGTGTGAAGGAGAGAGAGGAGGTGGCTGCTTGATGGTACAGCATCAATCAACCGCTGACGGCCAATCACAGGGCTGCTATTAAAAAATAGTGAATGATCTGACCGTTCATTATACCTATCTGCTCGTATCTCATCGTAAAAATACACATCACCATCATTATCATCCTCATCATCATCATCATCATCATCATCATCATCATCATCATCATCATCATCATCATCATCATCATCATCATCATCATCATCACCGTCAATTTGCCAGTAGTTGCGAAGTTTGCTTCCTGCAGGTTTTATTTGGCATTGCATGAAGAAGTAAGATCGTGCATTGAGTGTGCTACTGGCTATCCTTTTGTTGTGCTGGAAACACTTTAACTCTCAGGGAAAAAGAATGAGAAAAGTAGCAACTAAAGCATGTAATCGTACAACTACCTTCATCTTATAATACCACTGTAGACGGGTTCAAAATTTCAAAATCAATATCATTGTTACGAAAATGAAATACTACATTAAAAAATGTATCTTTTTAGTCTTTTTATTGTCGGAGTATCAACTGTATATGACTAGTAGTTTTGTTTATGAAATCAAAATGGTAATTGTTTGTAAACTTCAAGGTTCTTTAATAATTGTTAAGTTGTATCACTTGTCATTGTCACAAATAAAAATTGAAGTTTTAATAGATTTTTCAATCGTATCAATTTAATTGACGAAGACTGCCGTCAGGCACTATTGTATAATCAGAATCTTGATTGAAGTGTTTCTCAGTTGGATTGGATTAATTAAATTGTATTACATTTTTTGGTGATGAAAAATATTCATATTATGATAAAGTTATAACAATTGGTTAAATAATAAATAATAATAAGTTGGATAACAATAGTGAAATAACCAATCAAATCATATGATTTATTGCTAGGGAAACTGAAGGTACAGAGATTGAGCAGAAACATGGTCTCTGCAAATAGTGGGATGAATATAAAAGTGGTATTAGTAGAGAATAATAGAATAGAATAGAATAGAATAGAATGGCTGCCTTTTATTTTCATCCTGGGAGGGCGAAGTTAGGGCGCAGCCGGCCCTCTCTTACACTTAACCCTCCGCTACATTTCTAAATTGAATACTAGATAAATTAGGCTACATAAAAAATTTGAAAAATAAGAAAAGAAAAACAAGAGAATTACAAAGTACAAATTAAGAGAAAAACAAGAAAAATAACACTGTAGAGTAAACTGAACAGGAATGAGAGTTATATAACAATAGAAATAAATATTAAGAAAAAAAACTAGACTCATCTTTAATTTTGCGATTAGTGTTTGAACACTAAACAATAAATAGGAAAAAATAGATGGAAGTAAACACACACACACACACACACACACACACACACACACACACACACACACACATTCATAGACCATTATTAAAGTAGCCACTATAGAGAGTGCAGCTATTAGCCATCCCAGTTTTCCCGTCCTCACGCAGTTCATGACAGCCGCACTGAACTGGGTTTGACGCTCAATCAATCTCACCCTCTGCTGGAAGCGAATTCCACAGTCGGCAGGCAGTCACATGAAAAAGACTTGTTGCACACAACAGTACGATGCCTCGGCACACACAACACACTCAAGCTATTTCGGGTACCTCTCACCCACTTCTCCAGAAACCCTAAATTTAATACTAAGATACTCAGGGCTCTTGAGGAAATAATCTTGTATAATAACATTAGAATGTGATAGGAGCGGAACCTTTAAGGGAGCCTGAAGTGAATTCCGAGTTGGTTGAAGAATGGCGTAATATGTTCACCTCGGTCCAAATTGAAAATAAATCTCAAACAGTAGTTTGAGCTCTCTGAGCTCTCAGACAGTGCCACAGTCATGTCATGGGTAACAGTGTAGTGTCACAGTAATGGAGGGATGGAAAGATGAGGGTCTTTACCAGCATTAATCCTAACCCGAAAGGGCAAAAAAGGGCTGATCCTCTTCAAGGAGTGAATGCCAGCAAAGACCCCTGTTACATGTATTTGTTATGTGTTCGGTCCAGTCAAGATGCTTGTTCATTACAACACCCAAATTCTTCACAGAGTGGCAGTACTCAACTGTTTGTCATTTATTGCAACAAATGGTCCATTTGAGTAGTCAAGATTTGGGAGTCGTCTGTTATGTCCTACAATTATAGCTTTTGACTCTTGCCCTCATTAATACTCAATCCATGTTGTGATACCCATTCAAGAAATACCAACCAGATCTGCATTCATCTTGTTAACAGCACTGTCAAAATCATCAATGTCAAAATGTAGAGTAAAGTTGTAAGTCATCGGCATAACATGTGATATTTAGTAAAAGACAGTCTGTCAGTCCAAGTCATTGATATATAAGTTAAACAACAGTGGGCCCAAAACTGATCCTTGAGGTACACCTGATTGACCACTCTCCACCTTGATTGACCACCACCAGCTCGAACACACTGCTGTCTATCCTTAAGGTATGATGCTATCCAGGCGATGCTGCCGGCTGAAAAACCAAAGTTTACTAATTTTGGATAAAGAGTTGGAAGGATTAGACGAACGAGTTGATGTACGAAGAATTGTTCTAATCATGGTGTGTGGACTATAAATTAGCCCGGAGCCAGTCGGAGCCCCGCGGAGAAGGAAATGATAAAAGCCGGGAAAAAGAAGAGTACTTGGAAGAAACATTGTTCGACGTTCATGTTTGGGAGCGATTTTTGTAAAGCCGTATCTCGTTGTACATAAATCAGTCTTATTACTCCCCTTCTCCCCCACCTCCCCTTGAATATTGTATTGACGTTATAAGTTGCCTGTTGTTTGGCCAGGTTCCATCTTTTAGCCGCGAGCTGGAGACTATTAATTTGATATTTACTGCGATTAGCTGAGCGGTCTTGGGGTTGGGGTACTGCCCCAAGAATTTGCCGCCGGCTTGCGTGAAAGAATAGCTTGCGAACCGCTTTCCTTGCAACGCTGTCTCACCGTACACTGTCTCGCTCCTTTCCACATAAATAACTTATATCCTCTTATCTGGCTTGTTTCACTGCCGTAGGCTTGATCCAAATTTAAATTCTTGGTCAATGACGATGTTAGCAGAGGAAAAGCTCCAGTTTTAATATCATTTTTGTCCTCAGGATATTGAGTTGAAGCATGAATGCTCCATGTGAGATTAAAATAATTCTCATATTTCTTGGAATTTCATCTCCAGAATAACATCCCTGCAGTTATATTTCTCTATTACTCAGGGGCGAGCTAGGGGTATATAGGGGATATATCTTCCCCGAACTTATGAAACATGAAGAAATAGTATACACTATACAGTATAGTACAGTACAATACAGTACAGTATACACCGTATATCTCACACTAGTATATTATAATCCCAGAAAATTTTTATCCAAACCTACCGAAAAAAATTACTGGGTACGCCCTTAGATTTAATCATTCTATTTCAAGTTAGCCCTTTATAATAATTATTAAGGACCTGGTCATATACTATTGTGGTTTGCTTCACTTTACTCCACTTCACTAGAAGAGCTACACTTTGACTGTGATTTGCTTTACTTCACTTCACTTCACTAGCAATAGAATCTTCCTTTAAGTGAAGTGAAGTAAAGCAAACCACAATCAGCTCTTCAGTGAAAAGTAAAGTAAACAAACCACAATCGTATGTGACCAGGATCTTGGAGTCTGTAGATTTGGTTTGCCAGAAATACAAAATATAAACCTTTCAACTGCTTCTCACTTTTCCGTAACCATATGACCTTAATAAACTAAAAGCTATTAAAAGCCAAAAATAGTTTTTTCTCAATTATTTTAAAACAATAATGTTCACATTTTCATGTTTATTGTTCACAATTCATGTTAAGCTTGTTAGTGTTTTACTCTCACGCTCACAACCCTGTATACCGCTGAATTCCATTTCAGTCTAAGTAGTTCTATTGAAAGGAATCAAGTACTTTCAAAACTGATACTACCTGACGCCATCCAAACCATAAAAACATTCACCACCCTAAAAAATAAAAACATTCTTGAAAGAACTAAAGAAATGAGATTGATGATAGGCTTAATTTTGTGATGTGCATCCACTCATCTCCAATGCACACTTTCACACCATGGCTATTTGATAATGTTTATTTTATAGCACGCGTGCCTTTGAATTCTGTCGGCTGAAACTTAGAATCGGATCTGTGAAGAGACTAGACGGCGAGAAATGGGCGGAGTCTGAGCTTTATCAAAGTCTGGCATGCTCTCTTCTTCTACCACTCCTCCCCCTCCTACACCTTCTCATTCTTCTCATTCCTCTTCTTCTTTTCCAAAACTGTTTTGTTGCGGCGTTGAAAGGTTTGTTTCCCAGGACAAGCAGAGTCGCGTGGGAGGCGCAGTTCACGACCAAACTTCGACTGGCCAACAGATAAAATGTTAATGTCACTAAAATTGACAACCCCTTTTTGATCTTAATTTGATCAGTGCATGGGATAATCCTGAATCCACTATCTATCAATTACGTAGCTACATATTTGAACTTTTAATTGTTTGAGATGAGCAGTACCAATGAATAAATGATTTACTGTATGAACATAATAATAAATTGAACGAAATGATGTTCATATTATATTCTGAGTCTTATGATATTTGAATATTGATAACAGATTCATAGTTCTAAGGAAATTTAATGAATGATGTTTTCAGATTGTGGAATTCATGTCTAAGGAATAACTTTAACAAATGATGTTTTCAGATTGTGAATTTAACTAGAAATAGAATTTGATTGAAATTATGTTTAATTAACTTTGAGCAGTAGAAATGAACAAACTACTACTAGAAACTACAAACTACTACTTGAAACTACAAACTACTACTAGAAACTACAAACTACTACTAGAAACTACAAACTACTACCAAAATACTAGTACTACTTTCTCATGTCCGTGAATTTTGGAAGAATTATCGTCATCTCTCATCCTTTCTCCAACTTATTCGGTTACTGGATTGATGACGTACTCGCTAGTTGATTGCATGATTTTTGTAGAATTGAAACAATTCAATTAATTTAACTTAATTAGATACTAATGAATCATTTCAATTAATTCCATTTTTTTATCAATTTAGAATTAGATTAATTTTAGTTAAATTAACTAAATTGAGTTATTCGACTGATCGACTTACTTGGTTAGTGTTTCGAGTGAGGATGTGTAGATGGTGCCACCGACGTCGATGTGAACGGGGGCGGTGTAGCGAGAGGCGGCCGCCACACACGGAATGCCTGTGATCTTGTGGTTGTAGTTGAGGGGCGGTGGGGGATGCGACGGAGGGGTGGGGGTGGGTGACGAAGAGTTCGACATTGTCGGTGAGGTGGCCGGTGATGTGCTGTAAATAAAACAAAAAAAAAATTAATTATTTTCAATTTAATATTTAATTTAATGTCAAAGAGTATATTTCATTTTAATATTTGTAGACTAACAACGAAATTGATTGAATCAGTTGATCTAATATTTATAATATTATTTATTCAGCAATAATACCTATAGCATTATATCCAACAGGCTTACGGCCAAAACTGTCCCTTTTCCACTTCATGAAAATAGTCCAAATATAGGTTATGAGACATTTTTCACTAGGAAAACAATGTTCACTTTAAAAAAAAACAAATTTCAAATATTTCAAAAGATAATATATACTGTGAAAAGTTCCTGTGAAACTACTGAAAGAAAGTACTGTGAAAGTGAAAAAATTACAATTAAAAGGGAACCATTATCTCTTCATTATTTGCTTTTTGGGACTTGTCAAACTCACTATTATAATGGTATCAATGTTTTAGAATACAAAAATTATTGTAATAGAAAACCTTGAATTCGATGATCAGCACTAACAGTTTATTTCTTTAAACAAAAAGAAAAGATGATTCACATTACTTGATCAGAATTTTCTCAAACTTCTGTTGAAACTTACAATTGAATCGTTATCGAAACTTATCATTTCAAATTGCATTTGCTTTGTCGAGTGTTGAGTTGCTTGTAATGTAAACATATGTTTTAGTAACAAACATTCAAGACTGCTCTCGGATGGGTGACCGATACAGAAAAAAATAAGGCAAGGTGGAACCTACCCGTAAGGGTCTTCCCACCGATAAAAAGCCATACGATAAAAAAAAGTTACTTGTTTGATTAGCTTCAGAAATAAGCTGGAATCGCACCGTTAATGCGTTCACAATTTAATTGTCGATCTATAACTAAAATCGTTCAATTTATTGACGAATCCAGGAATATCCTCAACAGAAACCAAATATCTTATTTGATTATTTCTTGCAAAAATCCATTTACTGTGTAATGTATTCTTCAGCATGCAAATAGCAACTATCAACTAAATCGATACTTGTAATAAATGTTGTGAGATAACAGTCATCTATTGAAATTACACACTAACACATCTAGGTAAACTGATATCCTAATATCCAATCTCAGCCTACATGCCTCATTATAATGTTAATGTTCCATTTATAATAATCTGATTATAGGCATGTTGAACGCCTATCTTACATGATTTGCACTTAACCCTTCTCTCTCCTTCCACAGTATTGCTCTTGATTTCTCTCTCTCTCTCTCACCACTAAATTCCTCTCTCCTAGTTCTCTTTAATTCTTATTCTACACTGATTAGAGAGATTGACACAAATTCTTTTCGGAGGTCTCATAATTCTCTTTAATTCTTATTCTACACTGATTAGAGAGATTGACACAAATTCTTTCTGAAGGTAAACCTAAGTCCTTGTTGACGATATTTCTATCACAGAACAACCTTTATTACTCTGAGATTTTTTGATATTCTTTGTTGAATAATTGAGATGAACTCACTCCATTTACAGATGTTGATGTTTTTCATAGGTTACATGAATTTATAGCTATTTTCTCTTTCATTATAATATGCAACAATAGAAAGCTCATGAAAGACTTCTATTAAGTCTATCGTAATAGACCTAGAATTTTTCAGATTATCATGCTCCTACTAACATGTACTACTTTTTAATACTGTATACCAAATCCGTTTACTCTCTAGATTGTACTGCAAAGTATTCTCAATCCAGAATGTAAATTTTCCTATCAACTTAGAAGAATATACTTCGATAGATAAGAAAATAAAGAATAAACAAATCTCATACAAAATATCTTTTCTATTTTCTTTTAGTCTATCTACTGTATTCCATCACTTTTTACAAAGCTCTTCTTAACCAATAATAATTGTATATTTCTGATAATGCAAGTTTGAATCAGTTACCATGACAACAATGAATAGGGATGACAATTCAAAATATAGAGAAAAATTTCTTTTGAAGACTCTTATCAACTTTCTAATCAATCTACTTTTTCAAAAAGCTCACACAACTTTCGAATCAATATTGAGTCATCATCAACACTTCGATCCTCAATCAAACACCTCAATAACAATCCACAATTTTCATTTATGAAACCACAGATTTGCGTGTGTTTGTGCGCTCTTTCAGATCCGTCGAAATACCTACGCGACTAACTACATACCTGGCCGCAACAAAACGAAAGCTTATTTGAATTTCGAAGACTCATCTTCATTTATTATTTTTCTGTTGGGTCGTTTTCGCTGTGTGTTAACACGCGAGTGATTTAAGCCGTGGGCGATTACCATTTTAATCGAATGTTGATCGCCCCTGGTCACTACCGCGAGTGCGAGAGAGAGAGAGGGACTGCCGTGAGTGTGAGAGAGATAGAGAACACAGCAGCAATCTCTAGGCACTATTCTATCCGTGATAGCAGCCAGCAATAAAGTGAGTGACCTGTAAAAATATTGTAATTGCCCGTTTCTGATAGTCTCTTTCACTATCTTTATAGTCTCTTTCACACTCTTTCTCTATCTATCCTTCTCTTTTTTTGTATTTTTTTCTCATTTTCCTATGTCCGGAGGTCGAATCCAGGCGCCCAATAATGCCAGCACTTTTCTCAGTAGTAGTTGAAGATGTCAATCTCGTTGTATTCATTTACGGTTCACCGAAGCTACAAATTTCTCTGGCCCACTTTTACTTTGAAGGTCGACTACCAATGTCGATGGCAACCTGAAGAAGCGCTTCTTCTTTCCACTGATCAGTTGTTAGAAGCAATGTGAACATTATGTTGATGCTAAGAACATAAATCTGAACATCGTTCGAACAAAGCGTGTACAGTAATTTGAAGTAGAAATATTCACGGTATTGAGTAATAACTCATGGTATTGAGAGGGTTGCTACCGGCTCAGATTGGTCATAGGCAGATGAAAAAAATTCTTATCCCATAAAAATATTTAATATATTAGAAGTTTTTCTTAAATTGGCCTTCCAAATCAACATCATCAAATCTTGCTCAAACATGAGCCTTAGCTGATGTTCTCACTCCTAATATGTATCCTGGTATTACATAGGCTTTGATAGCTTTGATGAAAACGTAGTGTTGGATTTAAATATCAAACATCCCATAACATAGCTTGCATCAACGGACATCCATTTGGTCTAGTCTCATAGTGCAAATAAATATTGATCATATATGCCCACATGAAAAGGGTTCTTCAATATGGACGTAGCTTATGCAAGTCATACAACATTTCGGAATGCACATGTTGAATTCCATGAAACATTGAGATAGAACATTCAGAGTGAATACATACGTGTCTTGAATATTAACAAATAGTGTACCAGGATCAATGAACATCAATCAGTAATATAATTTGATATTACAACTGTAAATACAAGATAATATCAGGTTGAGAACTGATATAAATTATTTTATGGCAATGGTATTCCAATTTAGTACCGTACTACAAGATAGGGCACTTGAGTTGCGAAGCTCAAGCTACTAGAAGGAGGATAACTTTGGACATAGTCGAGCTCATTTTCTATTAAATTCCATTAAATTTTATTCATTCATACATAACATTGCTTATATAATTTCAGCTCTCAGTATTGAGTTGTAATTAATTCTTTTTTTGGAACGCAGTAACAAGTATGCTCCTATACTACCTACATCAATTTGAACCTTTGAGCTGCCTCAATTTCGGCACTCTCAAAGCCTTTACTCACACCATTACTTTGACTTCTACTGGGGAGGAAACAGAGAAGGGTAGGTTACAGGTTATAAAAGTTACAGGTGCCAGAAAATAAGTGGAAAGAAAGTGAGAGAGTACAAGAGAGGTAGAAAGAGTTAGAAGAAAACAGAGATAGAGTGAGGAGGCGACATTGAATGGAAGAATTGAACATTTGAACAGATTAAATTGTATTATCAACTTTATTCATGTATACACAATATATCAGCTTCAGTTCCAGGTTATGATATTATTTAGAAGTGAAACAAAATAATTATATCGGTTTCAACTCCAGGCTAAGATAGTTGGGAATGAAAAACTTTGATAGATTTAGCAAAGCATGAACTAAAGAATCATTCAAAGATATGAATAATATCGTTGAGAGAGTGATAAAGAGTGAGAGCTAAGGTGTTGGAACAGTGGAGTACAGTGGGAGTATGTGAGAACAGTGAGAGGGTTGCCGGATATTAGCGTGGAGAGTTAACAGTGGTAGAGAGGGAGAAGTAGATGGGGTGAGAGAGAGAGAGAAGAGCGAGAGAGGAGGAGACTGAGAAAGAGAGAGTGTGAGAGGGGAGGGAATGAGAGAAAGAAGCATAGAGAGAGGGTATCAGGTACTAGAAGGTAGTTGAACAGTAGCAAAGGGTGTTTGGTAGATGAGCAGCAGCCATGGAATAGCGGGCGCAGCATGTTGAAATGTAAATAAAGAGGCCGTTGGGCCGCCGCGTTTTGTTTGAGCGTCTTTAGAGAGCGGTCTTTAATAACGAGCGGACTGTCGCCGCTAGGCAAATCGACAGATCGGCTCGGACGCTACGCAACGTATCCGTCGAAAGAGGAGGTGGAAAACGGCCGTCGGCGTATTTAGAGCGCGCGCGCGCGAGTGTGCGTGCGTGTCCGAGCCTAGTTCTCATTATAAAGCAAACCGCTCCTGTTGGCTGCGCTCGGCAAGGCTCGTACCCTTGAAATGCTGGGGGCTTGAGTCGCCCATTGACAGTCGGCTAGGAATTGTCATCATAACAGCAATCCACAGATAGAGAGATTTGAGTTGACATTTGCCCCGAACGATGCGACGCGGCGCTGAAAAGCCGTTCAACGATGATGAAGACAGTCATCACACGACAATTGTGGTCATCCGATTGTTGGGCCATAGCTGCGCCGTCGGCTGTTGTTTGCTTAAAGGTAGAGTCGATCGTTGTCGCCTCATCACATCACTAAGCAGCCTATCAAGCCTTTTGCTCAATCAGAGATGCAACATTGATGTTTTTCAAGATGTTCCCTGTGAATATTTATGATTGGTATAGAATGAAAACTAGTAACTGTTCGATTTTTATGTGAATAGTGCACCATGTGTGATAGTTTTGAATGTGTTTCCTGTGGATATTTTTTTTCTGACGGTGATGCCCACATGAGCTCTAGGCTTGTGCGTGGGTAATAAGAGGGATGATGATGAGAGATTGATGACGACCATTTTCAGGCAGTCGGGACCAACGTCTTCTCGTCTCCTCCGAAAGACGGGAGTGGCCGTTTTTCTCAAAGTCCGTTTCCTCAACTGTATCCGATCTTGGAACCTTTTTATTATCAGACCGGTGCTTATCGCCCTCGACTTTGGACCACTTCAATATTCATGATTAGTATGGAGTAGAAACTAGTTCGGTTTGATTTTGATGTAGATAGTATTGAGTGCTTAATTTCGTATAGATGGAAAGAGTAAAATAATATCGCGTTTCAGGAACAAGGGATTTTTGGACATTCCCAAGAAACTCTCGAGCAAGTTTTATTCGGGAGGTTTTCGTCTCTTGACATCAAGAATCATACTCAATCACTAATTTATTAATTAAACCTTTGATCAGTTAATTTTCGTCACGTGTTTCCTCCAACCTGTGTAGATATACATTACAATACTACAATACTCGAATATACAATAAGATCGTACTAGGCTATCACACTATGATCAGAAATTACATAATAATCATAATTCAGAAAACCTACTGTAACAAGGTTAAGCTTCGTTGAATCGCTGTGCAAGGTTCATTGTTCAGTTGAAATTACTTATTTTATCTTACACTACAGGTGAGAAAGCAACTTGTATTTCTTCTCTTTTGGATAATCCTCATGAATAACAAGATAAGCTTTAAAAGTCTGCCATAAACATGGATCGACGCTGCTTATTCTCCAATAATGTAACTGCACTATTAACATGAATATCTAAAGAAATAACTTGTGTAGAACAGAAATTTGTCAGCACGCAATATTTCTGTGGCCTATTGCTCCTCTATCGAAGAATGCATGCACTATTCGTTGAGTTATTGAATTAATGCTAAGCAACATACATGCTCGTTCAAGCATAAACTGGGATATACTCGTAGAATGTGTTAGCTGCAATATGGGTGTTGTTAGCTACAATATGGTCCAGCCTTTCTAAAGCTGTAGCTAGTATTATGGCCCTATATGGTTTTATCGCCTAAGTAATAAGTTGGAGTATTAAGATTTAAATATGGGAACCTCTGCTACAAAAGTGATAAGCTATCGTCTGCATTGTAGGCTGTTTTCAAATTGTAAATTCTTATAATGCAGTTTGCATGGGGACCTGTTACTTAGAAAGTGGAAATCTATTTTGTAAGGTTGTTCAATAATTGAACCAGCATAAACTAAATGAGAATTATGAACAAATATTACTGAAATCTTCTATCCCATTTCAAAACATAGAAACCTACAATTATTATTTACTAGATTTACTTCCACAGAAGATTAGAAGAGAAGCTTAGAAATGATGAACTTTAAGCAGAAAAGGTTTAAAGACGTTCCTAATGAAGATTCAATCTAATAATTAGAATTATTCATATTCATAATTCATATTAAATTAATGAACTTTCAATCAATACTGTATAATATTTTTTGTTTTCTTACATAAAAATAATGACTGCATGTCGGTAGTAAAGTGAAAAACAGTAGTGTATACATCGCAGTTCGTAATGGATCAAGAAATAATTTTTTTTTTTTACTTTTTTGACAAGGAAAGATGGAACTATGGAACAATCTTTGGATAATTGTTTGATATTATTCGCGTACTTGTATTGAAGTTGGATTGAATGCATTACTTTTTATCGTGAGTGATGAAAAATCAAAAATGATCCATGGTATTCAACAAATCAACATGAATATAATCAGATACATGAATATAATAACATTTAATACGGGATAAAGACAACGTTTGTGTAAGAGTGCTCAAGTGAAAGTAAGGCAAGTGATGATAGGTATTATTGATTTGTGATAGTGATGATAAATATAAAATAAGGCGAGTAAAGGAAGAAATAAGACAGCTTGAGAGAAAGTAAGGTCCAAAGAGAGGATATACATAGTAAATAGAGAGAACAAAAAGGATAGTGTAATGAGAAAATAAGGAGGAGGGTGACCACCGATAAACAATAAGCCCAAGTAATTCAATGTACTAGACTTTATCTAAACAAGAAGCGGTACTATGGTATACCGAACAGTCGCATTAAATCTTTTCACGATCATGATCATGATCTTTACATGGATAAACAGAGCAAAGAAAATAGAGAGATTTATTAATTAATTGAGCGTGTTGTGCCCGGGGCGCATTGGCAACTAGAAAACACAGCAGCTATGCAAGAAGTGGCAGTGGCAGATATGCTACTACTGAACTCGCACTGCTCATTGGCTAACTAAGCATCGCCATACTATATCTATACTTACTACCATAGGCTAACCAAATAGAATATCTTATCTTTGTTACTACTGAGACTTCTCTTTGTTTATTATGAATTCACAATACATCTATATACTTTTTCCACTCATACTCAATACTGGATTTCCCCTTTGTTTACTTCAAACTTCAAATAATATAATTTGTAGTATGATATACTCTTACAATTTCATATAATATCCATACTACTTACTACTGAATCTTTCCTATATGTTGAACACCAAATATATTATGCACTATTATGTTCGTATAGTAATCATCAAATGGATTTCCACTACAATTACATCTCGTGATAGAGTTCTGTTGAAGATGAAAGGATGAAAGAATTTCCAGATAAACATGACAGAACTTCCATGAGTAGTTTGAAAACGGGGGAAAACAGAGTCCACAAGAAAGGTTACAAATTTGACTCTAGTCTATGTATTGCATTATCTATCATACTATCCCTATAAATTATGTATGATAAGAAACGTAGGCAACTTTAAAGATTGATATCCATCTATTTTTGTGTGAAAACTTTAATACAGTAAACTCCCGGTTATCCGAGTCTCGGTTAACCGAACATGTCATTTAAAAATAACAAACATAAAAATAATGGTCTTACAAAATTAAATTACGGGGAGCCGCAGTATTTATTTGTTTATTCGCTCTAAATAATGTTTCTACTTGCTCAGGTCTATAATTGTGATTAATATATGTTTTGCTTTCAATAAACTAGTTTTGTAACATTTCACATGGTTCTACGCCTTTTTTATTATAACTGAACTTAAATTTCGTATTTTCCGTGTTTTGCCGTATCCGAGGTCGTCCCGGTTAAAATTACCTCGGATAATCGGGAGTCTACCGTACACCGCACTAGCAACTGTTATTAAAAAAATTATTTTTTTCATAAAAAACAAGTTGGCTACTACCTATGTGTTAGAATGATAAGACATGATCCACGGCACTCATAAAATACTGAATAAAACTGTTGAAAACGTTTGTCATAAGTTAGTCAAAAATTTCCATCCAGTATCTAACATCACATTCACAATACTGATAAGAAGAACGCAAAATAATAATTCTTGACGTATCAAAGAAAGCCGCTTTTAATAATAATTTCCTCCCCACTCTATAAAAAACCAAGTGAAGGCACCTTCCTTCATGCTATCTCCATAGACTAACTATACAGAGTTAGTCTATGCTATCTCCTATTCGTCTTGAAAAATGTGTAGAAACTTGATTAGCGTCAAAACGCATGACAGTTTTCATAACACGTCGTCTAACCCTAACAAACAGCTTCATTACTTTTGCGCATGCGTATGACAGAGAAAGATCTTGTCGGTGAGATCTGTTACTGTATATTTTAAATTATTATTCGTATATTTCATACTGTTTATATAGATATGTTGATACACATCGAGATGACCGTAGATAAAAATAAAACTAGTGGAACAGCGACAGACAACACCATTAACACTGCATACTCTCATACAATTTAATATCTACACTAACAAGACACCTGTTAGCTCTGCGTTGCCTTCTTTCTCATTGCAAATGAATAATGGACCCATATATGAAAGTAATAAGATCATGCGCGACCTTACATGTCGGCGATAGGATGTACTCCAGGTTGTCAACACATCTTAACAAGC
Organism: Laodelphax striatellus; assembly: GCA_017141395.1. Lineage (NCBI taxonomy): Eukaryota > Metazoa > Arthropoda > Insecta > Hemiptera > Delphacidae > Laodelphax > Laodelphax striatellus. The sequence continues at coordinate 7,998,318 of CM029535.1, read as the reverse complement.
ATTCCGATGCTTTGATCAATTGAAAACATGCGTCAAGTTTAACATCCATAGTATTTCAATGCTGAAGCTTATAGCCGACAAGTTATCGCTGTTTTATGATGCTAATTTACAATTTGAATCCCACACATCAATTATCGTCCACTTCATAATTTTTCATTCAACTAAAAATGGTTGATATTCTAGAATATATCAGAATATCCTGGTAGAATTGACAACTTTTCTTCTGAGATTTAATCATTACGTTTTTCTACAAAATCTTTATGTAGATTTGTAAAATTTTCAACAGGAAGAGAGATTACACACCGTAGGAAACGAAATTGTAGTCCTTTCAGTCAAACTGATGCCAGACCCTGAATTTTTTGAATTAAATTTCTGTTCTCATTTATTCTGGATTGGAAATAAAATTATTATTCTAATTTTGGATAAATTTTGAATTAGCGTTGGAAAATGAATCAGTATCTATAGATTGATAATAAAACTTTGCATGCTTTGGTATCAAAACAATATCCACAACTCACTTCAAACATTACATTCAATTGCGATTCAATCAAAATCCCATAAAAAAGAAAATGCTTGAAGAAGCTAGCAATATTCTTACAGAAGCAAGCAGTCTGTTAACGAAACACCACTTTCCAATTCTATTGGTAGTTGCCAAGTCACGCCCACAACACGCTCTCATTGGCTGATGTGATGCCATTACGTCATCGTACGGACTCCATTTTGTTGAACTCCAATTGGTGCAATTCAAATAAAATGTATGTTATTATCGGAATAGTAATTATTATTAAAGAGATGAGTGCGATACTGAATAGCACTATAGTGTAAATATTGATTGTAACAAAGAAAGAATAATCTTTAAATAAGCAAGAAAATGAATTGAAGCAAGCAGTCTGTTAACGAAACGCCTCATTCAGGAAACGCCACACACTCTTTATTAATGTTCTTATCAATAATTAATAAACTGGATTCAGTTAACTTGAAGTTGTAATTGGAAATATAACTGAATGACTCAATTATTTCTGTGGAGATTGTGATGATACGAGTATATTAACCTGGCAAAATTCTACGGACGCTAGCAAGGTGACGGCGATTTACACTTAAGAAACTCTGTTTTGAAACATGATTTTGTTGAAATTAATATTCCAAGAATAGGAAGATAATCAATTGTAACTTCAATTTCAAATGGGAAATGATGGAAGTTGAATTAAAATGTTTGTTGTTACGTCAAACCTCTCAGTTTCGAAAAAATTGCAATAAAACACTATTTCTCAACACAACTACCGTATTACAACAACTCCAGTATTGTCCCACTAGCTTGAAGCGATTTCCCAAAGCTTGGCAACGCTGTGAAACGGCTACCTACAAAGGAACTAGAATGCTATCTTTGTCAGTAATCGCTGTACAATGGAAGAAATTGCGACAAGCGGATAAAGTACTAGGGTGAGTGATCGTGGTACTGTAGTAGCTTTGACATCTACTGATCTCAGACGGGTAGGTAGCAGCATAAGCTGTACTTACACCAACGCCAAGTTGTAAGTAAGAAGCAGTACTCAAATGTCGTCATCCTACTGATTTTGCTCCGTTAAATTATTAATGACACCGGCGTCAATGCGATTGTTGTATTACTCGCCGCCTTTGAGTCTTGGTAGGATCCGCACATAAATCCTGCCGGCATGTGATTGTCACAACAATGGCCGACGATAGATATAGATAAGGAGACAATAAATGCTGGCATTGAGCTTCCAGTCAGACGTGATATATACATGACAACTGCTTTTAATGCATATGCTTTGATGCGACTACACCCTTGAGAGTAATGGGGGTTCTTTAGATGCTCTCAATGCAAACGCTTTGATAGGACTTGAGAGTTATGGAGTATCTTTGCCAATAGATATATGCTTCTAATGCATACGTTTTGATATGACCAGATCCTTGAGAGTTATGGGGTTTCTCCAGCAATCATGGACGGCACAATTGATTTGATAGTGTTCAGTATTATTATGATGAATAGTTTATGTATTTGACAGCAGAGAAATACTACTAGCTACGAGGTGGTATTAGAATAGCTTCAATTCAAGAAATGAATACTTTGTAAAAGAAATAAGAACTTCTTCATATTTAGTTGAAGAATAAGTTATTTACCTCATTTTGATTTGAGCAGTCGATAGGAGAACGGCCCGACCTGCAGTGAGGTCTTTCGGCTCTTTGGTGTCAACTTCCGACCGCAGGTCGCATTTTCTCCTGAAACATACAAGAGATACAATATTGAGTACAAACATTGAAAAAAATCATAAATGAGGATTTTTCTGTAGGATTTATCAACTGCTTTGGAATGTAGGTTAAGCATCTATGGCAGAGGTAATCCATTCGTTTAGTTTGGTTATTCCATGATCTGTAAATTGAATAGATATAATAGAACTTCCTTATTGGCGTAGCATGTGTAAGATACGGAATAAAATGTATTCCGATTCGGATGTTGTATCTAATCAAATTATTCAGAGTTTGTCTCGATCTAGTTGAGAATTGAATACAAGAATAGATACTATATTGAGAAGAAATTTTGAAAAAAAGAATCATAGATGAGGATTTGAGTAGGAAGTAACAACTCAACTAAGATAAAATGTGGAAAATATTTCAAAATTTTTGGGATGTGAGCATTCAATATTGAGAGTTCCAATTTTAATTATACGCCGAAAAACAATTGTCAAAAAAGTGCCAATTGTTATGCAGTAGGAATTTGAACATCCGAATAGATAAAATATTTAGAAAAAAATCAGGGATGATGATTTCTTAAGGATATAACACTCATTTAATATGAAAACTGATTCGAAATTTTGAAATTTATGCATCCAAATGATAGTTTGTCTAGATTCAGTAGGAATGTGAACCTACGATTGTCTCGGTGTTTGTTTCTGTGATAGGTTATATTTTCGGGATAGGTGAAACTTCAGTGAAAGGTCATGTTCATCGGAGTGGTGGAAATGCACGATGAAGAAGATAAAGGCTAATCTGACAGTGCTTGAGTGCGTGTTGCAGCATAGATTAGTGATCACATAGATTAGTCGTGACCAGGGTGTTTGGCCAAGTTGTTGATTTCCTCGTGATTAGCGAATAAGAAAGGGCGCCGATTGTCGTCCCGTTATCTTACACGACTTCGCGCCACCACCAATCTTCTCACCAGTGTCAATTGTGTTCACAAGGATTCTCACACCTTTTCTCGGTCTCTGTCATTCCCTGAGCCTCTCATACAAGATAATTGTTGCCTCTCTCTCAATCTCATTTTGTCACTCTCTTTCTTTTTCCCTCTACTCCAATTTTAAGTATTTTAATATTGTTTTTGAATAGTATTAGATTATTTTTCATTTCCAAGTACTTATCTAATTTTTTCCTATCATTGATGTATTATAATTATTGTATTATTTCGCTGTATCCTGTGTAATGAATTTTTCTAGACCTAGCACAACAATGAATATTAATCAATAAATGAATCAATCTCTCTCTTTCATGGTCAATTTTTATTGAAAAGAATATCATTGGACATCCTTTTCCGAGAATGCACATTAATTAATGTGTCCAAACTCCTCCGTTCCTTTCAGATACATCACAACCAAATAGGCTAATCATTGTTTAATTATCACAAAACAATTATCACTTTTTGTGTTGCCAGCTTATTATTGCAAGCACATAGTGCAGTGTGCAAACCCGTAACATTATCATTCTGCTTCCCAACTTCTTGTTGAATAATTTATTAGTTCATGTTCAATTGTCGAATAGTTTCATATTTTACCATTACACTCTTCAATTATTGCTGACTACAGTATTAGTAATCTACATGAATAATAAAGTAGGCTAATTAATCTGATCTCTCTCTTGTGATTAAATTATTCTTAGTTTACGATTTGTACAACTATCGAATAATTAGTTATACATTTCTCTATCACAATATACAATTTTAGCCGATATTATCTATATCTACATAGCCTAAATAAGTCAGTGATCCAATCTAATCTAATAATTCTCATGGAATTGATTACCTCGTACAATAAAATTCCAGTAAACAAGCCTTGAATTCATGATAAAGAATTGATTTAAATTCATTGGTCAAGAGGACACCAACGCTATCTACCATAAAACTAGAGAATCAACAGACGTGTTATTCGTTTTGCATCGCTTGATTCCGATTGGCCGGAGGCGTGGCCAGTTGTGGGCTGGGCTTAGTGGAATGACCAATCATATTGCAAGCCGGTCTGTCAGCAACGTCTCCTTCTCCTGTGATTACTATGTGCTCAATTGGAAGTTGAATAACTGTTCTACCTATAACGAAATTACTTCGCATATCTTACTTAATTTTCACGATTAAATTATCCAATAAGAATAAATACAAGCGTTTTCAAAGTAATTATTTATGAGCTCTATAAACAATCACAAATCACATATCTGTAACATTTAAGAATGGTTCTGTCACATCTGTGCGAGAATACGGCTTCATACAGCATATAAAAGTACGAGAAAATATACATATTTACATATAGTTTGAGTAATAAGATTTACACTCAAAATTCAAAAGATCCTCGAAATTCGAGAACCTTGATCACTTGAATGCTTTTGATTGGGAATACGATGAATTGGATTTATCATAGTGGAAGAAAGTTATAGTTCGCTACAACAGATTTTTGATTGCACGACCTGAATTTATGAGAACTTGGAAAAAGTTACAGTACCAATCAAATTTATTGAGAGAAATCGAATTCCTTTTTCTTATTGGAGAAAGAAAACATGATGATCTTTTAGTGCAAGCTTTATATGTTTTTTCCTGAAGATGCTATTTAGTAAAAGCGATTTTCAATAGAGAGCTACACTTTTTCTAGCTCACTAATATCCAGCCAACAATTTTCACTGCAGATGTTTTGTTGTATAGTATGAAAATAGTTGGATGTAGCTGAGTAAATCCTAGAAGTTCAGTAAACAAATTTGTTTCTCCAACCAACAAGATTTTGATAATGGAGCTCCTCCCACTGAACCACCCATTCCCTCATCAAACACAGGAAGCATTTTAATCGATCAATTGTTCATTTTGTCCGGTTTTCACATTGATTTTATCTCGATCTTGAAATAGATCTTCGGCCCGCCTCTTCTACATCCGCGGCGATCCATTCCCGAAAAAACCAGTCATGTTATCTCCAGAGCAATAAATAACATCTAGTTCTTCTGGCAGAGGGCAAATCTTCACTGGTAGTTCTTTCTTCTCGCCCAATAGAGTCGGGCTTTCGTATTTTCGCTAACATCAATCTATCTTCTGCTCGCGCATTCAATTATCCTTCTGATTCTACGATAAGCTCCCGATACGGATTGCTTTTGACACTCATCCTCGAATTAGAAAGGTGGAAAAAGCAGGCGAAGCTTACATCTTGATGCATAATAAATAAGTGGGTTAGTTCCAGCAAGGCTTTATCCTCTATTATTGCCTGATAATTGAAAATTATACACGAATAGACACCCGGTTCAAAGTATCATTCTAAGTTATGATACAACTTTCATTCCACGAAAGTTCTTATCGTATTCATTCTGCTAGCTCCTTTTATCCTTGACGACTATTCCAAAATCTAAATCATACTGAATGAGAAGCTTATTAATTCTATAATGGTGGTCGGAAAAGAATAATCTCGAGGTATGCTAATATCAATCTTCGATTTGAACAAAAGACAGTGAAAATACTCCCAGAATAAAAAGATTTATATTCATTATGATCAAAAATTTTGTATCAAGGAATTGAATTCCAATACGAATATCTGCAAATATTATGATGAAAAAGCTTAAACCAACAGAACATCTTCCTTCCATATTCTTATAAATGGATATAAATTCCTTTCTTGTGGATCCAAGCGTGGATGTCCCAATGAACATTATAAATTGAACTAGCCTATGATGAACTAACCAGTTTTCCAACCACATAACAGTAATTGATAGAGCTATAGCATGAAATTTCAAAAACTATGTTGAATTATATGTTGCTCTTTATTGCATGAAATTGATGAATAGTGATTATGGAAAATACACAACTATTGGAATTTCTTCGGAAAGTTTCACGAGAATCTCTGACAGATTCCTAACGATCTGTACAACGACATCGTAAAGAACTTGATTTAAGTAGCAGACCAAGAAACCGTCAATAGTTGGGAAAGATAACACGAGTTATGTGATGGTGTGGGGGGGGGGGGGGTTTGGAAACCCGAGAATCTCAATTAAGAGTTTCCAGCTACAGGGGGGTGGCGGCAGCCGCATCGCTCTACAAAAATAAACCGGAAACGGAAATGAAAACATGAGAACGTCCGCGAAGGGACCAAGAAGTTATAATTAAATATCATCAATGAGCCAGTCTGTCTAATTGAATAAAATCTGGCCGATCTCTATATATTACTGCTATCTCTCTCTATCAGGACATGAGAGGATCCCTTCCAACAAAGTTCCAGAAGCCAGCATCAGAGTGCGCGCTAGCGTCGCCGCTTCTGGAATAATTCAGATATGACGATAAACGGAAAACGCCCGAGGCATTCGGCTTCTGCGCTGCCCAAGCCATTCAGCACCCGCTGTAAAAACACGTTTAACGAGCCTTACCCGAGAAAATGTAGACTCCTCTATAAACATCTAACGCTGCTTCCGAATAGTACCTACACGTGAAAAGTGGAGTCGCACTCATTTCCTCCCGAGAATAATAACTGACTGTTTGCTCATGCGCACAAATAACAGCTGAAATAATGACGGTGGCGATAAATAGTTGAATCCCCGTTGATGTACAGTGGTTCAATTTATGTAGCAACTATAGCCTATAGAATGGCTACATAATATAGATACAGTGGTGTACCTTGCTCGAACTATATACCTAATACAGATAGTGCATACAGTGTACCAAGAATCGTTCGATATAAGTATAGAGACACAGAGTTCACTGCATTTGAAACCACTATACACAGTGGTTCATTGTATATAATGATACAGATAGGGCCCACAGTGTACATAAAATTATACAATATATAAGTATAGAGATACAATATAAATATACAGATAAAATATAAGTATACTGACACAATTGACTAGTAGCACAGAAGTCCAATTCACTGGCGCATGCAATATTTATGAGGTTCATATAAAATAAATTGTATGTAAGAGAAGAAGTCAACTACATGAATGAAGTATTGTTTGCGATAGTGGTCGTAAAATATTCAATTTGACGCTGGTTAATTTGAACGACACAGCCGGTTGACAGAGATGCTCGTGTTGTGGTGACTTTTATTGCAAAGTTATGTGCAAATATCTCGGGAACATTGATTGAGGATTAGATCAGGTTACAGGTTGTGTTGGGGAAGTGTTGAGAGAGATCTATAAAATTTATCGAGAGAATCAGAAGAGATTCCTGGCTTGTTACCAGGTATGTATTAAAAAGTTAATTTCAATATTTCGAAATGTTAATTTGAACTTAGTTACAGGATGCGGCTTTTGAAAATAAATATGCTGATTTGCTGCTCTCTTATATATTATGATAAATATTTATTAATTTATTCACGGTTTTTATGAGTCAATAGACCCTGACATAAATGTTCTTAAAGTTTTATGTTCTAGTTTTGTAGCTTTTGGTCAATCTTTATAAAGTGAGCACATCCTCTATAGAAAAAAAGACTTATTCTATTAATGACATTTAGGAATAGAATTTCGCTACTGAGAATATGAACCAACAAGAGAAACAAAGAAAAAAATAGGATGACAATCGGCGAATAAAATGAATAATGTAAAGAATAAATAAAAGGATATAAATAGGCGAATCAGATGATGGATCAGATAGGGAAAATATAAAGGGATGAGAAAATAGTAGGCAGAAAAGTGAGAACTATTCAAACTCATAGAAATTACTGGCTAATTAAAATCTAATCTTCATCTTTACAAATGAAAAAGTAAGCCTGAACAAACTGTTTCATTCTCCAGGTTTATTGTAGAAATGACTTATTCTATTAATGATTTTTGGGAAAAGAATGTTCACTTCTATTGAAGCGCAAAGTCTTCTAGTCTAATTAATGCGACAACCTCATTTTCAGACATGCCTAGCTAGGCAGTTCTCAACAAACAACAGCCCCCTTAATTGTGGGATGAAGAACCACATCAGATTTCAAACAATGTTGGGCATTACAGCCCGCCCTTTTCTTATAATAACAGTAATTTGCACCGTTTTATTAGGGCGCTGGCAACACCCATTCACATTAATCTGCAAAAATAAAAGTGGAAGATTGGTCCAGTATATGATTTTTAGGCTGGTAATTTCACGTGAGTGATGCCCTGATACCAGTATACTGATGAAGTTGCAGACAATGTAAAGGTGAAGTGGGATAAGAAGAGAATAGCTGAAGAGAAAGGATAAACAGCGAATATGGAGAATAACAAAGCTGATGAATAGAAGGTGATTCAAAATAGATTCAGAATAGCTTGAATGATGATTGTGATAATAAGGAAGTTTCAGGAGGAAACCCGGGAACTCGGAGGGCGAGGGGTGGTTTAGTTAAGAGTTCCTATCACCACACCCAAAATTTTGAAATATAATGGATTAGTATCAAAATATAATGGATTATTATTAGTAGAAACAAATGGAATTTGGCTTCGAAGTTATGGATTCTTTTAATGAAATGGGAAGAAGACGGAGAATAAGAGGAAAAAATAGATGAAACAATGTGTGACAATTTCGAATAGGAAATGGGCAAAGAAGAAGAATGAAGAAGAAGAAGAAGAAGAAGAAGAGGAAGAAGAAGAAGAAGAAGAAGAAGAAGAAGAAGAAGAAGAAGAAGAAGAAGAAGAAGAAGAAGAAGAAGAAGAAGAAGAAGAAGAAGAAGAAGAAGAAGAAGAAGAATAAGAAGAAGAACAAGGAGAAGAAGAAGAAGAAGAAGAAAGTAGAAGGAAAAGAAACAGAAGATGAAGAAAACAGGAGTGCAAAGATAACGTGAGTTGAAAGAAGGAAAGGGTACTCATCACCAAGTCACTAGCAATTATCATCGTCGGTCTTACCACTTGCTTGTCAAACGTATATTGGCAAGTAGGCCTGAGAGGTAGGTAGCCGCTTCTTCAAACAGGAGCCAGTGGTAGGAAGAGGGGGGGCGGGCCTCGGGTTCAGCCCCATCCATCGCGAGGCCCCATTAACAACACTTTACGATCGATGGACCCATCCACTTGCCTATTAGACAGCAGCTGCTCTACTCATCCTGTAGCAAGTCACTACCCCGTTAATTCCCAACTCTCGAAGAAGACGTTCTCTCCAGACATCAGGTGCCGTTATGCTCGACAAATTAGAGACGAATTCGATGTGACCTTCGATTCTGATTTGTTTTTAAACTATGCGAAAGCCTGACTGAATTCGACAGCAGGAAATCTCCCCATGGCTTCAAGCCTCAGGCTTCCTCACACTTATCAAGTTATGAGGAAACTGGATTTCATGTTCTCTAACTTACACCTGAATAAATTCAAGTGACCTTCCATTCTAGAAGAGACGCTCCAGGCTTTTTTCGATTCTATCAAGTTATAGACAAACTACTTTACAAGTTTCATCAAATTTATCAAGTTATATATAAATATTTTTTTGTAATAGGGTTATAGAGGTGAATTAGTTGTAAACAATCTTACAGTGATCAACATAGAAACATTGTAAATTTGATAAAATACAAGGTCATCCTACCCTACAGGCTTCTCCAAATTTATGAAAGTTTGTAAGTAGTAATCATCTTAATATCTTCCTACTTAACAGATTGATTGGACGAGACTTGGATGATGAATTAGTTTATAATTTCCTAAAAACTATACATAAGGCTTGTGTTAGGTTTCCGGAAATTAACCGTTGGATTCTCGCCTAGGGCTCTCGACCGATTAATATCTGTCTTCGGCACGTCAAATTATTACAAAATAGAACGAAATTGCCAGTTTCATTTTTGGATTCTGTTGAAAATCACAGCCAGAATCACAAAACAAGAATCCGCTCTGACTGAATTCTCATTGGCTGCGATATTGAGATCGGATTGAAAACAAGAAATTCCACCTATTAAAATACAATTTTCAATTGAAATACTTTTCAATGTTTCAAAATTCTCTTGAAAATTTCCTACATGAATATTACTAAAACTAAATCTGTGAGCTTGAGGAGATTTCATGAAATACAATCAAAATTAGAACTCATTATAATTTCTCCCAGCTTTCCTTACAGTATTCTCAATACCTAGAGGTTGTATTTTAAATACAGATCTACAATATTTGTTAAGATTAGTCTACAAGATCAAGTTAAGTATTTAACTTGATTAATATCATTGATTCATCTCATTAGTATTGAAATGAAATAGTAAGCCTAGGTCCCACAATCCTAGTCTGTCACAGGCATTACAATGTTTTCAGTAGATTATAGGAACCAGAAAAATATTCATAGCAATAGTCAAGAACAACCAGCATATTTATATTCTGATCATATCATAATGATTTTTGTCTATACAAAAACTAAATCTATTGAACTAATTTTTTTGTGTACAAAATACATTTTTTGGGAGACAACCAAAACACTGACTCAAGCTGTAACTATTTTATCTTTCATAAAATTCACAATTCAGGCTTATCATTATAAACAAATTATGTTTAACATTTAACAAATTATGTTTGTTTTTGATATGTAGCTGTCGGCAAAGAGTATAAGCGAAACCAGTAGATACTACGGCTAAATTAACTAATAGCTTGATAGCATATATGATTCACTTAATAACACATCTATTCAAGCAAAGCTGCTCATCCAGATTAATGGCTCTTATTAAATGGAACAGGTCTGATACATTCACGGATGCATTGCAAACATGACACACATACTTGCCAACCATTAGACCGAACTGGAAAACATGCAATCAAATGCACTAGTATACACACAACAAAGCATGTAATAATGCGGCACATACAAGAATGGAAAGGTTCACATCAAACAATTCCAGTACTCAAATAAACCGACAATCTCAAAGAATAAATTGACATTCTATTGAAGGTATCCAAGATACTTATTTAGAGTTTTTTACCCGCGAGACAGACCGCAGATTTAACGGTTACTTAGTGCGAAACGGTCACGATTAACTTTGAAATTACGATTATTATTTCCAGTCCTCATTTTGCCATCGGCTCCATAATTATTGACCGCTTCTAATTGCAAGGATTGAATGACTAGCAATTATTTCCTTTGGCCTATCTCCTGCAATATAATTAATCTGTTTCTTTCTGCGATTGCATTCGAGGAAATAATTGAGACATTTTTTATTTGAAGAATTGGGTGCAACGACACTCAGCCTTTTGTATCGGCATTTTTTCTTCCAGTTATTTCAGCAGGCTGGGATACCCGTGGGATTAAATACTTTGAAATTCAGTTGAGTTAAATTATTGAATATTTGAACAGAAATAATTCAACTGAACGATTATAATGTGATTGAAATGATTGAAATTGGGGAACATCTAGCCTTCGATTTTCATTTCAAAGTTTATCTTGAAAATCTGTTTCATAATCAGTAACTGTAAACTCCCATCAACTGATTCATAAACGTATATTGTGATAAACAAAGTATAATAGGATTAAACTTTTTTTGTAATGAAGTTAGACTGCAATCTGTGATAGATGAATCTTGGCTAATGAACAGTTCAGTTCTGACTTAAATTAATAGAATTAAGATAATTCATACTAGAGGAGATTTAAAAATTAAATTATTTCCTTTTTAACTCGAATTGAGAAATACTCTTAAACTTATATCTTTTCAAACACTAATCACACTTTTACACATTCTGACTTCTCCTATCACACTATTTACATCAAACGAGATCATCGAATTAAACTTCAAATAAACTTATTTATTCAATTCAATTGACCTTTTAAATTTAAATCATTGATCAAATTGGACGGATAAGAAACATACCTATGCATGTTTTCAAATGCGCTATGGAAAAAATTATTCATCTAGAGCACCACTTACTATTTAAGGAAAGTTGAATAAATACACAAACTTGATTCGAAGGAAATCAAACTGATTCAAAAATAATTAAGGAGAATGAAATGAATACTCAAAACTGATCCCGGGCAATTAAATTCTGTTATTCTGGAAATACACTTCAGAATATACTTAGTAGAGTCGGTTCAGTGCTTTTCCAGAGAAAAACATCAATTTCAGAGCTCAGTTTAGGTCTAAAGCACCTAGCGAAATGGATCTTCATTCTGGGAAGCTTTCAAGCTTTTAAAAGCTTGTGTGCACGCATTTCCACTTTCTTACAGCTCTTTAGGTTAACTGTTCTTGTGTGCCCTCAACTGCTGCATTCTCAGCATACCGGGGAAGAGCTGGAGAGTGGGGGAATATAGATAGAAAGAGATGAGAGGAAAATTGAGAAAAACAGAATGGAAGAGAAAGATGAGGGGGAGAAGGGAGAATCAGATAATGTAGTCGAATAGGAAAAGAAGAAATTGAGTTGGAGGAGGAGGAAGAGAAGGAAGAGTAGGAAAAGAAGAAGAAGAAGAAGAAGAAGAAGAAGAAGAGATGAAGAAGAAAAGATCTGAAAGAAGAGGAAGACAAGTATAAAAGAAGAAGAGAAATAGGAGGTGGAAAAAAGGAGGAGGAGGAGGAGGAGGAGGAGAGGAGGAGGAGGAGGAGGAGGAGGAGGAGGAGGAGGAGGAGGAGGATAAGGAGGAGGAGGAGGAGGAGGAGAAGAAGAAGAAGAAGAAGAAGTAGAAGAAGAAGATGATGAAGAAGATGGAGATGAGAAAAAGAAGAAGAAGAAGAAAAGAAGAAAAAGAAAAAGATGAAAAGAAGAAGAAGATGATGATGATGATGATGAAGATGATGATGATGATGATGAAAAAAATAATAAAAAGAAGAATAAGAATATGTAAATGAAAAAACTATAAAGGTATAAAGAGAAACATAGATGAGAAGAAAAGTAAGATTGAGAAGACGAAGAGGAATCAGAAGAGAAGACGAAGAGAAGAACCATGCAAGTGTTTCTGGAAGACTACCGGCTGAAGAAATAAAATACCGGTGCTCATTTATGGCTCATCAATCACCCGATACGATGCATGCATCCCAAGTCTTCCTTCTTTACTTTTAAAGTGTTACTAATCAAAGCGAACGAATATTATCGCTGGCCAACAAATGCCAATCCTGGAACGCACTTTCACGCTTCTTCTGCTGTGAATATTATTAACTGTCTCGCAAAGCAGCTTGCTGCAATACTCCGCTCTCCATAATCATCCCGCTGTACAGCCAGCAAGATTCCAGTTATTACTGAGTCGAAAAAACTGAAATGAAATTCGGAGTGTCTCTTGCTGCCTTCAATTCTCACAATCCTGTAATCAGTTCTATGATTCTCGTCGAATCTCTAAACAATCTATTCCACAATATTGATACAACAATATAATTATATGAAAATTTAACCATGCTTTATGCTTTTATTATCTTCAGATTCATTATTCAGAATAGGTTCTCATAGCGTTCATCAAGATGGATTTAAAATTTATAATATTCTAAACCATAGTTTGCTAGCATACCGACTATTTACATGTGAATTGTGCAAAGTAAATGAAATGCTGAAGGCCTCATCAAATAGCATGTGCTAGGAAAGTGAATTCTTCTAACCAAATACATCGAACATATTCTAATTTACTATCCTATATAGATTTCAATCTTTCACAACGATATAGCCTAGTTTGTGAGCAGACTAGATATGCCAAGAGAATTATGTGTAACAAATCATTACATTAACATTATGTAACATTAACAATCTTAACATTATGTAAGACCTATCAAAAAGTATGAAGAACAATCCTAATTGATATATTAGCTGATACAGTAAGCTGATTTATCTAAGAATAAGCATACAAATTAAATGAAATAGAAATAATTTGATATTAATTCAATCACTTGAGATATCAAATGAAATGAAATTGAAATACTTGATATTAATCACTTGATATTAATTTAATCACTTGAGATACCACATTTTTTAGACTGATTTAGGACATTACCTAATTAAATCTATGTTCATCATTCCTGGGCAAGAGCATTCATCATGCAATCGTAACTTATATTTTACTGAGCGGAAGAAAGCGTTCACGATAAATTGATCAATTTATTTGCAGTGACGTTCAGTAAATGTTACCTTGATTCAATATGGTAATACATCTCAGTAGCGGTGTAGTTAGTTTTCTGGTTTGTATCTCCTTCGGTAAGTTATTCCCCGCCTAACTCACCTGCAATACAAAATAATAAATTAGTTATAATAAATATCAGGATGGTATTAAAAAACAATATACACAAAAACAAAGTACCGGTAGTTGGAAAATTGAAAGAAATATAGCAGAACAAGAGAGTGACAAACCAAGTGATAACTTCAGTATAATTACAAGAGAGAAGTGCGAAAATATTAATTTGAAAACAAGGATATGCTTAAAAGAAGATAAGTTAAACTTGAAAAATGCTCAAGAAAGTTTCAGCATAACACCTTATGTGATGTCACCTCACGTGTCTAGTCTCTAGAATTAAGAATTAAGAATCAAGATTCGATATTATGTGTCACACATTTTTCTAGTTACGATTTTCAATCTCATATTAGCTCTAATAAGGATCACGTTGACTTATTGACTTTCTCAACTCAACAGTCATGCTCATAAATTTGAAGACCTCTTGGCAGAAGGAAATGAAAGACATTCGAGTGTAATAGTCTGTAACATCCCTAAATGGTATCTCAAGACTCTCCTTCATTAAATGGATTCATTGAAAGTATATGGAAACTAAAACGATCAAAGTTCTGTTCATTACGAGTTGAGACCACGGTAAAGATCAAAGGAGAAGAATTGAGAAGAGAACAAGTGGGTAGAGGGAGAACGAAGAACAAGAAGATGAAGAAGAAATGAAGGAGGAAAATAAGCAAGACATTTATAAAAGTGAAATGAGTACCGTACAACTCTTGCTTTGAAAAGATTAAGACATTGTCATACTGAATGGCACACGAGATTTGACCGCTTCTATACGTAAGAATTGGAACGAATAATTAAAGGTGAAGTTCAATTCTCACTAAATACGATGAATTTAATAAAATGCCAGTTGAATGTAATTGAACGGATCTAATGCAACTCAATTTTGAACTTATAAATGGACCAAACGAAATGCCAATTCATTCTCATACAAGGAACAACTTGTTCAAGCACTCCTAGTAACAAGTTGAAGTGTTTTGCAATGATCATCATCGAACTGCTTGTCAGTGCGAAATATTAATTTGCTAGTGTCAATTAATTTCGAACGATTTTTGCAAGCCCAGTCACACCTTCTTCAATTCAATTCAATCGACCTAGAAAGAGAACTAGTTGGATCAATTCTCGATTAATTGGGAGAGATTATTCCAGTCATAAAGGTCTGTTTCACACCTATTTTATCATTATTTTAGTAGTATTTTTTTAACTTGTCGGATGGTGAATGACTTTCATTTTACTTTTCCACGGTAACGGGTGATGTTCTGTTGATTTATTTTTAAAATATATTTTTACATGTTATATTACAGTAATATTACATCACCCGATACCATAGAAACGTTAAATGAAAGTCATCCGCCAAATTAAAAAACAGAGGTACACTCAATATTTGAGAGGTCACAGTTCAAAGTGTGATTGAACAAGATTCAATCATTTGTTATAAAATAATACACAGTATTTTATTGTAAGATTGATAATTTTCAATGATTCCAAATAGTTGAATTGTTTCATTGATAAATGTTGTTAATTGATAACCACTTTAGACATCATTTGGAATGGAATTTATTTGATAATTTTTTTAGAAAAATGTATTAAAATATGACGTATTGATGGCTCAACTTCTATTTACATGAGATTTTTCCCTGGTAAGAGACCTCTACGTCTCATCATCGAATACGCGTTCACCTTCACTAAGTAATAAAGGTTGAAAGTTAAGAATGATAATTCATTCTATTCTCTTCCAGAAAACCATGATTAGCTGAGATTTCCAGATGCAAATGTTTTAATTAAGATTTCTCAAGTATTTTTCAGTATTGTACTTTCCATCAAAATTCATAAAATACCTAGTCTCAGGTGTCAAACTGTACTAAATCTTATTTTCTCAAAACAACACAAAAAACGAAGCTCCACACAGATAAGCGGAGCCTGACTGAAAGAGACATGATATGTTCAGGCACTTGACACGCTTTTCACAACATTGTACAGCAGCAATCTATCTTAAACCAGTCAGTGCCTAATTAATCATATTGAAAATAATAACCAGTTCGAGGGTATCGATCAATTCAGTTCAGTCGGACAGTTTGGAGGCAACTGTTGGTTTCAGCAGTTGCCGCACAACTAACACACTTTTTTCTCGTCAATATAATTTTTATTTTTTATTTTTGAGAACTGGTTTGACACGGGGACGCGGCAAATGTACGCTGCGGGCCAGAATCGCAGAAAGCCGCCAGTTAGATGCGGAGATGTTCGTCAGCTACCTGGAGAACCGTTGTCGGTTTGCGGTTAGGACGGACGGAGAAGCTACGTCGATTTGCACGCATGTTAGTAAATAAGATTTATCTTGATGAGTTTGAGCTCGGAGCTGGACGGATGGCGTTGCTGAAGAAGTTGTCCAAGAGAAAACGGGTGAATAATAATGGGGGGGAGAGAAGAAATGGAGGGGAATTTAGAAGATAGAGAGATAATATTATGTGGGAGAAAAGAGAAAGAGTGAATGAACGGAAGAGAAAGAGGTTAGAGAAACAGGAAGCGTATGATTTAGGCGAAGGATTAGATGGAAGGAGAAGAGAGAGTAAAATACTCTTGCTGGGGAGTGAGAAGCCAGTTAATTTAGATTTTAGAAAAAAGGGAAAAGTGAGGTATATAAAGAGACAGCGTGGAAAAGCGATATAAGCGTGGAATGGAAAATGAGTTAGTGGGAGACAGATTGAGGTAGATATTGAGAGTGTGACGGGGGTAAGGTCTATTATTGTAAAAGTATAGAGTGAAAGGGAGTAAGAGTGTGGAAAGAGGGGGTGAAGGGGAAGGATTAGAAGAAGAAGAAGAAGAAGAAGAAGAGGAAGAAGAAGAAGAAGAAGAAGAAGAAGAAGAGGAGGAGGAGGAGGAGGAGGTGGAGGAGGAGGAGGAGAATTGATAAAGAGGACGAATAAGACATGTGGGGGTATACAGGAATCAATTTGAAGAAAAGAGGAAGAAGAGAGTTATTAAAAGGAAAGAAAAGAGAGTTGAAGGAAGTGAGATAATGTTGGAGAGGATGTATTAGAGAGGAAGTAGGATCTTCTTGGAACAGGTAGATTGATTTGACAAATAGGATTTAGATAGAAATGGGACCAATAGCAAAAAAGCCCAAAAAGAAATAGATGGAGAGATTCATGGGATACAGAAATAAAGTGGATTTGAATTATTTTTTCTGTAGGATTGGAGTTGAATAAAGACGGAAAACTATTGAAAAGAGATGGTGAACAATTAGTGAAAAGGATCGAAGACAGAGCAAGAAGTGTGAGAGACACGTTCTCAATGGACATGACGAGGAAAATGAGAGGAGAAGGAGTGGAAGACCAAAATAACATGAAAACATTAGAAGGAGATAGAGTTATCGATTTTAAAGGGTGGAACATGATCAGTAGACAGAGAAAGGCACATTCCATGATGAGGAAGTAAGTTGGACACGGCCAATTTTATCGGTTGTACCACTTAATGGGGATTAGTTTTCGTACATAGTCTCTAATGAAAACATAAATTCAAACTAATGATACCGTGACGTCATGTTATACAGCCAGAAGAACCAGTGCCCTGCTTGTTGCACCTCAGGCGTTACAAAATATTCGTATAATGTGATTTCTGCTTGGAGAGATCGTCTTCCTGACACACTTCGCATAAAAAAGAAGACTAATTCTATAACGCTCTTATGAGAATAATCCTAATAATCCTAATCATTAATACGAACAGTATTAATGAAATTGTGGATTGGGACAAGCCTTCTTACTAAGAAATCGGAAAATCATATTTAAATCATCTTTCCCCCTAAAAGCTCAAGTAAAAATTGAATTTCAAATTAATACCAGTAACAATACTTGATATAATTTCAATATTGAGATTTGAGTAATTTTCAATTATAGCATCATATTCTTTCGAAGTAGCTCACGGAAATTGACAAGTTGAAAGTTAAACAAGAATGTTCCCTTTTGCATGTTTAGAAGAAAGAATGAATCGCTGTCGTCATCTCAACAATTTTTGGTAACTACAAACATTGTTCTCTCTCAAAGAGAACAGGAAATATTGCATGATTAATTAATTAATTAAAACGACTGGTTTCCACCTTCCGAATCATTCAGTTTTCCTAATGGAGATATACATTATAAGTTGCGATGACTAATAAATGTAGTTTAAAATATTTTAGTACTAAGTCATATTTTGTCTTCCAGCGTTATCAAAAATTGAGCCATTTCAAAGATTATTCAGTATCAAGTATGCATCGATCGTTTCAATGGACCTGTCAGCGAGATATTAAAGTGAACGCTTTCTAACTGAGAACAGGTTGGCCAATTTATAAGCCATACGGAAATTAGCTAGCTATCGATATCCATTAATCGAAGTATGCAAATATCAATCTATTGCATGGTTCACGCTGGAATTAATATTTATAGGTGAGCCAAGAACTTAATTCTCATTGAACTTGTAGCTCTTCATTGGAACATGGTTGTATGATGACTAATTGTTGTAGTTTATACATAGCATGAGCTATTTTTGTCTTCCAATGTTATCAAAAATGTAGTAGATTGAATAAACATTTAAAGTTCATCTTTCAATTGATTGTTTCAATGGATCGTTTCAAAGATTATTCATCTTTCAAGTAAGGCATCGATCGTTTCAATGGACTGTCATACAAGATATTAAAGTGAACGCTTTCTCAACTGAGAATAAGTTTGATTAATCGACCAACCGTTTTGAAACGTTTATATTGTTTTCTTGAGTTCAAAGACTATCAAATATCAATCTATTATACTTGGTTCACGCAAATTAATATTTATAGGTGAGCCAAGAACTTAATTTCTCATTGACTACTTTTGAGAGCTCTTCATTGACATGGTCATTGATTCGTATCAGTGTTATTTGTCATAAGACCAGTTGTATACTAGACATGAGCATATTATTTCCTAATGTAAGTCATTGAATTGTCATCCGATTCGTTCATTGGTTCTCGTTGCACGGCAGTTAAATGTATATATTGGATTTTCATGCAACTGGCAGTAACACTTACACTCCAACACCTTCCTTCAATCAACTCCTATCAAATTTTGAAATTAATCTGCTGGGTTGGATTTAATTTCAAATTTTGAATTAGAGCTTAATTTTAATTTTACTTTGAGTTTGAATTTAATTTTTAATTTTCATTTTTACTCTCAGACAAGGCAATGCACATTATTAATCAAAGATAAGACATGTATAAACCTCAATTATAGGATATAAGGAATACTCCATGAAGTGGAGTTATTTTGAACATCATCTAGGTTGAATCCATTCATCTTTTCCTTCAATACACGTTATGCAAATATGTAGACCTTAATTAAACATAGAACAGCATTTGGACTTGAGCTATCGTAACCACCCCTAACAACTGATGCTGGTATTATGATTTATCTGTGAATAAGAAGTTGGATAGTCATAGAATACGATAGTTTAATTGTAACCAATGCTTAGAAGATAATTGCAACGATCGGCAAATTTGATGAAAAACAGATCGACTTCTGTTGGATTTCCGATTGAACGCTAATCGCTGTAAGGGTCTCATGAACCATTAATCAAACGGCAGCCCGGAGGCTCATTTGCATCAGAGACATAGAACTGCAAGCAAAACATGCAAAACTATGGTCAAGCCATCACCCACCCAATAGCAATGGGCTACCGTACGTAACGCCCCCAGAATCTATCAAATGCAGTCTGAAGTTTACGAACTCTCTAGCTCTCTCGCTTTCTTTCACGCTCAATTTATTATCCCTTCTCACTCAGACACCAGTCACCAATTATTATTTACCACAACGATAATTACTATTGATATGTACTCATTACACCACATAATTTTATCGAGAGACTTTGACATTGCTCAACTTCTGTGAAAATCAAACCTCTTAAACGACGCCACTGCTTATAAATTATCAACTCCACCCCTGAGTAGGAGCTGTTCGTTTTACGTTATAATTAAATGAACATAGAATTCTTTCAGATTCATGCGAACGCTATTTATATGGAAGTAATGAATTATTAGTTGGATACAGTGTGAATGGAGTTGAGAACTCAGAAAATCTGAATGTGACGTCATAGTGACGGAGATTTTTGTTTATACACCCATTGTTGACAAGTTTTTGTTGTGATTCACAACATTTCGATATTTTCACAAGAGATTTCTCTTAAAGGTTAATTCACACATGATCCAACTCGACGCCGATGTGACTTGACATTTTCGTTCTGCGCATGCGTTGAAGTGCCTAGCGCTCTTTGATTGGTCCGTCATTATTGACGCATATACGCAGAACGATAATGCCAAGTCGGATCAGCGTCGAGTCAGATCATGTGTGAATTGACCTTAAAGCGTGTATTATTGAGATACATGTTTAATTGAACTATTTTCCAGAATTAAAGTTTTAAATATACCTTCATTTTTTCAACTTCTATCAACATTATTCCAGTTGAGGTTCACTGTTTTCTAAACAACTGTTATTTTTGGAAGCGTTACTCATTCAAACCAACAAAGTATGATAATTACTCAATTTAATTAGAGAAACGTTGTGATAAAAAATCAACACCAAATACAGAAAATCAAAAAAGTAAATAGTTCAATGATCAGGTGTCAGCAAGAAGGCCTTCAAGAATAGTTCATGAGTTTCTAAATTTTTAACAGGAAGAACATATGTAATAAATTATATTTGAGAAAATAACCAAGACCTCAACCTTGGTGAGAAGCTAACCAAGAATCACATTGAAGTCTATAGGCTACATTCCTAAGCCAAAGCATGGATCCCAATTTTGGGAAGAATCCAGAAAATCCGCTCCTCAATAACTTTCCAACAGCGGTTTGGCTAAATTAAATTCTAATCAAGCTTAAGCTACTCATAATCCTGGTTGGAGAAATTCAACTCATTTTCAAAATCATTAGAATTTTAAATAAGAATGCTCATATGAAGCTCGAGTCCGAAACCACCGCAATTTGACTCATCTTCATGTAAAAAGCAAATTCCCATCTCACATGCTACGGGGCAAAGTCATAAAATGTTGGCTTTCCTGTTGATACAAACTCATAAAAGTTTCTGAACAGGTTTTTGCCGAAGAAACTAGTGGCATAAAATCTGTTCATTCCAACAGTGAATTATGTTTTAAATCAGCTTGTACATGTCGATTCAATAAGCTGGAGGCATATAAAATCATTACCAACTCAAATTCAACATCATCCAGTTTTAGAGTTTTTTAATTAGGGATTTCATAGATTCTAATTGAAAACAACAGGCGAGGTAGGTTGTTGAATGGAGTAATTCCTTATTCGATTTTATTGAAATAAATTGGATACAAAATTATCATAACTACCGACCACTAAATAGACCTAATGGCTTTTTTTATAAGGAAACGCTTGTACTTTGCGCGCGCGATACTTTCGTATTTTGGTCTAATTTCGTAACATAAAATCTATTCTAGCCCATAAGGAATCGGCCAGGTAGTGTCAGATGCAATGGAATGACTTGGTGAATTCACTCTCTATATTTTGTGAATTTATCAATAGATAGAAAGTAGAAAGTTCATTTCTGCTCAATTTTAATGGTCTCCAGTATGTAGAAATGGGAAAATAAAATAGGAGGAACAACTGATTAAACGAATTGGAAAAATTGGATTCAAGAGAATTGGAATTGGAGTCAAGAGTTATAGTAAACTTATTCCAGAAAATTATCTTTTCAGATTAGTAGGATAAATAGCGTCTCTTAATTTATTGAAATATTTTTTGAGATTTGCAAGAAGAATTCAATTGAATTTAACCACCGTAGAATTGAACGAACCACCGATTCGTTTATTGGTGACACTTGCATCATTGGTTCCTTTAGATGATATTATTCTACGAACAATGCAATTGCATTTCCGTTAGTCTTCTAATTTCGATCAACTACCGGAAAATACTGAAATATACGAAAATTTTATTATTGACTGTAAAACCTTACGAAAACTTAGTTTTATGAAACACGCCCAAGTAAACAAGACAACAAGGTCGTTTATAGCGAGTGGATTATAGTACTAGCTGAGTCAAAGTCGTGAAGGAGTGTGATAATTCACTTTGATTTATCATGCAACACAATGCGCACGCGCAGATGTGTTCACCAGACAGGAGAAACCATTGTTGTGAGTACAAGTAAAAAGAGGGAGGGAAAATAAATATGAAGTAGAAGAAGAACAAGCAGAAGGAGAAGAACACAAACAAGAAAAAAAAAAATAAATTGAAAAGAAAAGGGGAAAAATCATGAGGGGCGAATGTAGGTTGATGTTTGGCAGTCGTTCGTGAAGTAGACAGACATCTCTCAGACGTCGGAGAAGAGTTGTTATTGGTCCGTTTTTATGACGCAACCAATGGTGGGCGTGAAAGAGACAGGGTGAGGAGGGGTTTATTCCCACGGGGTCGCGACCTCACACAGTCAACTGCATTACTCGACACATCTTTACTTTACATTGCTTGCTACACCTTCTCAGTTTACACCTCTCTGAGTTCTTTCAAAGAAGGAGAGAGGTGAGAGACGTAAAGAGAGTTCTCTCTCTCCTCCAACTCTCCTTTCTTTCCTTCTTACTTCTTCTCTCCTCTTCTTCTTCTCTTATTCTTCTTCTTCTTCTTCTTCTTCTTCTTCTTTCTTTCTTTTCCTCCTTCTTTTCTTACTTCTTCTTCTTCTTCTCTTTTCCTTCTTTTCTTCTTCCTTCTTTCTTCTTCTTCTTTTCTTCTTTCCTTCTTTTCTTCTTCTTCTTCTTCTTCTTCTTCTTCTTCTTCTTCTTCTTCTTCTTCTTCTTCTTCTTCTTCTTCTTCTTCTTCTTCTTCTTCTTCTTCTTCTTCTTCTTCTCCTTGTTCTTCTTCTTCTTTTTCTTCTTCTTCCCTATCTTCTAATTCTTTCTCTCTTTCTTCTCCTCCTTCTTCCCCCCTTCACCCTCTTCAACATCGAGTCACCTCTTATTCTTCTCACTCATTCCCTTCTTATTCTTCTCCCACGTCTTCTGCAGATCTTCGTAATTCATATCTTCTTCTTTCTATTCTTCATCCTGTTTTTCTTCTCCCCACTATTTTTTTCACTTTCACCCCCTGCACCAGTTCCTTGTCCTTGTACTTCTAATTTTTTTTCTCTTTTTGCCCTTCTTTCTCATGTTCTTCTCCTTTCTTTTGTTCCTCTTCTTCTTATCTTCCTCTACTTCCTGCCCTTCTTTCTCTTGTTCCTCTTCTTATCATCCTCCTATTCTCTTTCTCCTTCCTCTTCTTTCAGGACTTCTCCATATCTCTCATTCTCCTTTTTCCCTTTTTAATCCTCTTTGTTTTTATAATTTTCTTCTCTTCCTGCCGTACCGTGAGAATTGGCCCACTCATGTAATGCCATCACCACCAACACCTTTTCTTGATGTTCCTTTTTCCCCCTTAGCTTTGCTCTCCCTCCCATTCTTTCCGCCGTCTGGCGGCCAGGATTACCTTACGCAATAAAATATAGTCTTGCCAGATCATTCTGCGATCATTGCCCATTACCTAGCAACAGAAGGCTGCATAGCACATTTGCATAGCACAAAGTATGAAGCCGCTTGGATGCAAATTGTTAAAGCGTTGGTGGAGAAAGCACAGACTAGAAACATATAAAAGAGATGATAAAATTACAAGATCAAAAAGTGGGAGAGAGAGATAAAGATTGTAAAGTCACAAATTTCTCAAGAATAGAGGGTGATTCAATGTCTCAAGACGATATGCTATTTGTGGAAAAATTGAAATAATGCAAAATTTAATTAAAGTCGAAAAATGAAGGGAAAGAGTTCAGAATATCTTCAAAAACTTTCTTATTGCTCATGATAATAAGTCAAATTAACACTATACTAATCAGAATAATTTAAGCACATTTATCATTCTCTGAACACAAATGAGCCTGTCGTAGTGGAAAATAAACTTCTGATTAAGTTATAAATTGAAAAAGGAGAAAAAGATAAACTGTATAATTAGAATTATCGAACTCCCCTACACGAGTTGAATCCCCAAAATCTAATCAGCCATTACATTCAAAGCCAATCACAGAACAAATATTATGAACTGCCTCGAAATTGTTCTCGCAATGCGATTGGTCGTTCCACGAAGCCTAATCCACAACTGGCCACGCCTTCAGCCAATCACAATCGAGCAATGCAAAAACAAGTTCCTTGCCGTTCTCCATTTTGTTGATAGGTTGTGTTGACTGCTAGTGCTTCTTCCAATCTCTAGTCCGTCAGATTGGAGTTCATAATTTTGTTGTTTTATTGTTGGTGCTCATGTAAAATGAGATAATAAATGTAAAGGGTAATAAATAATTGAACGCGAAATTCCTCATTAATGCCATATAATATTCTGAAGACTTCTGCTACTGCAGAATATTATACGGCATTAATAAGGAATTTCGTTCAAGTAATTATTATGATTTAACTGCAACTGTATAGTTGCAATATCTCATTTCCTTCCATCTTCAAATGTAAAGGGTTCTACTTTTTGGAATAGTTACTATAGAAATAATCGTGTGACAACTTATTGTTCATCAGTAACGTGCTCTATATCAAAAACATTTGTTTGTCATGATCTTAGTATTCTGTTTGTATTTAGTTTAGTAAGAATAATGTCTCAATCTAAAAACAAGAGACAAGGTGGAGTTTTTCTTGGAAAAAATAAATTGGGACGGCTGGCATACAGTTTAGATTCCATTCCATGTAGAGATCGATTCAATGATCAGTCTTGTGTCTAAAAATCTATTGTTACATTGTCTACATGTTGTTGAACAGCTTTAACATAACCATGTTCAGTAAAAACAATTCGAATAAATACGATTCCAAGTACGAGAAGCAGTTCGAAATCCAAGCTTGGTGACTTCAATGGTGGATAAGTCAGTAGTCAGGTCGTTGAGCATCAGCATTTGGAACATCAACTCCTAAATACGGCTCTGCGCTGAGTGAATGGAGCTTCTTCTTCTTTTTTAACCTTTTCAGGTTGAGACTAGTTGGCCAGCATTCATGTATCCATCAAGGTCATCTTCTTTCCTCTAATAGTCATTAGTCATTTTTATCAATTAGCCGCTTAGAATGATTTGGAAGTAGCTGAAACCTCCATAACGGTACACAAATAAACTTGGTGGGCTGTCCAATCCTTATTAATCTCTTGTAGCAAGGAAGAATGCTATTTTTAGAATTCTAACATTCTTCAAAGATGAATATCGAACTTTTCCGTTCATTACTCCGCTTAGCAAGGTCAGCCTACTTTTATTGAGATACAAAATGAATAATTTCTTATTCGATACAGAAGCTCAATGAGTTTTGATTGGTAACTCATTTTGATATAGTAACCTAGTAATAATTATTTTTCCTGCAAAACAATTATTATTTAGTCACCTCAATTGTATTAATAGTTTTTGTAATGATTATTAGTTAAAGTTTCCTCAACTGTATTTCATATCATGCTTTTCATTGGAAGAATAAATTTGTAATGGGATGCCTTTCAGGCTAGGCGTACACCGGTTAGTCAAGACAAGACAAGACGAGATTAGTCACGTTTAGTCACAGTACTTCACATAGTTGCTTATGAAGCAACACACACCGATTAGTCATTGCATCAGTGTGTGCTGCTTCATAAGCAACTATGTGAATTACTGTGACTAAACGTGACTAATCTCGTCTTGTCTTGTCTTGACTAACCGGTGTACGCCTAGCCTAAGAGATGCCCTCAAGGTCATCCTTGTCTGAAAAAGTCAGATTTTGCTAAGATGCCCTCAAGGCATCTCTAGCAAAATCTCAATCCAAATACCTAAATCCTATTAGTTTCAAGCGGAAGGGATGTATCAATCGATTTTTGGCAAAGAAAAACTCCAAGTATTAATCAGCAACCCGTTTACAGTAACAGATGTTTAACTAGTGGACCGGACAGCAGCTAGAACAATTTGTAACTAGGGGCAATTCTGACCACACTCATGATAGATGATGATTTGTATCGCTGGATTTGGAGTCGGGAGACCGGTTGGGAGATTTGAAAAGGACACAACCGCGTTGCTCAAGTCAGCCCCGGGGCGAATCCCGGGGCAGCTCGAGTCATACAGCTGTGCAGGAATAGTCCTGAGGCTAGGACAAGAGCCTGCTATCAGCTGCTGCTACCACCATTCCACAGCCTTTTTTGCTGACAGCTAACAACAGTTGTACTGATTAGTTACGTTGCCAGCTAATAAATTATGTTTCACAATCTTTGTACGTGACTGTTGTTCGAAATTAGGAATTCACTTTCTCAATCTACATGTTGTCTGGCTAGTCCCATTATCATCAGTCCACTTCGGGATACTTTGAATAGTTCCACTAGTGGAGCTACTAGATTCCAAACTATAATAGAAACTACTTAAAGATGTGGATGGCTGTTGCCTGTTCCACAATCCAGTTTGATTTTACTATGCGAACACAGTTTGTTGAATCCTGAAATGTTTGGAGCATTACAGATTTTCCATCATTATCATGGAATACTCCTTTATAGTGGGTTAGTTGATAATATTTAAGATTTAAATTTATTGTGATTGAATTCCGATTACAGTACTTTTAACTATCATTTATTCATTTATGGAGCCAACAGGTTGCCCCTTACGTGGAACCTCGAAAAGTACTTTGATATAAGATGTATTCATTGGTAAGATTATAGAATTGATATAACTTTCTAAAATAAGACAAGAATACAAAAAATTTGTTGATTACAAGATTTTTCTGAATCCTCCCTGCTCATAATTACATCAATACAAATATTAATAACGTGAAATGAATCACGTCAGTATTTACTGGTTTCTATTACGACAAAAAAGAGACCGAATATACCAACCGATATAGAGACCGAAATCTTTGGACAGAATTGTAAAAAGACTTTGATAGCATAATATCTCCATGAACTGCAATACATTGAACGATAGCATAGTCAACCGAACATTATTATTTAAATACCTCATAAAGAGAGGCTTTTGTTCATTTATAGATGTAAGTAAAGCTTTATTATTATTACTGAACATTTCTTGTAAACTCTATCGTTGCTGATTGCTACAAACTTTTTGAAAAGTATTTCAACTTAAATGTAAAATAGTGTCGGAGAATTAACTAAATTAACTGATATGATGTCTCTTCTCGATTACTCAATACTCAATTATAACTTCAATAATCTCCTACAATAACTTCTTTCTCCTTCAATAATAAATTCTGTCCAATCTCCTAGAATATCAAGCCTTATTCGAACGTTATTCTTGTCAGCTATGAGCACGGATGAAGAATTCAATCATCAGTATTCATTGTCTAAAAATAAATATAATCTTAGAAGTACCACTTTATCTGGATACTATTCATCTATGTGGCTTGAATAGCAGTAGCATAACTAGCAGCTTAAACCCTTCTCTGAGTCGAAATAATAATTTCCAACTCATAAAAAATCATACATCAAGTTACAAGCTTTGACTTATATAAAATAAGTCAAAATAACGGAACAGGGTACTTCTCAGAGCTCAACAAGAACCGTCTTGAGAAAGGCTACAGAGGATTACTGTCTCCTGTCGGCTTTATGTCGAATAATGAGGCGAGTGAAAAATTAGCAGACAAGAGTGATGATGATGATAATGATGACGATGATGATTATCAGGCCTCTTGATTAGGATGAGGGCCAATAGCAGTTTAGGCGGTTCAAATAAGAAGAGAAGGACTTGCGCCCAACGATAGCGGAATTTGAATTGCTTTGCATGACAATCGAAAAACAAAGAGCAGCTTGCCCTAGGCTTGGTTGTCGGCAATTTGATGATTTATGCATTCGCGACTGTACTCTACGGCTTCGAACAAATTGCACATCGATCTCTGTCCTCCTCTCTCACATTCTGTCAATCACTCTGTCCTTCCCCCTCTCACTCTCTTTCTATATATTTCTCTCTCTTCCTCCTGGCAGTAGCCTGGCCATCGCCGTCTTTGCTATGTAAATTTACTGTGGGCAGTCTGTTTCCACAACTCATGGTTGCACTTTGGTGGTCTCATCCATATCCGAAATTTGGTTGGTGAGATCCAAAATTTGGCAATACAGTAGCCTAGGTATTTCAAATGAATAGTTTGAAAATTAAATTTTCAAATTTCAATTGTGTTTGTTTTCAGAAATTATGGACTCACGTAATAAAAATAAGTAAGAGTCAATTTATTGGATTTTCAAAAATAGTTGAATATCATGTTGTGTAGGTTACAACATTCAACCTAATAAATTATTTTTAGTAGAGTCAAGTCAAATTTTGTGAATTCTCCTTGAATCACTTCCGACAACTTCCGGACGGGATACACAAAACATGAACTACTAAATTCACTCTTATGTATTTGTCTATACTATACAGAAGTGATAGAAGGACCCAACGCAAATGTCAAAATCCTTAGATTTTCAGTTATCATTCAAATGAAACTATTTCTCTCGAAAGGACGTAGTACATGAATAACAAAGAAGACCTATTCAAACTGAATCATTTATTGCTGAAAAAATTCCTTGATAAGCTTATTAACTTATGTGCAATTACTGTTTCTTTCTTGTGTGTGAGTACTGTTTTTTTTATTATTTTTTCAATTGAAATTCATGTCTTCTAATTGTCTCTATGAAACTCCAGAAAGGAAACATACATGAATGACAAAATCTCGTTGAAATGTTCACTTTCCAGCAATCTTTCCTATAATCGGTCCGATGATGTCTAGGCGTTAGTTGTGAGTCAGCTGCTCGAGTTCTTATTGGCCGGCCTGAGATGCACGCCAGAGGCGCTGCTCTCTTTATGCTGACAATGAGATGTATATACGATGCAGCCCGCAGTCACCTACAGCTATGCCCGTTTAGGTATGGTGTCGGCATAGCTACGTAGTTATTAACCACAAACTAATTTACATAGTATTTGATGCCAAGGCCCTGTCTGTGTGAGCCTCGGGTGCCAATTCAATGGGAGGTGTACCATCAGCCCCTCTTTTCTCGCCGGCAATGTAGACATATATGTCTATACTAAAGACATTTATGTCTATACTGCAGGGATAACCATATCTATATGTGTAGGATATATGTCTGTAGGCTGGGCGTTCTCTTGATAGCCTGGGGACAAACAGTAATTCAACCTTCGAAATATAGATCGGTCCGATTTATTGCGTGGTCTGAAGTGGTGTTTTTAATTAGTGCGACTATCACAACTCATTGTGCTGCCAGTTGACGGGAAAACTACATCCGGCAAATCTCTGCTGAGAATTGGGGACTCAATTTATGGCTCTTGATTGGAATTGGAAAAACTTCAATGCTAAATATCAATTTCATATCAATAATAATATAATACATATCACGTATAATCACTAAAAAAATTATAAAATAAAACGTATATAAAGTATTACACATTATTTGCGTAATGCCTTCTCTATGGAATAATATGACCCAATGGAATTCAAGACGATCATAAACTGAAGTTGGTTCATGTGGTAAAGACTCATGGTTATAAGAGTATTAAGAGAAACGTGATTCCCATAGAAAGAGGAAGAGAGGATGACAGGAAGTTTTATTCAGACTACTGAGATATGAATTAACTTCATCTTATGAGAAGGTATTTCATAAATATAATTATATTACTTAATCTGAATTCCTACTGTGAAAAATTATATGCTATCGTTTTATCTAAGATTTTTATTGTAAGCAATAAACAATTTTCAATACTATGTAATTCTAATTACCTCATTAATTTTCATAGTCGCAAGATAAAGCAGCAGAATAAAGTCAAAATGGAAAAATTTCATTTGAAATATGACTCGTTCCAAGGTCTCTCACACATGCCTTACTCCAGGATACAATCTGATAAAAAATTTTAATTAAGCTGTTGGAATGAAGCACCCTTTACAGTTCTTCCAAATACGATCGTCAGAGCAATAAACTCCTTGACGCAAATAATTGAGATATCTTCCATTTTATGATCAAGAATAACAATAAAACGAACTAATTAAATGTGGAACCACAATAAACCCATTCCTTCTTAGTTTTTTTAGATTCTTCATTTCCTTTCACGTTGCCGATCAAAATTAGGAACATCCTGATCATTATAATTCCCTTCAATAATTGAGATTTTTTAATTCTTTGATTGGAAGAAAGATAAAAAGGACTAATAAATGGAGGTGAGTGAAGAAGTTTGCAGGAAAATTCGATTAAACTGATGATAGTAGCCAAAGAGATGATGTAAAAAGGTGACGTATAATTTGATAAGATTTGATAAAACATTCCATGAATAGCTAGCTCGTTATCGTAACGTAGAGTCGGAATCTAGAGCGGCGAACGTGTTGATAAGGTGCTAAGAACCAGCGACTTCCTTAACTGGTTCGAAATTTAACGGACATTTTCCAGAGAAGATTAGCACTGGTGGCAGTGTTCGGTATTGCTAACTGAATTCCGACTGGTCACTGACTTCATTATTAGACCAGATTTCATGGCAGCAGACCAGTTCCTACACCCACACTAAGCCGATTTGCCTTTCTTTCTGCCACTTGTTTTATCTTTCTATCGCCTATAATTTTCGCCGAACATTCGATACAACGCCAATCACATTACTAACTTCACATTCTTGTTCGTGGACTATTCAACAGTGAGCCAATGCTCGTAACGTATGCTAATGTGGCGAAACTGGAATAAGGAATCGTACTTTGGGAACTTGAATCTTGTGATTTTATTGTTCATTGACACTATTGAAATATAGACAGCAGTGCAGTAAATATAGAAAAAAATGCTACATAAACGATATTGTAATGAACAAATTATTTGGAAAATCTATACTTTTAAGTAATAAGTGAAAAGTGAATACTTCCATGAACAACAATTCAGATCTAGAGAGAATATTCATTTCAAGAGAGTAAATAATCAAATTCAACTACGACTATTAAAAATCATGAAATTCTGCGGTAATGTTTTGTCTTGATAAAGCCATAGAGAAGCGATACTCTCTTCGTCTAATCTGTTCTCTGTGATAAAGCTCAAACGACTGTCTATCATACTAATTTCAATCCAAAATCAGAATCTTACAGAATTGGAGGTCTCCCGAACAATTTTGAATAAAATTTGGCATTAGACAGATAGATAGAGAGGTATTATTTCTTTGCCATCGTACTCTACGATCATCAGCAACGTCAAGAAATAATATCTCTTTATCCATCTATTTATCTAATGCCAAGCGTTAAATTAAATGAATCTGAGTGTACAGTGCTTGAACATGAAAAAGTCTTTCAATTAATCTTACTTTTAGACCATTTGCTGTACTCATGACAGGAGATATAATAATTATCAATTTTCCACTTTACTGTACATTTGGAAGTTTAGAATATTTTCTACTGCCTGCAATTTTGTTGTAATTCTTGATATTGGTTAGCAGTTCATAGAAAGCGTGGTATTTCACCTGTATTAGTAGATTCGCATCACCTACATCATTAAAATCTTTAGCCATCAACCTTCTCAAAAACATCAATCATCGTTATAAATGTCTACGAGTTCCATTCCCAATAGCTTCTCGAGAGATTCTTAAAACCATTTGGTCTTTAATCAGTCGTATTATCCTAGAATTTATGGTACTTTAATGCAAGGTTGTGTCAATTATTTTGCAATTGCGTCGGTTAATGTAGTAAAACAGCCGTTTCATTGCACTTCCCTGTAGTATTGGAGATTACAAAGTTGAAGAAGAGCCAAGCGTTTTTGCCATAACCTGTTGCATGTGTTCAAAGCACCCTCTAAATCTTGCACTTTATGGTTGATTTTAATACTATTCAACTCGGTGTAAGTGCATTAACATTATGCCGTAAACCGAACTATGGAACGGATTACTTGACAAGATTTTCCAGCTGTAATGCAGATTCTCTTCTGAATGTCAGAGCTACTATTCTACGAACTTGTTCTTCAATCCATCATCCTAAAGGTAATAATTGATATTTACAAAAACAGATGAAATAAATAGGAATGCTTGAAGAGAACAATGTGGAATAAAGATAGCAAGAAAATTCAATGACAAACAAACTTAGACTTATGATAAAACTAGATTATTTGTGGTCTTGTACTGGTTGAAATGAATCTGGTCATTTGTGATGCCACAAATCTAGTTTTAACAGCAAAATATCAATTACCTTTCTTTACTATGTCAGTTGTTTGAACCGCCATTGCTGTGATGTTTGTAGAAACCGCCCATTGTGGGAGGAGCTTATCTAGGCCAATGGCAGTCGTTCACCTTGTTAGGCCATTCAACTGCCAATCACAGCGCTCGGTCACGAGTATAAATTCTGCTAGAATGTACTTTAGTTTTAGCTTATCAGAGATTAATAATGGTGTAACAACCAAACTGCAGTATCTCGTTGTTCTATTAAATATGTTGTTTTGACAACATCAAGTCTTCTTATTCAGTATGGATAAGTCAGTATGGATTATTCAGTGTGGATGGATTACCACAACATCACCTTCACTACTACACAGAAAGTTAATTCATTTTCTCTACTTAGTCATTTTCTAAGTATACTTAGACATTAAACATTAGACAAAGACTAGTAATTTCTGTTGCAAAAAGGAGAAATTTGACATTTTTTTCATTTACATTCACAATGTTTCAATCTAAGCATCAGAATGCAAACCTCATGTGGCGATGCGTGGTATGCTTATTTGGTCATCGCCTCCTATAGGAAATATACCCGGCGATGACTAAATATGTATACCACGCTTCGCCACTGCAAACCTCTTCTAATATTCAATCACTTTTCTATATTATTTGATCACTGTGTTATACTATTAAAATTCTTTGCTGTATTATTTTATCATAGTAAGTGTACTACAATTATAATTTTAATTACGTTGGCAAGCAACAATTTTAAAGCCGATCAAGATTAGGATGGCGATTAATTTAGAGTATTATGTGCCTAGAGGCAGCCGAGGCCCACAGGCAGCAGAAGATGATAAATCAGCAGAAGGCCGTGGAGTGCAATCCGAAACGAAGATCAGTTGCCTGGGGCTGCGCTGATTTCTGCTGATAATTAGAAGGCTACTATTGCTGAACAACAAGCCTCTTATATACAGCCGCTAGCTACCGGGAAAGGGCTGTAATACAATGCTAAAAGTGGGGAAGGATATGAGATGGTGGAATAGAGATGAGAATAGAAGGGAAATGGTGGAGGAAGCTAGAAAATTCGATGGGAAATTAGGAGAATAGAGAAATCGTTCATTGAATGATGGCAGTGATTAAAGATTTCGATTAGATTGGTTAAGATTATCTATTTCATTCAGGAACATGAAAAATATATCCCCTCAATTTCTAGATTTTGATAATGCAATAGGTAAAGCCGGTCACCGTTACAACAGCAGTGGTAGGCGCCGTCTCTTATCTAATCTCACCGATTAGACTCGCCTGTTACCACTGGGACAACCGATTCCCAGAATAATTCGAAACCACTTGCAAAATGGTTAGTACCGTTTAGTTTGGACTGTTCAACTTCAATCATGAATCGGTACTCAGAGAGAAGTGAGGGTTCTCAGGACAAGGAACAAATTGGGTGTGAATAGGTGGGTGAAAGATGAATGTGGGGACTGGAGAGAAATTGCAAGAAAAAAAAGAGTGAAGGAGAAGAGTGCTAAGAAAGAACAGGATGGATATACATGTAAGGATATAGATATACATCCATGGATATAGATATACACTACATCATGAAACATACTGAAACAGGAGAGGATTGTAATAAGAGAGCCCACTATGATAGCTTATAGGATGGACCAAAAAGATAGAGAAAGAAAGAGAGAGAGAGTGAGATAAGAAGAGAGAAAGAGAGAGAGAGAATGATGGTGAGTGTAATTTGTCCGGTCGGTTCGGTAGTACTTAATGGATCCAACACGCTATCAAACGGGAAAGAGGGCTGGCTGGATGGTGGCCCGATTATGTTATTAATTTTCATTATCTATTGAGCTCGAGCGATTGTCTCACGTAGCTGTTATCTTGCCGTGAAGAATACGTTCGACGAAGAATTTATTTACGAGCGATCGCCTAAATCCTGACCCGCCCGGTGGCTGGACTTCGCTTTCGTAATAATCGCCAGTCTGCTAATCTTGACTTTTCTTGGTGCCTTGGTAGGGCACGTTCACTCTTGTACAGGGCTTTAGATTCAAGCTTAGATGTGGGATAGGTACAACAAAATTCATAATATAATAGATATTGTAGTACATATCAGTTATTATTTTTTATTGATTCTTGTAAGCTTAGCTGCTAGTTGACAGAAGCTTGCTAAGCAACTAGCTTACAGCGCTCAAGTAATACAAATGATAAATTTGAATTTTCTGTTATTTTCTATTTCCTTTATGCCTTACTTGTTGTATTTTGCTTTTTTTGTAAGATTAAGCATTGTTAATGATGAGGCTCGTCTCCTCCACACTGGCTTATCCTAATGAGGAACGCACTTGAATTTTTCTTTCTATATGTTTTTTGTATGAATAGTACTATGAAGTGAGTAAAGTACTTGATTTGATTTGATAATACTGTGCAACGAATCATAGTACAATGATATTTTCAAACTATTTATTTTGAATAAGGTCTTCCGAGGAATGGAAAGTTATATTATTTAGAAAGATAATGATAGAGAATGAAAGAAATGATTGTATTAGAAAATCATACTATCTCACCCATGAATTTTACACCTCGGATTCTTGATTATGATAAGTAATAATTATGTTTTCAACAATAATAACACTTGATTCAACGATATGATGATAAGATGCAATTGGTTGGGAGAAAGGAAAATTGCACAAGGAATATACAGAGTAAGAATCAAATAAAATTGATAGATGATAATAATATATAATGGGAAAATTGAATGAGGATATAAATAAAAATATTACAATATTCATATAAGAATATGAATATTACATAGAGCATAATAATATTATCAATGAAATTGAAGCAAAATTTGAACTCAATTACAGACAAGGGAAATACAGTTGAAAGTTCACAACTAAATGAAAAGTCAATATCAAAGACAAATCCATCTTGAAGACAAAAGTCAGAATTCAGTGATTTACTGTATGTTATTTTAGCAACAAGCTTTTTGAACATTCTGCCGAAATTGATCACGTGCTCAGTCAACAATGGTTCTTTCCACGAAAAAATATACTTTTTATTTTTTCCATTAAAATTATCATCTCCACCGCTGATTTTATGATGTTTCTATGTTGATAATGATAATTCTCTCGTTCGTCTCCTCTACTCTCTTTATTTCTCTCAAACACACATTTTCGTTGGCACTCTCTCACTCATTATTCTCACATTCACACATAGGCTACATACAACACATGAGCTGCATTCTTTTCACTCCACAGCAATGACAGTGATGAAAACGACCGACCTGATTCGGCCGGAGGCAATGTATTCGTGTATGAAGTTGTTGATGCTCGATTGGCGGGGTGTGACTTTTGCGTGGAAGGGAGGATGGAAGAGTGAGTGGGGGGAGGGGTGAAAAATTAATCTTTGCCTGGCGTTCAATAAGCGTGCAACACATACAAATAAATAAATAAATGAAAATAATCCCTGGCCTTGGGCTAAGTTTGCTTTATTCTTCGTTTTACAATCTCTGTACTGTACCCCAGCGCCGCGGGCAATGCGTCTTCTATGGCGTCATTTCGCTTCAAACCTAATGGCTTTTTAATGTTTATTATATCCACTCAGATAGTATGCACACACACGCGTATGCGCTTTGAAGTTCTGATGAAAATTCCTACCACGGTAAGCTTTCAATTTACACGTTATCTTTGGTATTTTCCATTCGATTTGTCAGCCCTCCAGGTTTCAAACACAGTGACCTTTCAGAAATGCTTTCAAAACTCACACATATCTTATACATCCCGAAATATTTAGGCGCAGACTCTTAACAAAAACCTGAAACGTTTGTGACTTACGATGAAGAAGCACTTCCAAATACGATAATGTTCAACATTTAAAAGGTATGTCTCCGGTATTTTCATTTCATTCTTCCTTCAGTTAGATTACAGAAATCATAGTGTCATGACATGAGGATATTCGTGTAAATTGATGCGTCTCTCACTAAAAGGCTCGATGAACCGTTACCGAGGCACTCTTTTATTTTTAAACCAACACTCAAACAAATGAAAATGGTGTTTTCAAGTTTTCATTATCGACCTTTTGGAGCTTCTTAATTATAACTACGTAGCTCTTAGGCCTCACTGCTGGGTTGTTACCTGGATGGTAGATGGCTCAACTATAGATCATATAGAATTTATAATGATAGAAAATGTGGAGAAATATCACGGCCTTCTTGATAAACAGTGTCAACCATCATCTATCAACTACCCACTTACAGTGCGGCCCACGGTTCAAGTCTGCCTATTCCATTGTATTTTAGAGTTTTGATTTTTAGGTAGTTTGAAATTGAGTAAATTTTTATTTATTTATGAATGCTGTATATCCGCATGTTATACACGAACACAATACAAGCTTCTTGAATATAAATGAAAGTCACATTACATGATAGTAACCACAAAAGGAAGCCACTAAACATAAAAGTCACTATAATAAATGTTTTCAATGAAATAGTAGGCTAAAGTTTCAGAATTCAGATTAAACATAATTATTCATAACTATTGTTTATACAATCAACAACTGGCGTCTGTAATGTTGATCAATATCTCATGAATTTCGGAATAAATTCCACTTTTTCTACTCAAATCATACAACAACGTAAAGAAAATACAATCTATTGCACGAAATATTATTACTTGGAACTCGGAGATCAAATAAAAAAGCGTTTTTTGCTTGTGATACAAATAAGAATGAATACCAGAACTAATGGATTGGAGTAAATCTGTGCCCTCATCAGTGAGAGTGGTGCTATGTGAATCATTTTTGCAAAGCTGGAGATGTCCACTTCCATGAATCATGGAAAAATCTACAGTGAAACAGCAGCTCCCGGTATTAACTTTTTCGAAATGAACTAAGAACAATATTCATTCATTCTCTGAATAATAGCTTTTCGAGTGCCTTGCATGATGTTTTTCTGTTCAAACACCGAGAGCGTATTGGTGGAGCAGATGGTTGCTCGTACACAACAAATAAAAAACATCGCATTTGAAAAGTTATTTCCATCGGAGCACGCTGAACAGAGCAGAGCAGAGCAGTGTGCCATTATAAAACGGTCGCAAACGGGCATGCCTGAAAGGCTGAGAGAATACATTAGAGCCAGCCATAAAACACAATGATATCGTGTCTCCCGGGTCCGATACTTTTTGCTAGCACGCGCGCACACAACAGAAAAAGTTTTGAATTTCTGTCAGAAGCCAATAAACCTTGGACGCCCGGAAGCTGATGCCGCCCCAGGGGCATTGCAAATGTGACTTGGCTCCTTTAATTTCAGCGACAGCGGCCGCCCGAGGCACCATCATGGATATTAGATTTTTAACTATTATTAAAAAGAAAGCAATATCATATTTTAAACGACGCACCCTTTTTCCTCCCTTTGCGATAAGCCACGTCACTCTGCGAGAGCGGCAAAGGGAGGGGGTGGGGGAGTTACACTTTTTCTGCTCGGAGGCAGAACTTCTTCAGCCGGGGCCAGCAATAAGAGCACCAGAAATCCGATCTCTGTGTATCACAGTTTTACAAGAGTTTATTTATTGACATTTTGCCTCGCTCCGTTCGTTGTCATCAAACATGGCACATGAGTAAGGCTACACTTATCTGGTCAGTTCTGCTTCTCACTTGCTTCGTTCGCTTCGAAAATTAAGAGTGGATCATTGTGAAAAACATATCATGTTTCCTACTTTTCAGTCTCAACGTTCTCTGTTCTAAAGAGAAAATATTCTTTATTGACATAATATAAATATTCCAATATCTAATGTTCTATATTGTTAATTTTATGGGAATACAAACGTTTGATGAGAGGATATTGAATATCCTCTTGATTTGATTTCTTTATGGAATACAATTTCAATTTCATAAAGAAGAAAGCATTCCTCCGGTGTGGATGATATTGAATATTAATTACTTCATCAGGAATTATAGATCCACCGGGAGGGGCTTTAGGTAACCAAAGATGGAAAATATCATGAAAGTATAGTAATTTAAATGACTTAATTAAATAGCTGGAGGAATATTAAATAGATTGAATAAACGTTTCTGCATTCAATTTTATAACTTTTTTTGAATTCTATAGAAAAAGTAAACAAGTCCAGTTATTATCTATTATCTTATCCAAAAGATAATAGGTAAGCATACCATCGAAGACAACTAGTACAGAAAAATATTCTATTTCTTTGCCAAATATTCCATGATTATCAAACAATTCATGTATCCTTTTCCAGTCTCATTCATTTCCAACTTCCTGAACCTCGCAACCTCATGTTCAAGTCCCGATCCTACTTCAAGTGCCAATAATAATTGATAATAATGTAGGAGTGTACGTAGAAGCACCCTAATTCATTGAACGTATTGAAACCGGTATCAGAGAATAATTTCTATGAATATTGCAACGATGTCCTCAAGTCTAACCACTAAACCATGACTGCTTTCTAAGTATGGAACACTTTGCGATTAACTGTCAATTGACTGCTGGCGGCAAGTATAGTTGCTGTGATTTACTTTCAATAAAGATTTGCATAATAACTAGCACCGATGATGATCATGCCAAGAATAGCATCAGACTACCTACCACACCTCACACAATAAGTTGTAGTTAATTGATATAAATTGAAGTTGGTTCACGCTTTTACAGTTAACACGTGATCAATACAAAATTATTAGATGTATCATCACAATATTAACACAATAATTAGTAACAAAATTGAACGAGCCCTCAAGCCTAAAAATGTATTGTATTTTGAAAAACTTTCATCGATTTATTTCAATACTTTATTTCATTTCTCTTCATCTTTTAGTGTAGTCGTAGTCTGTAGTCGTGATCAACAAGTTGAATGAATCGGAATTTATTTATTCAAGAAAGTACATATAAAAATACATGAAAAATTAATTTCAACACTGAATTGATGTAGATTTTTGTCCAAAAATATATTGTACTCATAATGACCAATACATCAAAATATTTATTTTATTATACAGAACTTCAAAATATTATAACTGGAAATTATTAGACATTAGATGTGTCATCTCAATTTCGTTTCATGGTTAAGTGATAAGTGGAAAAGTATGGTGGAGATTCCTGTCAAAACTTCGCCACTCTAGAAAAATAGAGAAGTCATTCTAATCTCAACACTGACGATTTTACCACATTTCCATATTTTTATATTGGTATGGTAACTCTTTATTTCTCTAATATCATATCTAAAATTTCACATCTAAATTATTAATCGAATGATTGAACGAACGCTGATCTTGAACAGATAACATTTATATAAACATAATTATAACGACAGACTTTGTTAGTAGGGGCAGTGACTCGTTTATGCACAACTGTGTTACAATTCAAAACACTGCATAAATTCAAAGCAATTTATTACTTTGTTGGGGCATAAAATCTAAGTGGGACTTGGGCGCGCGCTCAAGTTTTTCACAACTGCGCTTCTATTCGTATAATTTCAGACTTATTACCATAACAATTCAGAGCAAGCAGATTTATATTTTGTCGCAGTTATGCAAACAGGGAAACGCGAAAATGTTAGTGTGGTCAAGGAGTGGACTGAGGTCCGTTAGTGCAGTGAGGAGCAGATTCAGAGCGACTACGCCCCTTTCCTGTCACATGTTCCACCCTGACAAGCCGTCCCAGATCATAACCACTCCGTGATAATAAATGTCCGCCCATGCGTCTGTAATGCAAACGGACACACACTGAGTAAATCTTGCTTTTTTGAAAGTGGTGCTCGCGAAATTTCATTCTGTATGTTTGGTTCAATTTGGAAAGTTGGAAGTAGTTTGATAGATTTAGCTTGAACTATGACATTGAGGTGGGTGGTAGCACAGCATATGGAGAGAAATCATCAATGGAGAAGAATTATTGCTGATAGCAATATAGAATAATAATAATATTAGAATGAAAGTTTATTTCTATATCATATTGTTCTTTATATCTGAATTATTTATGTAGTGGCTTGTCGACCTGCCATTTGGCCATGTTGCGTTTTACAGAGCCTGCTTGATTTATGCGCCGATATTTACATCAGTTTGAGGTTATTACACAAAACACAAAATATTATAATAACCATGTTAATTTAATTTTTTAAATACAAAAAGTCACCATTATCTTATAATTTACACTGATAATTGTAATCAATCAATCATTATTTTATTAAACTAAGGGTAGCACATTAATTTGAATTATAATGCTTATGGTATTGTTATTTACTAATAAAAAGATAAATGTATTCAAACCAACTTGTTATTTAATTGTGTTATTGAACCACTTGATGGACCTAGAAATTACCAAACTAATGATGATCAAAGTATTTTTACCCACCCTGACATCATAACTCAAATAAAAGCAATAATTGTCCTGATATACAGAGTAGCTCCAAGTTTAGAGGACTGGAATCACGGAATCAGCGTTAACAATAGACTCGTAAAACTGACGAAAGGGGAAAGGATATGCAAAATATTGTTTGTTTCTAATCGATTGATGAGTTCCTTGCTTGTCTCAAGGACCGATACAGTCCCTTATATAATGAGGGACTATTTTAGACTCTCTCACCTGCATTTCAAAGAATGGACTCTCAGTGATTTAACGCATTTTAAAAATATAATCATCTAATTATTTGAACTTTGATAACTATTGATATTTTGATACATCAATAATGAATGAATAACTATTCCATTTTATTGAAAAAACAATACTTTTTGTGATTAAAAATTGCAATAACGGTTATTGGTGATCATATTCAACTAAATTAATGATCCATTTTCTCTGAGAGACTAGCAATTTTAAGACAATAGATTGATTGTTATAAGGACACAGTGAAATAATGAAATGCCATCAATCATAGCCAGCAAACCATGACTAATGATCAATGAAATAAGTGAAATGACCTCGCTATCAATGATTTACAAGGGAATGGACAAGAAATGCAGGTGTACTGTGACTGTGGTTGGCTCCTTTCCATTTGCAGGTTAACTTACTACTCGAAAGCTTTTGTAGCCGCGAGGCAAAGCGGGATCAGCATCTTGGAAAGCTTTGGAACTATTGATTTTGTAAGAAATATTGTACTCCTTTTCTATTAAATAAATGAAATATGCCTGTAGGTGTGCTCAAATGTAATCACTTGAAAATATTCCACAGAAGAAAATCAGGCTCTGAATCTGTACATGGAATCTTGTATTATTGCGGCTCTACTTAGGCTACTTCAATTCTACTATTTGAATAGTGTATTCATGATGATACATCACTCAAACGTACCTAGAACAATATAAGAAATATTCAAAACTTTGCTGTTAATCGTATCGTAATGCTATGTTACTGTATATTTCAATGATTTACATGGGGAGTCCGATGTCGAAGTATCTATCTGATAAACTGAAATAACTTCAATAAATAAATAAGTGAATAGTAAGCTATTTATTGGTAACAAATACTGTGAGCTCGTACAGAAAAGGTTCCTGTTTGTTTGATAATGAGAGAGTTGATGAGAAAGCTTAATGTGGGATTAGTTCATAAAGATTTGTAATATTTCCTAAAAGGTTTATGAAATGTTGGTTGAAGAGGGTTGAAATGTGTCACATTCTGTGGACAAAAAACAAACCATCTTCCACTACAAAAATATGAATATAGGACTGGTTATACACACTTGAAAATGTTCGGAATATTGTTTTCAAACGTCACAAATAAAGTCAGACAACACGTTAAAACCTGCCAACTTTCTAAGATAATTTTTCGCAATCTAAAGGTCAAACTGCACGAAGCAGGTTCCAAGCTATTGTATGCAAATTCAAGTTTCATCTGTTTTAAGTATCAAGAATCCCGGAGACGGTAATCGAGATTCATCAACGTGATAAAAGTTTTTCGACCATCTTAAATTTTAAAGCAAATGTAAAAAGTTGCTAAAAATTCTTTCGGAATTCCGTATTCTCTTATGTTGTTCCGGAATGGCATCTAAAGATTGCTTATTCTCAAATTGATCTTGCAGTTGAATCATTATCATTCAGCTGCATCAGTGGAAGATTCCTTAGATTCTGATATAAATCAATCTACCCAGATATGCAA
Source organism: Laodelphax striatellus (assembly GCA_017141395.1). Taxonomy (NCBI): domain Eukaryota; kingdom Metazoa; phylum Arthropoda; class Insecta; order Hemiptera; family Delphacidae; genus Laodelphax; species Laodelphax striatellus. The sequence goes on along the minus strand of CM029535.1, from coordinate 7,955,825 downwards.
CCTCGAATAGCTTCGATTTCCATGTTCCAAAGAGTTCAAGAATTGGATAATGAATGAGTTGAGCAGGAAGTTCAGTTAGTATTAAGTAAAATAAATTTCAAAGCGGACAATGAAAATCTATAAGTTTCACTTGAGTGAAAAAATTTCTCAAGTTAGATTCAAGTTTAATCAATCATCAAGTTTAACGTCTTGAAGATGATATTTGAACACAGGTTTCATAAGAAAAAATATATAACAAGAAATATCAAATATAATCAATTCATAATGCTAACTGATAAGATATACAATCTGTGTACATATAACCGAAAAAGGAAGTGGAAATACGATGAAATTAATTAAAATACATCGAAAATGTATTTAACATCTTTATATTATTTAAGCATCTTGAAAGCAATTCTTAAGACATTTATAATGTGACATAATTATTGTGAATATTTTAAACTTGGTAGTAAAATTTGTCTAGCCTCAAAATTTTACTTCTATTAGTTTTTTATCCTTTATACGAAATTCTCTCACGGTAGTAGGATGAAACGGCCGATTTCAGTGCACCTCAAGGTCATCAATGACGGCACCCCCTCACCCCAATTACGTCAACACCTATTACCCTCACAAAAAAAATTAAAATCTGAAATCGGCCTTTTTATCACGGAGGCTGAATCAAACGAGATTGGTTTTAAACCCTCAAACGAATAATCAGGCACACGTGAAATTCAGATTAGTAGGGTCAAGAATACCGTTTCGATTATTCTAAATCTGCACGTAGAAAACGAGTTTATCTTGAGACAATCATCTCGTCAGGTGTGAATACGAATTTGATTATTTTAAATCTGCACGTGGAGATGAGATTTATCTTGAAACATTCATCTCGACAAGTGTGAAATCGAGATACAATTTCACAGGTGACCAGAACAATACGAAAGTTGTCTGAATGAATTGGGAGCAGCAAGAAAGTGCGGGGTTTATATTGTCTGGTGAGTTCGAAAAGACAAACCTAATTGGAATGAATGGACCCAGGAGTGAACTTGATGTGTGGATAAGATTACAGTTCGCAACCGGCTCGAAGCTCAATTGACCAATTTGCATAGAAGAACTTTGATAGTTGGGCCTCACCTTGATTCGCAGCAATCTTGTCACCTGGCACTATGGGCGAACGCTGGAACTCACATACAGGTCTAATGCATTTTACAGGCAATCAAATTAACGATAAGTGAAGTGAAGGGCGCATTGGAGATGCGTAATGGGCCTTTTACCACGGTAATGCCAGTTTACTAGGCCTATTATAGAATCATTGATTCTGTTACTCGTTCAATTGCCTCTTAAAATACCACTCACGCAGAGTAAATGAATAATATGATTCACAGAGTAGAGGGAATGTTTAGTTCACTACTTACTTATGTACAGTGTGAATGTTTAGGTTGCAACACAACAATATTATCAGTAGCACATGAATTGAAGTTAAAGCAGCAGATCATTCAGTTATATGATAAGCAGGTTGTGTGAACTATTTTCGTGTGTTCAAAAATTGAAAGTAATTAATTAAATTAATATTAATAATCAATGCCCTACGGTGGTTGCGTGATTTAAACTACTTTCCTTCCTCTCCAAATATATTTAGGTGCACTAATTGTTTAATCTTAAATTATTTTCATAAAGAGGGATTCTAATTCCCTTCCCTACTTTTTCTATGTTTTGCCCGGCGCCAATCAATCACTATATGATTGATAAAGTAAATAAATTGATATCTATGTTCTTGTCAATTTGACACAAGTAAATCAAATGATAGATAATAAAAGAAAGAAAGAAAAGACTCAGGGACGTGGATAGGGCGCTACCAAGTGAAAGACAGGGACAAAATTAATTATGGATTTATTTACAATAAATTAATATCAAAAGAAAATTAACCTTATATTAAATGCTTGACAAGTATTTTATGCAATCAAATAATAATTCAAAAAAGTAAAAAATACAAAAAGTAGTTTTAATTTTCAATTCAGAATTTTAGAAGCAATTTACATAGATTTTATCAATGTCAAATAAATGCAAAAATAAGTCTCAATAATAATTATACTTGAAATTACAAAAATTAAAATTATATTCAATTTATGTAGGATAAAACAACAACCTAAATAAAAGCAAAATAACAATAAGGCAAGTTGATATAATAAATTAATTAATATGGGGAAGCCTCACAAACACAAATAATGTGGTGTGTGGGTTTTAATCTTTAAATGTGAAATAAAATTGTTAAATGTAGATGGAGAGTTTGAATGGACAAAACTGTATTTTTAAAATTAGGAAAATATGTATGTAAAGTGTGTTCAAAAATAAAAATAAAATTAGATATATTGGAAACTGTTTTTTGAGCAAATTTTGGCAAGCTAATATGGGGTTTCTGTGGGGATTTGGATGTGGCAGAAAATTAAAGAAAGATAATGATAAATAATAAGTAAAAGTTTTACCAGACAGCTCCCTGTGAGATAACTGTATCTGGAAACACACAATGTCACTTTTCACCACTACAGCACTTCAACACTTCACTTCCAAAAACATAAAGAGAAAGAGGTCAGGATGCCCTGCTCTTTTATGTTATTCGTAGTTCTGCCATCACCCTCAAAATTCCCTCACTCCCCCAAATATTCCCGCCCACGTGCTCAGTTCCAATTTACCGAACAAATGGATAAAATGTGTTTGAAAAAGTGTTATGTAATTGTACTGTGTATGTATGTGTTGTTTTAAGTGTGTATAACATATTTTCAGCTATGGCTCCCCATGATTTAATTGAACAATGAATTTTACATTCACAATAATGATAATATCACTGTTAAGAAATAGCTATGATTTCATATAAAAGAATATAATACTTCAATTCAAAGTTTAACTTCAACTCAAGATTCGGATACAATTATTAATAATTTAATGATTGTTAATAATTCAATTCACATCAAGCAAAATTAATAATAATACAATATTCAATTACATTTCTAAGACAATTTTCTGTTTTTGCATACAATCAAATAGAATAATAACAAATCAGTGCTACATAAATCAGAATAAGATAACACTATCAATAAAATACATAACTATGCTTCTTGTCATAGAGTAAAATTTAACAGCTTCTAGGTACAAAACATTAACCAATTTACAAGAGGAAAGCTTGCTACATTTCATATTTTAGAAATTGCATTTAAAATTGTACATAATACTAACTTTCAATAATAATAGTAATGATAAAAATAATCAATAATAATAATACTTATAATAATAATCAATAATATAGTGTGCAATATACATAAATTATTTTACACAAAAATTGATACCGTAGGCCTATGTATTAGTTTATCAAGTCTTTACAATTACTTCAAACTCTAATGTATTATAATCAATTAACCTATGAATCCGGATCCAGTTTCTATATATAATAATATTTCCTAGGACTTGACTACAGCATACAATAAATTATTAAAAAGAACAATTCCTACTAAATACAACTGTTCAATCAATATAAAGATGCTATTAAACATTAAAATCCATCAATCAAATAATTGATCATACAGATATTAAATTATATTATTTCATCTATTTATTTTTTAAAGTGTATCTATGATTTATTTGGCTGTTTTTTACTGAGCTCTTCAATCATCATTTCAATGAAATTTAACAAGTGGTTAAATTTATTAGCGGTTATAACCGGCATGCTGCATACTATATTATTTTAGTTGGGTTAAACTATATCCATATACCATGCTTAATTGTGCGTATATCTATATCTACCGTTAGTTCTAACTACAGCTATATATGCCATACTATATACATGCGGTTAACACTATAGTTACAGCTATCTACCGTTATGACGTCTGCGTGCTTAGGCCTGTGGTCAATTGTTTGAAAAGACACATTGTCTTTCATTTTCTGGAAGCTTCCAGAACACCATTGAAATTCATGGCTGAATGATTTTTCAAACTAATTTGTGTATTATGCGTTATGTCCAAACGCTAGAAGATAATACACTATTGAGGGTTGTGTCTGGGAATCCCATTTCGAATTTTCTCTTCTTTTAAACAAAAAGCTTCTAGAGAGTTCTCGATTATTTAGGCTTTCTGCGAAATTCTTTATTTATTTCAACTATGCATATTTTTTGGGAAGGACGCAAGTGTTTGGCACATGTACATGGCTCATGTGTAAGGCTAGGCGTACACCGGTTAGTCAAGACAAGACAAGACGATATTAGTCACGTTTAGTCACAGTACTTCACATAATTGCTTATGAAGCAACACACACCGATTAGTCATTGCATCGGTGAGTGCTGCTTCATAAGCAGCTATATGAATTTTATGAATAAACGTGACTAATTTTGTCTTGTATTGACTAACCGGTGTACGCCTAGCCTTATTAGCTATTGGTTGGTACGTCCCACCAGTGGGTGTGGCCAGGCCTGGATTTCCCACTAGGCACACTAGGCACTTGCCTAGGGGCGGCACGTCCTAGGGGCGGCACGGCTCTCGGGAGCTAAGTTAGTTTATATTTGTAAATTTTTCGTTTTATCCAAGTATTAAGAAAATTTTCAAATTACTGGAGTATTAGTAGTGAGTTTATTTAGGTAGTTTTGTAATTTGATAGTTTTTTAATTTTTTGGACCTCTGCATCTGCATACCAATCGAATATTCCACATATTCTAATCATAAAAAATTAAAAATTTTCTGCGAATATTGATCAACATTTTTCTAGTGTTCAATTTTCATGTTTCGATTATCTCACTAGTAGGCCTAAGTTTACCTAATGATTAATTTTTAACTTGATTAATCTAATTTATACATGATTTTTAGAAATTTAAGTGCTAATACCGTTGGTTGTACTAATCGAATTTGTAGTTTAATATTGGACTACTGTATACCAATCGAAAATTCCAAATACCCCAATCATAAAAACTTTTTTTTTTTTGTGAATAGAATATTTTTTGTCAAAATTTAATTGGAGTGGCACCACGATCATTTTTATTAACTTTTCCTTCTTCTAATATTATTAAATTTGGTATTTTATTTTCATAATAACCTATATAATATACTGTACATAACATAATATATGATAACATACATAATATATATATATCTGATATGCCAAGGGGCGGCAGCCAGAATTGTGCCTATGGGCGGCAATAGGTTGAAATCCGGCCCTGGGTGTGGCTTGTCTTAGCCAATGAGAGGGTTTCAATTGCATCGATTGATAAGGCTTTTCCTACCGGTTATAATGGAGCGTGTATATTTGAGGCGTGATTCTTTAAATAGAAATACATGAAAGAATAGAAGAGACATATAAAAACTTTATCAAGTTGAAAATAAGAGACACTACACGTAGGGTATATTGCTCTGCTTCCCTCATTTTAACTAATCTAATTTTCTTTCAAATTTGAATAAAAAAATTAGACAAATTGATAATAAATCAATAACTGAATCTAGTTTCTAATTTATTGTTTTAATAACGACTCGTCTATGAAGAATAAAAATTGACGAATTGAAGAAATTCGATTATGTGCTGGTCTTATTATTTGACAAACACATTTTCTACAAATTCGATTCAGAATTGAGAGAAGGTACAAACGCTAGTAATACTTAGGTACCTACAAACTGCAAATCTAGACTTAACATTATGAGGGCCCATTTGCCCAGGGCGGATAATAAGATATGCGCATTTGCTAGGCACCAAGGAGTGGATAGGGTACGCGCAGCGACAAGCAAGCGCTTGCCCAGCAAGGACTGAGGCCCCAAAGGCTGCAGTGAAGAGCAGAGCAGGAGTAGTTCCCTAAATAACCACTTGTGAAACGTGGACTACAAACACTGGAAAACCAACAAATCGCTTGTGGTGCGTCGTATTCCAGCATGAGTAAGGAAAAGGAGGAAAAGTGAGAGAACGAAAGAAGAAGGAAGAAGTAGAAGAAGGACGAAGAAAAAGAAGAAAGGAAGAAGAAGAAGAAGAAGAAGAAGAAGAAGAAGAAGAAGAAGAAGAAGAAGAAGAAGAAGAAGAAGAAGAAGAAGAAGAAGAAGAAGAAGAAGAAGAAGAAGAAGAAGAAGAAGAAGAAGAAGAAGAAGAAGAAAGAAGAAGAAGAAGAAGAAGAAGAAGGAGGAGGAGGAGAAGAAGAAGAAGAAGAAGAAGAAGAAGAAGAAGAAGAGAAGAAAGAAGAAGAAGAAGGAGAAGCAGAAGAAAAAGAAGAACAAGAAGAAAAGAAGAAGAAGAAGAAGAAGAAGAAGAAGAAGAAGAAGGAGAAGGAGAAGAAGAAGAAGAAAGAAGAAGAAGAAGAAGAAGAAGAAGGAGGGAGCAGAAGAAGAAGAAGGAGGAGAAGAAGAAGAAAGAAGAAGAAGAAGAAGAAGAAGAAGAAGAAGAAGAAGAAGGAGAAGAAGAAGAAGAAGAAGGAGAAAAAGAAAAGAAAAAGAAGAAGAAGAAGAAGAAGAAGAAGAAGAAGAAGAAGAATAAGAAGAAGAAGAAGAGGGATAAGAAGGTTAAAGAGATGAAGGAGGAACAAAGAGAAGAAAATGACGATGAGAAGGATTAGATTAGATAACACATACTCTATTCGTGTAGATGAGAAAAAATATAAATTATTATGATAGTTGTAAATAAAAGTTAATAACAGAGAACGGTGGATTGCTAAAATCGGCCTAAATCTATTATAACTCTAGACTCTAGAACGTTTTATTGTATCATGATTCATTGCTTTATTTCTCAAATTTTCAATACTGAGATTTTCCCTCCCACAGTTATGAATACGATTGTGTAACTGTGCTTTAAAGAAAAAAGTAGTAAATTACAGCGAATATTTGTCAAATGGATTTTCTCTTTAATGTTCCATTTTTTAGATAAAATATTTCTCCATGATACATTTGGACGAAATACGTGGATATAAAAACTAGTTTTTATCTTCGATTTCCTTACGCAATCAATCCGATAATAAACGATTAAGAGAAAAAAACCAGAACATTTTTATAAATGAGCGACCACCAAGAAATTCGAAGTAGTTTGTGTGAGAAAATACTGATGTTACAGATTCTTGATAGATAAAACGAGCAGCTCGATCAAAGTTGGAAACGAGTTACAATCTCTAATGATCGAGAACTCTCCGATTTTGTCTGTTATTTCGATAATGATAAAACTGATAATGAGCATTAAAATACTATTTCTCCCTAATATAGAATGATAATGATAATGATAATGATAATGATAATGATAATGATAATGATAATGATAATGATAATGATAATGATAATGATAATGATAATGATAATGATAATGATAATGATAATGATAATGATAATGATAATGATAATGATAATGATAATGATAATGATCCACAAGGAGTCATCCGTCATTTACGATTATCTGGCTCTCTGCCGGCCCGGGCCGTTCATGACGGATAAGCGACACTCTACTGTATTTCCAAAAAATAATATTTCAATTTCGTAAAAACCAAGTTGGATAAAATCATAAATGAATAATAGTAGTATAATTTTACCACTTTTGGCACACCGTGACCTTGAACCCCCTCACCTACCCCTACCCCCTCAAGGTCAACCCCCACCCTTGGCCACGCCCACTCCACCCCTTGGCCACGCCCATTTTACCCTCAAGGTCAGCCCCCCCCCCCTGCACCAGAACCGCCATCCCCGTTTCAAGGTCACCTAACCTAGCCTGACCTACTCTAACCTAACCTAAGTGAAGGTCACCTAACCTAACCTGACCTACTCCAACCTAAGTCAAGGTTACCTAACCTGAAACTTTGAAGCCCAAGCCAAAGGTCAAGGTCAAGGGAAGGGCCTTGCAGCGCCCAAGCCAATGGTCAAGTTAAGGGCCTTGCAACTCCTCAAGCCAAAGGTCAAGGTCAAGGGCCTCGCCAAGCCCAATAATAGAAGAATGGGTAAACAAAACCTAGTTACTATAGGTTAGGTTAGGTTAGGCGTCAGCCTAATCCTATCCTAACCTATAGTAACTCAGTCACCTGTTTCAACAGGCCTGCCATACCATCCAAGAAGGCTATGCTAGGTGAGGCACATCGAACCTAACTCACCCCAGCAACCAAGAATAATATTACTAAAAATCATTCCCTATAGTATCAGTGATACACACTCAGTGTTCACTCAACAGTCACTAGTGACTCACTCAACTGACACTAGTGACTCACTCAACTGACACTAGTGACTCACTCAACTGACACTAGTGACTCACCCAACTGACACTAGTGACTCACTCTGCAAGTGTTTTACTACTAAGCTAGTAGACTGAGCAGCAGCAGCTCCTTAAATACTAGAGGTGGTGGTGGGGGTAAGTCAATGATGACACAATAATTACATTTCTTTCTTTATTGCCATAAACAAGTTGCGACAAAAATATTGATCTTTAAACAAAGTTTGCATTATCCAATTATGTGAAACAGTTACTACATTGAGTGCACAAAAAGGCGGAGTATCCAGGGTTCCTTTATCGCCAGCCAGCTTCATCCTCAAAGTCTCCACAAAGTTGAGCAGGAAATGTTCTGGGCAGTAGACTCCTGTAGCATTCTTCATCAGTGTATCCAGATTGGGCATCTCGTGGAAAAGATAGGGTGAACTTAGATCCACATACTCGACATTCTCCTTGTCATCCAGCTGCAGCAGTGTGTTGAGCAGAGTAATCTTCTCATAGCCGTAGACAAAGATCTTGATTGCATTGTTGTTTTCATGCAGCCATCTTTCAACTGTTCCGCACACAATCTGGCGCAATTCAGAATAGGGTAGATGTGCTTGACCAGCTCCATTGCCAGACCATCGTAGTCCATGTTTTGCTCGATGTAGAGCATTGTTGTCACTTGTCTTCAGCAGCATGTCCGGGTAGGGTGACTTGAAGAAATGATGATGTGTTGTCACATGATGCCTGTCATCACGTTCCAATATAGCCATCTCCTTGACAATAAACTCATTGTTCAATCCTTCAAATCCTTGAAAGTCCATCAGGTAGAGTGGTAGTGGTCCAAAAACGTCAGCAGCTCTTCTTCTCGGCAACATTTCCATGTACTCGTGTTCATCAGAATCTTCATCAGCATCCTTCTTCCCACGCTTAGTAGAGAAGCCAATGCAGCATCCCACAACATCCTCGCCATCACTTTCAGGCAACTCTCCTTCCTCACCCAAAAACTGTAAAACTCTCTTAGCTGCAGACATGATGTATGCTTCACCCAATGCTTCTTACCAGAATGACTATCAAAACACTTGTCATTCGCCTTTATACCCTAGGCCGATTGCACAATACCTGACATTGGCTTGTACTCTTTCGTCACATCATGAATCATCAGACAGTAGGCACGTGTATCTGCAGGAATGTTTTCAGTTGCTTCAAACTCAATTCTCACATCAATACTGCCAGTTTTAAGCGACTCATTTTGGCGGGAACAATCAAACGCATACAACATCATTCGGCCATTTTCTAGAGCGCTCTTTTCAAACAGGGGATTGACCAATCCAGAATGTCCATGATTGTAGGCTCCATTGAAAGCTTCATACATGCCATATACACAACAATCATCACCGTCAATGCTCTCATACGGATAGTACTTGTTGTTTAAAAACACTCGAATGTCTCTCATGTTACACTTGTCAAATTGGGATGAATTAGCAGTTGCCACTCCATATCTTGCTGTCTGCAGCCCAATCACAATGTAGCGAGGCTTTTCATGTTGAGCTGTTGACTTGACAGTCCATGTATGCTTCTTTGTAGCAGGTAAGGTTGGGTACTCGTACAATTCCCAATGCCGGAATGTCATGCTTATAGGTGTATCATTCTGTACAAGTTTCAGCAGACGAAGTTTGTATTCATCGGCCACTTCCACATAGGGTATTCTCCATGTAAGTTTTTCAATGACTACCTTTCCGGCAGCATTCAAACAATTAGTAGTGTCAGCACTGCGTCTCAAAACCAGTTCCTGTTTCACATTCAGTAGAACCTGTTTGTAGTCTTCGGCAAAGCCCAGCAGGTAGCGTAGAGGCACATCCATGATTGTTGTATCAGCTCCATTGGGAGGAAAAGTGGCAAATCCAACTGTTGAGTCAAACTTGTAGCCAGCTCGTTCCATTTTAGTCCACTCATCTCGTTCAAATGACATAGCATTCTTCATCAGGCTGGTAATTCCAGGGGTGCGAATGCTATCTACTATCACACCATTTATCTCATAGCGTATCTCTGACCAAAGGTGAGCAAAGAATCCAGAGACACAGGGACTTCTCGCCCAAGGCGGCATTAGCTGCATTTCTCACCTTAAACTCCACATGTAGATAGCTTTCTGATGGGATTGTGTAAATGTCCTGTTGTTGAATTGGTATCCGTATTTCATCATTGGCTTTGAAGCTTGTAGTATAGGGAGCATGAGAATGGTACTGTAGCCAATGATGCTGTTATCTGATCTAGGTCCACTCCTTGTCACATCCAAAACTCCCATTATTGCTGCTGTTGTTGTCGTAGGTGACAGCCTCGTTTTTTCAAATAGTTGATGCTCCTCGATGTTAACTCTACAGAGTCCAAACGACGAATGACGTTTGCAGCACTTGCAGGCCTTTTATCTGTTTCTGTAGGTTGAGGATCTACCTCCATGTCGCATGCCGCCTCATTATCCAGTCCACGATTCCACTTATCAAATATTAGCACCATCTCACTTGCGTTGTCTCAGATGCAGAGTAATATTGATCTCCTCACCTCTATTATTAATGAGACGTCCGTTCTCGTCAACAACCTCCAACGTAATGTTACCAATCTGCTTGGCGTCCACCGGCAAATAGATTACATTCTGTACAGTCACAACTATTTTATACCCTGGATCAACATTTGGGTAAAACTCATAGATCACGTGATCCTTGACACCATTTGAGTACGACCCACTCACAACATTGCACTTTACACGTATTACATTGGGTCGACTGATTTGCACTGCTGTATCACCTTGGCCTCTGTGTCAGCCTCTATGATCCTAGTGTTGTTGAATCCCAGCAGACTTCCAATCGACTCAGGTTTTGTGAAATCCAATTTGGCATTGCTCAATACTGAACATTTCAAGGTTGATGGGTCCACAGCCATCTGAAGTTTTATGTTGCGATCATGTAGCCTTGATGTGAGCAGGTTAGCAATTGTTTGAAATTCAAAACTGCCTTCCGCAATGATATAAACTCCATTATCTTATAACGGGTGCTGCAGTAGTAGCTCTTGCAGTCCGTCTACTACCTGCTATAGAGTTATCTTCGTCATCAATGTCTCCATCAGCTGATGTCTGCTTAGCTTTGAGAAGCACTTTATACCATTGATTGAATATGGCTGACCTATCATCTATAATCTCATGATGTTTCAGCTCTGGATCATCTTCTTCTTCAGCTTTTGCTCCTTTCTTCTTAAACACATGAGTTATTTTTGGAGCATAATAGAACTTGTTGTTGTAGTTCATCTCAACATTGGTATTGAATTGCAGCCAGTAAAGCTGATGAGTCCAATTTCATTCACCACTACTTGTATTCAGCGGCAGATAAAAGTCACTTTTCAGCACAGATGTATTACCTCCAAAACAGAGCATCATGGTCTTGCCTGCTCAATGCATTATTGCACAATGCCTTGCAATGAGCATGTTGTTCATTATTTATACTATTGGAAAGGGGAAATTATTAAAACTTGTTGTACAATATTAAAATTTCATTTATTATTTTCATCAACCAAAATTTCAAACATAAATGTCCACAAATATGAGAGTACAGATCCTCTTGCTTCTGATTATAGTTGTACTCGATCCTTGTTGCTGGCTCCAAACCATGGTGCATGTAGTCGATAAACTCCTGTGGTGGCCTGAGGTTTCCAAAGCCGTCAAAGTAGATGGCAGCTCCATCCTTCTTCACATAGCACACCCAATGTGTGCCGGCTCCATTGCTGGTGTCCAAATTGATGATGCCACACTCGTTTCAAAGGTCCTGTTGCAGGTAGAGCATCCCGCATAAACACTCGAAATGTTTCAGCTTCAGACGACATGCATACTTGTAGAGGTCTGCATCAGTCAGCGCCGATCTGAAGAGCAATTACCGTCGCCGCTTTGCATTGACGACGGCATGCCTGCTTCCGCCTTCTGTTGACGTCTCAGGTAGAGTCCTTTTCCTTTTGGAAGCAGCTGCTACCTGCTTCTTCTTCCCTCGACGTTTTGCTCCTCCTCCAAACTTTGCTTTGGCCTTCATGATGTTGGTCACCGCTACTGCTGCAGCCCTTTCTGCCAATCCTGCCTCTGGAGACGTTGCTACACCCAAGCTCGTTCAGCCAAGTCCCTGTCAGCCTTTGCTCTGCTTGCTGTATCACTATTCTGTGAATAGGCAATGTCGTGCTGCTTGCAGGCCCGATCAAGTCTGTTGATTCCTGGATCACCTCTTGCGAACCGCTTCTCCAGCTTTGTACCTGGGCCGCAGTATTGGTAACTGGGAAGATGAAGTTCAACTGGTAAAATATCAACTGCTTTGTTGACTATTGTTTCAGTGGCATTTGCGAGTGCCGACAACACTCCTCTCCCTGGTACCTCTTCTTTCCTTGCACCTAGCCATCTAATGATTCACTTTAGCCCCATCATTCTCTTTTATACCCTCAGAAGACTTGTCAAGTCCTATACACTTCAAGACTATATCTTTCCATTCCTGTTCACTTGTAAAACTTGTATCACCGTTTGCACGCTCCTTAACCAAAGTTACCATAGCTGTTAATACTTTTTCAACAACTTCACGAGAATGCTCATCCATCCTCTTCTCCAAATATCGCTTGTTCACTCCATCTGTAGCATTGACTGGATCCATCATATCAGTCAGTACTGAGTCGTTGAGACTTGTAAATACTTGCAATGTACTTTTATCCTTCTCTTTGGCAGCCACACCTCAATCAAATCTCTACATGTACCAAGATTTATTGCATCTCTGCTGCTTTGAGGATTTGCTAAATTGATCACCCGCTCATGACGAGCATTAATGTTACCCAATGTATCCATGATGAATACAAAGTGGGCTGTACATCATCCGCTTATATAGTACAACTAGTTTGCAGGGTTGCCAACTATGTAACCGCCTTCTACCAACTCTTCCAGAATCGAATTGATTTCATTCTCATGACCAGTGTTGCCAACTGCTTTGGATTGATCCAATAGTTGTAGTCTGTCTACAAGTTCATTGGGGTCATTGTAGTAGACATATTCAATCTTGATATCATTGTTTGCCACCATATTGAATGGCGCCACCAGTCCTCTTCCACTGATTCCTTTCCCTTTCTTTTTGCCCTTTTTCAACAGCGGAAGTATTGTTCTCTTGTACTTGATATTGTTGTAGTCTCTAATTCTGCCACCTGCAGCATAGTCGTCTCTGTACACATTGGTAAACTCCAATATGTCTACATAGGCCTTTTTGTCAGCCAATGTTACTTTTGGAGTGCTTGGAATCTTCCTAAATATAAGTTCACAGAGTCCTTGTGTAGCATCAAAAGTCTGGTCGTTTCCAACATTGTTAGGATCAGTCAACACAATCTTTGACCCATCAGTTCCAAAGGTTAAAATTTTGCTGCCCAAACGAAAACTGTTGTCAATCACTTTTGGTCCAAATGTATCATCAAAGCTCAACTCCTTTCTAATCAAACCTTTAACATAGATCCCCACAGGTGTTTTAGCCAATTCTGTTTGATTAAATTCAGATTCCACTACATCTTGGCTAGTATCCATCAATTGTTGAACACTTTTATTTTGCTGGTCCTCCTCCTCATCCGTTGACCATCCTGGAACATCACCATCCTCACTCAAAGGTGAATCCTTATTGCTCCACAACTTTCTCACAACACCAGACGTACTTGGAGCTGGACTAAAGTGTGAATCATCTCCAAATGCTTCAAAGGATGTAGTCTCCTCCAATGTCAGGCAGTTGCAGTTGTTTCAGAGCTTGTTTCAGGGGTCGTGGCTGTATTGGTGTTAGTGGTGGTGTAGGTAGTGCATGATGTTTATGTTGGCGTACAGGTACTGCAAGACGTTGTGCTGCTGGCAGTGGTTCTGCTGCTGGTGGTGGTGAGGGTTTTTTGAGAGCTTCAACAATGTTGCCTAGTGGTTCAGTCAACGGTTTAATGCGCTTTGCATGATGATCCTCTGACACTTCCCTTCCAAGTGTTAGCTCCTTGTGCTTCCTCTTGATGTTACGTTTCAGCTTGGCAATCTCCTTGATGGTGGGAGCAATGTCCTCCACAGTCTGCTTACGATTCACATCCATCCTGCTTGGTGTACACCAGTGTACTGAAGCTCCAGTGAGCTTACACCTCAACTAAATAGGTGTCTAGTCCGTTCCTGTAGCGCCCTCTATTCTTCTCGGATGAGCGATCAATCACAAGGAATGCGTGCGCAGCTGATGACCATACCCGATTGCACATGCTCTTGAACTGATCAAAGGTCATGTCGGCGCCTACATGATCTCTATACAAATGTCTCATGTTTAGCTCGTCCTGTTCAAACACAATTATAAAGTTGGCATTGTCACGCACAAGTTGTTTTGGAATGCGACTGTAGGTCTGCGCCAAATAAAACACATCAACATCACTGTGACGACCGGCACTAAAGTATTGTCTGATGGCTTCCTGTTGTTCACAAATCACATCGTCAAAAATAATTATCGAGTTGGCTGGCAGTTCATTTGGGGTAGGTATTTCTTCACTTGTGTCACACTCAACATAGCTCATTCCATCACCTAGTCCTTGCATAATTGTACGAAGTAACTTATACTTTGGTTGAAATGTAGTCTTTGACCAAACATAAATGTTTGAAAAGTGGATTCCTTTACGATCAAACAGCATGTTGAACAGTAAATTGGTTTTGCCACACCCAGATGGCCCACAAATAATGCATCTCATGTGGTTGGGGAACAAAGGACCGTGACGCTTCTTTGTGTCCATTTCCAAGCCGCACCCTCTCACAACGATCAAAGTCAATTATCTTGAATTTGTTTTGCTGTTGCACAACCTGTTTCATCTCACTCACACAAGGTCACCTCTATCAATCCACGAGTCGTGACTACGATCGTATCCTTTCCAACGCACCAGCAGTTTGTTACCTCTTCTCTTCAATACCTTGGCAATTTCAAATACAGTTGGCACTTTTGTCTTTACAATTTCTTCATGAGAATCCTCCTTGCACAGGTTCACCTCTATAATCTTCCAACTCGTGGGTTACCGCACTGTAGGTCGCACACGTGTTACCGTGAACAGTTCATTTGTCCAATTGGGCAGGTATCCCTTGTCAAACGTCATTTTATACTTGCTGATTCTCACCTTATCACCCGGCTCAATTTTCTGATGAGCACCGGATAGAATGTAGGCTGTGATTTATCCAACAAGCCCTGCTGATACTCTTGACGCTGTTTACCAAGTTTGGATAGTAAAGCTTTTCATGCTCCTTCTCAACATCAGCCGGTCGCATACCTATTGTACGATGTACTCTGCCATTGTACTCTTTAACAAGTGAGGTTAGAATATCTGTCCACCTATAAGTTCCTCGTTCAGTGAATTTGACCCACATTAAATGTTTAAGTGTTCTATTGAAACGTTCCACTATTGAAGCTTTTTTATCTGAAAATGTCGAATAATGATTGACGCCATACTGTTGCACAAGTTGTTGAAATTTTGAATTGAACCACTTTACCATCGTCAGTCTGCAAATGCTTCATTGGATACTGAGATAGAATAGGACGCATTGCCTTGACTACATCGTCAGCCGACTTGCTCTTTATTGGTATAGCAAGAGCAAACTTACTAAGACAATTGATAATTGTAATGATGTACCTATAACCTTTGTTCTGACGAGCATAAGGAATCATCTCAACAAGGTCAGCCTGATAGAGGTCATCAAGACCTTTCACAGTAACCATCCTTGTAGGAAAATTCCTACGCCTGGTCTGTGCAACTCTAGCTATCACAGACTTATCCATACTAATGACTATCAAACACTTACATAGCTATATATTTACTTGAAACTATACCAGCAGAGCAGGTTTTATCCTGTCTGTGTTGTGCAATGTGTTTGCTGTGATGACATCTGTGAGCCAAACTGCGTTGTGCAATTTGGTCATGTAAACTATGGTTTCAAGGTTATGAAATAACTGTAGTCGACACATGGTTACAGAGATGTGATATTTATTTACAACAATAAATGGTATGCTAAAACAGGTTTATTTATTTATTTATTTATTTATTTATTTATTGCAAAAATCAAGGAAGACTACAGGCATTGCGCCCAAAACAGTCTTCACTATTGTTTACAAAGCAATTCATCAGATACAATGTGATAATATAAAACATGCAATAAGATCACAAAACAATATTATGTATAATAAAAGTTGAAAAAACAAAAATTCACTAGAAAATTAACTAAATAACTATAGTATTACAATAAGATAAGATAATAAGAGGTAAAATAAGATAATCTAAGGATTACATAACAAAGGTGAAAAAGTTAATAGAAATAATATAGGTTGTTGAATTAATTGATAAAGATCATTCAATAATGTAGCCTTATAAGAGAAAAAAAAAAAAAAATAGAATGTAAGTTGTTCAATATATACATAACATTACACCTAAATATATACATACATGTTTAAATATCTGATGATGACATCATCATTACTTGAGCAATCCCTGAGACTACTGTGCTGAGGTACGTGCCCGCTTAGCTGGTGGACAATCATCTTCATCATCAGATATAGTGATCACTTCATCTGTGATGCAGCTGCTGCTACCTGGCTGTGGCTCAGACTCTTCCATTTCCAAAACTTGTTGAGGGTCTGTCGTCATCTCTACCTCCTCCTCCTCCTCCTCCTCAGGTGCTGCCTTAGTAGTAGGAATCTTAGAGTGCCCGTATGCAAGGGTTGTGATTCCATCTTCAAGGATGTGTCGTTTTTCATCAGCATTGCTCAGCCTTCTTCTTCTGCATCAGAGTCATTATCTGATGCTTCCTGGTGCCAAACATCACTTGCTCCCTATAGATTTCCTTTCCTTCAAACAGACAGTCCAGGTAGTCTTGGAATCCAATGTATTTCCCAGCATCAGGATGAGACTTTGGCAGTTCCTGGCCCAACACAGGCCTTCTCACACCTTTGGCCTTCTTGATGAGTCCACTATTCAGCTCTTCATCATTGGTGTTGTAGCAACGACAGGCATACAATTTTGATCGTAGGCCAACATACTCGATTGGAGCTCTGCCGCCATACTCATCCTTAAACTTTCCAAGCACCATCTTATTTGTGTTGGAATAGCATGGGTGATCGGTACTGGATGTATCAAAAACATCTCTCAGCTCCTTGATGCTAATGATGTCTTGATACATATCCTCTGTTTCCACTTTGTAGAACAAGCTGTCAGTGTCTTGGTACAGAAGCTGTAGGCGGTCATCATAGATGGGCTTCATCACATCATAATGAAATTGGTACATCAAGGTCTTGCTCACATCCAACACTGTCAGCCCAATGTAGATTGGCTTGTCCAAGTTAACCTTTTCTTTATGAAGTGTCACAGCGCAAATGTTCTCTCCAAATAAGATGCGGTCCTTGAATGTCGGTCTTGCAATCAGTTTCTTGAGACGCTTCTTGTCATTCACCAGCTCCATGTTCATCCTCTTCCGCACATTCTCCATGGTCTTGCCAAACACCGCATTATTCATCAGTTTGAAGAAATTCTTTTCAAACTTGTTCTGGGAGTTCTGTCTCAGCTGGGTGTTGAGCATGATGTATGGCTTCAGAAAGTCCTTTTGGTCAAACTTTACGCCTCGATGAACCTTGGTGATTAAGAGTCCATGCTGAACAGCTTGCTTCAAGGTGCGGAAGTGACATACATATTTCTGACGCTTGTTCAATGTTGTCATCAAACGTATCGATCCGGACTTGGGTGTTTTTTGGTTTTCAGCAAGGAATGGAAACTCATTGTGATCATCATGAAGTTCGGGTGGATACTGACATCAACCTCCAGGATGAATCCAGTCCCCAGATCATCTGGAATATCTTTAATGCTTCCTGCAATTGCCTCCAGATGTTGTCTGTCCATCCATTTGAAGTTTTTGTATGGGAGCAGTTGACACATGGCCCATCCGTACAGGTTGTTGGCATCTGTATAAAGAAGGTGTGATGTTGGTTTCTCTGGATTCACAGGTGCTCCGGTATACTTGTTGTTGGCAATGGCATGCCGGTGAACACAGGTTGTGATGCCGCCTCTGATGCCTCGCTCCATGAACATGTACATGTCATAGTCAGTTAGTAGCTCCAGCTCAACCTTTGTCTGTTTGAGCATGACATCGAATGAGAAGCCCGGTGATGTAAAGTAATGGGCACAATCCAGATCATAATTCTTCATGCACATGTCTCGGAAACTCTCGAAAACGTCAGCCAACAGGAGAACATCTGTCTTGAGGTATAGGTCGCTGTATTCCCCTAATGTCTTGCAGCCGTAATGTTGCCAGACCTGTTGAGCATGTGTGTAGACCTCGTCACTGATGTGACGATCAGTCAGTGTACTGAAGAATGCTTCCTTTGGTGGAAGAGAAGTTTCCTCCAGTTTCTCCCATGTGTCACAGTATTCGTACGGAAACACTCCTTTTCTTGCCATCAGATCCAACTTGGTACCAAACACTCTGGCAGTATGTGGTAACACTCTTTGTAGATCGATGACGGACTTTGTGAGGTTGGTAACCAGGTTGTCGAGGCTATCTGGAGTGAATCGGAATGTGTCAATGAATCGAAGGTGTAGTCTGTCGGTAACTTGTTTGGTGAAGGATATATACTTTTCCGATGAGTTTGGAATAACAGTTAATTTTGATACATCAGCGCCTAGATTGGGTATGATAAGATGTGTGTCATAGTTTGATGAATTGTGGAGGAAGACAGGAATGAACGTTTGTCGACGACGTAGGAGATTGCACTTATTGCACAGAGCGTTCCGATACATCCCGGTCATGTGGCAGTGATCCCGTACTTTGTCACCAGTGAATGGTTTGTCGCAGGCTTCACACGACTGGGCTGCATTGAAGGCTGCAAGCTGCTGGCTGGAGAGGGGGTTCATGGCTTTACCCTGTCTATCTATTGCTTCTGCAATGTCCATAGCACAGTTGGTCAAGGTTTTCATAAAGTGGGCAGCTGCATCAGGTCCTCGGTACACAATTGGTTCCTGTGGGATGAGGCTGTTGATGCTGAGCCAGGGTGGTAGCTGTTGTGAATCCTTTACAAAGTAAAGGCAATAACTCATCGCCTTATGGTACTGGATAACCTTGGTAACCTTTCCAATCCAACGCTCAGCTGATCCATCCTCCTCCTCAGGCTTTTCAAGAATACATTCAAAGTCGGCATAGGCTACCAATGGCAGCCTAAACTTGTTTAGATGATTCTTGAATTTCATGGTGGAGGGCTTCCGTCTTTGTTGGGCTGCGGCATCACAATCCTTGCAGTCTTGTTGTTGGCGCAGTACTCGTTATGCTCCTGCATCCGACGTTCTCCATCATTTCTCACAGTGTAATGAGTGAAGCAGCGCCGGCAGATGATGATATGATGCTTATCCTTTGTGAGTTGGGCTCGCACAAGTCTTTCGAAGTTTTTTATGTAGCAATAGTGGCTGTTCACATTAAGATCATCCTCATCTGCTGCATTGTTGTCCTGAGTGTTGTACTGCTGGGTGGTATCCTGCTGGTTGGTGGTGGTGGTGGTGGTATCCTGCTGGTTGGTGGTGGTGGTGGTGGTGCTGGTAGCTGCTGTGGTGGTGGTGGTGGTGGTGGTTGTTGCATCCTTGTCTTTGTCGAGGATTTGACATAGAAGGAGGAGATCAGTATGGTCTTCCTTCATATGCTCAACGACACGTCTTGGGTAGATATTGTTGTCATCATCCAGTCCATAGACATTGACCGATACCCCTGGATTGTTTTTCTCAAAGATATCGATCTGGTTGATTGTTGTGGGGAAGGTTACTCCAGCAAAGTTGTACTTGTCCTCTAACTGCCTGTACCGGTCATTAACACGTTGTGGATTGGGCCCTTGAACGTGTTTGGCCAACATAGCCCACTTGAAACAATGCTGGTCCTCATTCTGGGGGTTGATGACTGCTAGCCTAGCAGCAATCTTGGCAGGCAGCTTGATGTATGAAGATCCCCGCAGTGGTGTATGCTTGCTGATACGAATGAGGAGGCCATCAATGATCAGGAGACTCCATCCGCTTGAGTTTCCTTCAAATTTGGCTTCTTCCTCCAACATAACCTTGCAGGCATGTGCCACTATGTTGGAGATGTCGGCGATGCTGAACACGGAGTAGTTGGGGGTCTTGAAGGCAACATTTTGAAATTCCACCTGCTCCATGTTGTTCTCATCCAGGTTGCTTTTCTGGTATGTGGCCTCCAGGACAAGGTTGAACTTGATGGCTCCATGTTCCCGGAATTCCTGGGTGATGACTCCAACTATCTTGGCTTCCAAGCTGTCGAGGAAGGAGTGGAAGTCCTTGGCTGGATCCTTGAGGCAGCTGTTGTTGTAGTAGAGGGTTCGCAGGCAGGAGTTGAATGCCTCCTCTAGAAGAGCAAACTCCCCCGGTGCTTCTCTGGTCTGTTGACAACGGCTAGCCTTGTTCATTTTTCAGGAATCTGAAACATAAAGTATATATTTAGGTTCTCTTTCTCAAAGCTACAACCTGTATCATCCACAATATTCTACAACTATCATCAGCAAAAAGATATCCACTGTGGTGTAATGGCTTTTCCAGGATAGCTATGATACTAACCATTACCTCACAGGGGATTCGAACCTGGAACCTTTGCATTTGAAAGCAGACATGCTGACCACTACACCACAATGGATATCTGATGTCTGGTCATCTGTCCTGACCGTTCAAGTTCAGGTAGCCCAGAACCGACCTTTTTTATACTACTCATACAACAATATTACATCTTCTGCAAGCAAATAATGCCATATAAGACATACAGTTCCAATTGAATAATGTTTAATACTGGTAACTCATTCTAGCTAAAATATATATCATAGTTACAGTTATATATCATAGTAAAGAAGTTTCATGAAATCTCTCCACAAAAGCAAAGCCTGTGTGTGTGTGTGTGTGTGTGTGTGTGTGTGGAGAAGGGCCTTGACATTAATTGGTTAACATTGGAATGTTCTTGTACTTGCTTTCAACAAATTCCTGAATAAACCACATGATAATATTGGAAAAGATTCAGAGGCCAACTTGGGCTATCAATACATTCCATCCGATGAAGTGGGTATACTTTTTTGTAATGCCATAATAATAGATTAATGCTTGATAATAGATTTCTGTGTAATTTCCAAGGGCTGTAACATAGGCTCCCCCATAAGCCTAAATTCCCACTTCAATAAGTGACTGAACATAAGTTAAAATGATTATTTCTTAGCTCTTTTAAAGATAAAATTTTGTTCAAATAGTAAAATATATAAATAGCTTTGCAAATTTTACTTTTCAAGGATGCAATGTGGGCTGACCAACTAAATTTCTCATCTATCATTAATCCTAAATATTTATAAGTAACTATATTTTCAATAGATTCACAATTGCATTGTGTATTAGTATGTTCAGAACAAGAATGTAGAGTAATGGGATTGATCATGCCTTCATGCTTTTTTTCTATAAATTGAGATTTCTTTATATTCAAAGTGAAAATGTTATTATCACACCATCATGTAGTTCAATCACTACAACCTATAATAATTTTATGTAATTTGTATATGAAAAACACTTGTACTTACTTTTTCAATCACAAATGAAGTTCTGAATATTTGCTATAACACCAACTCAAAACAATAATCTGCAATATGCACGTCAAGCCCTATGGCACTCTTCAACTAGCAATGAGCTCTCCTGGCAAGAGACACTCCAATTTATACTCAATGCAACCCAGTAGGCCCCATTATGATCGCTCCCACCGTCTGCATTCCTGAGTAGTCGACTCATGGCTTGGCAGGCGGCCAAGCTGCCGGCTTGCCATTCTTCAACCCAGGGGCTCCAAATGGGAGATACATTCCAGAGTAGTCGACTCATGGATGCTCGGCGGGCGACTCATGGATGCTCGGCGGGCGACTGTGCCGACCGAGCTTTATCCTTGAAAGGGGCTGCATGTTTTGTGACAAGGTGAGCTTCAAATCAGCTGATCAATGTTTTGGCGGGAAAAGTAGGTTGATCGACCATGATTTAGGTTAGGTTAGAGTAGGTCGGGCTAGGTTTGGTGACCTTGACTTGGGTTAGGTTAGAGCCGGTCAGGTTAGGTTGGGGGGGGGGGTTAGTGGGGGGGGTTTGGGGGGTTTGGGGGGTTGGGTAATTTTTTTTTTGGGGGTGTTGGGGGGTAGTTTTTTTTTTGGGGTAGTTTTTTGGGGGTTTTTTTTTTTTTTGGGTGGGGGGTGACCTTGAAAGGTATTGTCGGTTCTGGTGCAAGGGGGGGGGGTAGTTGGGGGGGGTGACCTTGAAAAGGTATTGGCGGTTCTGGTGCAAGGGGGGGGGGGTGGTTGGGGGATGGGAGAGGGGGGGAGTGGGCGTGGCCAAGGTGGGGAGGTCAAGGTCACGGTGTGCCAGGAGCGGCAAAATTATACTACTAATAATATTCTATTTACACTGGTAAAAATGTGTTTTTTAAATCGTACACTGAATGTTCAATAGTCCTCACATCAACTACAAGTAAAGTTCCACCATTCAAGTGTCAGTTTCACAAGCTGAATGCTCATTAGAGAACGGCTTTGACATACCACCCGGCATATGGCATACAAATATTTTTGAAACTCATCCTGAATGATCTGGCGTCTTGTAGCTGAAGATTAAAACTAATAAACTTTAACACGTTCGGATCAAACGACGAGCACCGATGTATTCAAAAGCGTTCGAGCAAAATAACGCACGTCCAATTTGAAAAGAGTGCTGGACGTTTGATACAAAAGAGCTAGTTGGGATAGGTTTTGAGCAAGGGGGATTGAATATAACATATAGCAGGATCCTTTTAACTTGTCAGAAAACAGCTGATTTAACGTTAGTAAACGAGCTTACATTAATCAGGTGTTTTCTGACAATTTTTGTTAGGTTGTTAGGATACTTCAAACTTGAACTGTATAGGTTACTCAGTATCTCACAGTATGATGGTTACACATAGGGTTAGGCTATAGTTTGGAGTATCGCCTTCACTCAGACTATTCCGTAACGATTATCGTCATAAGCAGCTCCATTACTGGCGCACAATGAAAAGTAAAAAGTCATTTTTTATTATTCACCTACTCATCCTCTCACTCCAGCCTCCATTCGCCGCCTTCAAAAGATAAACGACTCGAAAGCAGATATTATTATGATTGTTGTAATATCACGTGACTTAATGCGGATATGTTTTATTCATTATTAAAATAGACTACGACTCAGCATTGTCCTGTCATGAGGATAATATCATGATATTTCATGTCCACCTTTGCTTTGAAGCCGCTGAATGAGGTGCTCTCAACACAGCTAATTGCATAATCCCCTTTCAAGAGGCTTCGAAGGAGATGACGATCAAAAAAAGAGCAGAACATAACTAAGTAGAGTACTCTACGTTGAAGGGTGCTGCCCTGATGACAACATCAGACCACAGAGGGAGACTGGGTGGACACTACGAGTACTTTACGATATTGAGAGCCTGATGATGTTTTATATGGAGATGAAGGTTGTCAGGCTGAGGAACGACCCGACCCGCTCAGAAAGGGTGGAGTTGGAACCTGAAAGCATCTATCGACAATAAAGGGAAAGCATACGGTGCGACGAAAAAACTCAAAGGCGTCATTAAAGAATCTCGACCCACCCCTTAGCGCACTTGCTGTCAGCCCTAATTTAAAGCAAACAGCTTATTAATAAAATCCTTTCAAACTTCTCACACACGCCAAAAAAGAATGGAAAGAAGTTTCTTGTATCTGACATATCATTATCAAAGGATTAGGTTTATTAGCAGCTAATCTGGGGTCAAGCATGCGGTAAAACAAATTAGGGATGGTCTCAGAGATTTTTTCTTGTTTTTTATTAAACCCCAGCAAAGACTTCAAACTTACTCTGTTCTTCCATTGAGGACAACAACAGAAAGGATAAACTTAGTTTGTAAACTGAAAAAAACAGGGAGAATCGTCACCCTTTGTCTTCAAGGGCTCAAGCACAGACAATAATGCATATGTGAATGTAGCATACAGGCATGTGAATGTTATCTTTGTTTTCTATGGCTAAATCATGTACAGTATCTATAGAGCATTGAATAACCGTTTACACTAAAAACACAACAGAACTTCTATCAAACGAATTCCATCAACCTCATAAAAGTTTTTGTTGAAAAACATGCTGCACAATAGTTTAGATTTGTGATATGAAGGAGTTCATTATTGGGAAAATCAAGCAAACAGAGAGGTGTGTAGCGTTTTCCTAATTTTATTGTTTTATTTTCAAGAATTTAATTGCTACGATGTAAAAAACAGTTTCAGTCACTCTGAACTGATAAACGTAATAAAAAATTATGTTCAAATTTCTGTTATTATGATTGAATTCACATGAATTCAATAATCTACATGAAACCTGTACGGAGATGAGATGATTTGAATTCATGGTGAATACCAGGATTGGAAGTCATTCTAGTTATCTCAGTTATTATCATTGTACAAACTTAGAATACCTTTGAAAATCTATTATTATATTATGAGAGGAATTCTCAAGTATTGGACGTGAAGCCGGAGCCGCTTTGAATTAAATAACTGGGGCAAAAACATTCACAGCAACCGTACTGCCTTATAAGTAGACTGCTATTATAAATTATTATAGGACTCGGGAACCTGTTTGCCACGTATAACAAGGTATAATTGATAATAACAGATAAATTCAATTCAATTACGAATAAATGGTACACTTTCAATAATAAATAGTCGATTTAGTTATACGAACTGGTTGTTGCACGTTTTAAATGAATGTAGGAAATAAATCAAGCCATGCGATTTTATTTTCAATTAAATTGAATTGATCAATCAGTTACAGAAAGGCTTGAAACTATCAACGAGAGTATCGAATCCGTATAGGGAATATATTATTTTATACATGTGTAATAAATACTCGAGTTGACAGTAATATTTTTAAGACTCGATAGCTTTCTTCACTCTGGGTCATTTTCTCCACTGATATCAACGTTTATTTCTTTTTATGATTGAGAATCAGAAATGATTTGTTCTTTCCCAATTGATACAGTATCACTTTTCTTCTAGCAAAGTAGTTTCTCACATTTATTAAAAATGTATAGCCAGAGATAATCCATTCTGGTTAATCCATTTCCAGAGATATTTGGCTATAGTATGCCTCTATGCCTATAGTAAAGCTCTCAAGGTCTTAATCTAAATTCGAAAAATTTGTAAAAGAGGAAGATTTCTTGGATCCTTGAACATGATTATAACCCTTCTTCTTCGTTTTTAATCAAGTACTGAGATTTTATCGTTTTAATCACTATTTTTGTCCAATTTATTTCTAAAATGAGAGATTTTTACATAACGAATATTCATTTTCCAAAACATATTGTGATGTGATGCATTGATGCAGCAGTTGACTTAAAACACTACTGCATGGGAAATGGTGAATCCTTTTTTTTAATGAGTGTATAAGTTGTGTCAATCAGAGTTTTAAGAAATTCAGAATCTTCATGAAAATTCTATTCAGTTATGAACAATATCATAGTTGAATTGGAACCAATTCAAATTGAACTAATACATCGATAAACTAACTATAAAATATACAATTTGTACAGATTAAATCGATTCTCATATGGTACATTCACATCAAGTCAATTTGTCAAATTCAGTACGCCTTATGTTTATTAAGGAGCTGGTGAGTGTGAAAAACAAATAAATTCAGTTAGTGGACAACAAGCATAGGTTCTGTGTTCTACATTTTAAATAGAGAAGTGCATTCATTATTCATGCTGCACAGAGCACAGTTACAGGATTGCAATAATACAGAGAACATATCCAAGATGGTCAGTGATTTTATAATGCCAAGGGTTTTCAGGACTGGTCGAATCATAAACCACAAATGTGGCGAGCGGGAAAGGTCACTGAGTGACAAAGTGCGGGATTATTCAGGTTTGGGCTCTAATTCATCAAATGTTCATCGCAAGAATGCTGACTGGCAACTTCTTGAGATTCATCTCACCATCTACATGAAACTTTTCTACGATTCGGACAACGATTGAGCCGCCTTTCTGTTTTTTTCAGCGCACATGTGATCGGAAACATAATAGACTTGATATTTTTCCTACTTCCTTAAATAGTTGCTCGTGCACATATATCACTCCACTAGCCGTAACCGGGCACTACTAGCTAATAAAAAACTGCTATTTACATTAAAACTCCACTTGATATCTGTTGATAGATTGATAGGTCAAACACGTGTTAAAACCTTTTTATATTCTGGTCTTTCCACTATTTCTGTGCTAAAGACAAGATACAACCATGATAAGAATGAAGAAGATGCAGTTGGAGATTTCCAGTGAATTGCGGGTTCTATGCAACTTGTTTGTTTAGCTTTTGTTGAATATTTAATCGCATAAAAAAAGTAGGAAGCTTCAGTGAATTTGAAAAACAATGATCAAATCTGATAATGAGGGGAATTGTAATAAGATAAATTCTGTGGAGATTTTAGACCAAGCTCATCACTTTTTTCATGTGGAGAAAAATATTCTTCTAACATCAATCAATAAAAAAATACTTTAATCAGTCAATAAAAATGTATACAACCATTAATTAATGAATAATTAAACAAAAATGTGAAATTTGACCATATATTATCAACCGCAAAATTACCTCAATCCAAAGTCAAGTTAGCAAATTTTTGCTGAGGGAATTATGAGCATTTTCTAAAGAAATGGTTTAACACCAATTCTTTTTTCAATTCCAATAATAATCTTTCCTTCTATTTCCCTTTCGAGGTCTCTTCTACTGGTTGAATCTGAAATCATGACCCCTGGGTGGAATTTGATGAGTAAACAGAAATTGCGCAAAACCGATATCAGCAACATTGAATAACAACATTCTTTCTCCTCTCCCTTTTAGACTTCAGGGGTCATCATTTCAGATTCAACCAGTACTGACTGAAGAGGCCTCAGTCCCCTGACTGGATTTTCTCTTGAATTGGATTTTCAAATCAGAGGGTAATGCTCAAAATAGAGACAAATAAGAAGTAGCCTAAATATCACATTAAATACTCAAGATAACTTACATCGATTCAGAAGCAAATCTGAAGCAATATTGCTGAGAGATTGATATTGTAGTGAGGACTAAATCAATGCGCATCTCTTGCCGTATGAAGTGTGAAATATCAAGCAGAAGAATTGAATCATCACAGACCCAGCGTAGAAATCTAATGTGTTGTCGAAGGAGTTTGGGATTGAGCAAATTGATGCAATCATCAATGCTACACGCCCCTGACTGAGAACTGGCACGCACCCTGCACCTGGAATGACTCAATATTGAAGAGCAGAACTGCTTGATTGATAAGAGAGTACAGTGAGCTAATGGAGGGCAATTGGCGAAATGACTGGTGTTGGCACAATAATGACCGCGATGAGTGAATAAACATTCGCAGGCTAATGCAAATAATAATTGGCTGCCGCTTTTGAAATGAACGAGTTGGGCGCATCTTTGAAGGCGCTCACTGACTGCCTGCTTTTAGCAAATTGCTCCAACTTCCTGTATAACTTGACTCCTCACTGCCACTTTCTTAAACGCAACCCATTTGAATAACATTTGCACCACTGAAATCATTCAGAATTCTCTCGACTACACGCACAATTCAAGCTATAGTCTATTTCATTTATCTAAGCAGAAAACGTAAAACAAAAAAAAATAAGACAAAAGAGAATACTTTATTGATTTTTTAAATATATTATAGACTAACAGTCATTTCCAAAAATATTAAATAATAATGGGAGTACTATTATTATTATAGATCCATAATATTCTTTTTCTTCTTTTGTTCAAAAATTTGCTCTTTCTTGTTGGCAATCTTGAACTTCTACGGATGATCCAATCATGAAGAGATGGTAAAGTCTCGTTGAAAAATGTGTGATGATAGATTCACAAACAGATCCATGCAATATTGTCTAGTTGCAAAAGGAAGTCCGGGAAGAATTTTTAAAGGAAATCATAAATATACAGAATATATTAACAGGAAAGTCTCTAATCATTAATGTATTAAAACGTGTTATGTTTCCAAGTAAACGCATTCTAAAGTGAACGCATTCAAGTAAAGAAAATGTATTGAATGATGCGTTTTCAGTTCACGAAATACTTTGCTTAGAACGAATCCATGCTTAGTTTCTATGCAAGCCTCAGGCTTGACGTTCAGTTATTGATAAAATTGCCAGTTTATCAAATGTGAATTCTATCTGGAGAGTTTGGAATTAATTAGCTCTTAATGTGTTGGTCTTATCAGTTTTGTTCCAGGAAAAGTGAGAAGTAAACTTCAACAGCCGAATTCTCATACTTAGTATAAACATAGTTGAAACTATTTTGGGTCTGTATTGAATGATTGTATTTTTATTGAATTCAAAGCTTGATAGGAAATTAGTTTTTCAAGAATTTAAGAGTTCATTATTATCAGATGATGACGCCAGGATATGTAGTTGGCAGTTGCCAGGATTATAAACAACGAATCAAATGATAGAAATGAAAATATTGAAAATCAACAATATCCTCAGAAATACCTGTTGCATCGACTAGTGAAAAACAGCTGCGGATTCCATTCCAACAAAATCCAGTAATACTCACCTGAAAACAAAATAATTGGTGTTTATAAATTAACATTAAATCGTGAAAATATGCAATAAGTGAAGGTTTATGATATTGGAAAGTAATATTAAAATGATAGAGTGAATTTTTTCAAATTTGATCCTAATTTTTTCCTAATTCGAATGAGCATATCTCAAACTCCTTACTGATCAATTTGGTTTTTTATCCATAATCACTTTACTACGCTGCAACATAATGCTTTTAACAAGACTTTTCATATTTTGTCGTGATTAGGCAAAAAATATTCTGCAAGACGAAGTACTGAAATTTAATAATATCGTGAAAAGTCTGAAATATGCAGGAATATTACCGCTGTTTCAATAATTTATGTTGTTTTTATGGATCACCCAGCTTGCTATTGAAATCAGCTATTGAATCAGAAGATCAGAACACAATCTGTGTTCTAGTTACATTACTTTCAAATCATGTTTATAAATTCCTCATACATGAAGTACTAATTTGAAATAAAATATTAATTCGTATTCAAACATTAATTGGGTACAGGCTACACACAATTTATTCAGTACAAATAAGTGTTACTATGTAGTTTTTCTGTTCTACTAAGTAAACACGATTACAATACAGGAACTACTTTGTGATGGGACTTAGTTTGTAGAAGAAGTTGGCAAATCTTGTATTGAATGAAGTAGCGCAGACCTGACCAAACCAGCTTGCTCCCCGCTGGTTCCTTAACATGGTCTTATCTGTCCAGTTGCTGGCTTAACCAAGAGATAAACTTGTCAGTAACAGTTCCTACTTCTTATGAGTTTAACTTGACAGAAACGAGTATTTTTTATTTGCTAGCCTTCGTTATTCGTATATCGCACCCTCTCGTTGAAAAAGTGTTGAAGCATAAAGCAATCACCGCGAAACGACGGACGTGAAGAAATTAACGAACATTAAACAGTTTTGGGAACGGTTGGGGTGCTCACGATTTTTCTGCCTGATGGATCACGTGATTCGTAATTCCCACACGTGTCCAAACTGATTTAAGTTTAAGTCACTTTCTAACGGATAAACAGACACTTGAAAGCGTTCAGTTCAAGTCGAAACCCTTATTTAAAAATCAGCTCACATCCCAGAAAGCAGGAAGCTGCGTCCTGTTACATTGGACCCCTCACTGTTTCTGAAGCTGAAATTTATTCTCCATGTTCTGTTCTACATGTTCGATTTTTTTCGAAGATGTCTCGAGAGTTGAATGCCAAATTAGATTACAGATTCGTTCCATCTACAGTTTACATTCTTCGTGTTTGGGTTTCTTTTAGAATGAGCAAGAGATTCAACAGAAAGGATGAGGGGATTGTTTAGATTCATCTTTATTAAACAATCACATAATTCTATCATCTTGATGGATGAACTTCAGTATTCTTCCGTTTGTAAGATCGATTTTTACTATAAATTTGAGCCAATTGAATTTTGTAGGATATCAAAGTGGTAGAACACATGAAGGTATACACAACTTTGAATATTATTATAATCCACGACTTTCGTTCCCTCCTGAATATATCTTTTTCACTCAACCTTGTGGAGATTCCTCGCAATACATTCCACTCTAAGAAATCTTGAAAAAAAATCAGATGATAATTAATATTATAATTATTGTGGAATGCAAGTCCGCAATATTGTCCTGAATATCACAAAATCTATTATTTTATAATACTGCCTGAATTTTTCATTTTCTTCTTTAGGCTAGTATGATATTAACGTCTCAAATAGTATAATGGAAATCAGGTAAATATCATGTTATTAAATTTAATTGGTTATTATCAAATTGGCTAGTCAGAGTGTATTCAAATAAAAGTGTGTAATAAAACACACACAATTTAAAAAAAGTTGACAGCGACTTGCAGCAATTTCATATTGGCTAGTTGAGTACGGCGGTCAACTGCATTGACATAAGACTGTCTCAGCGCAGCGCAAAGGGCGAAATGAGTTTGAAATTTGCCTGGAACAGCCTGCGGCCAGGGAAAGCCAAACGAGCAAAATGTTGCCTGGCCAGCAAAGCTGAAGCGTCCAGCTGGGTGAGCAGCTTTTCTTTGAGCGACAAGAGTACTGAGCTCTGTTTGCTTTCTCAACACCTGTGAGACACGGCGACTCAGTCAAGGCACTTGTAAAGGCCACACAAGTCTTGAGGGGACACTCGTGAAATCATTCCTTATCAGGCTGGTTCCGTATTTGTCAGTTAGGTGTTGTTTTAAAGAATTTGGTTCCGTAATTTTCAGTTCGTGGTTGTTGTAAAGATTTAAAAATTTCTCGAATGGATTATTAAAAAAAAAATTAATTAACAAAACTTATTTCTCAAATTGCATCCTAAATTATTCTAAAGGTATGTAGTAAGAATAAGTGGATGATATTGATAGCAGTGAAAATGAAAATGTAGGACAGGGCAAGGTAGAAAAAAGGGAGAAATGTATAGGAAATGTGATGGGGAGATGTAATAAATATTTAAGAGAAAGAAATCTTGAGATTAGTCGTAAAAGCAGTACAGTAAGTACGGTAAGTAATTTAATTTTCAAATTTCATCTTACTTTATTTTAAAGGTGTGCTACGAATAAGATAAGGAAATTAATAGCAGAGGCAATTCAAAGGTAGGACAGGACAAGGTGGAAAAAGGAAGAAATGCATTGGAAATGTGATGAGAAGAAGAAATAAATATTTAAGAGGATATCATTAGAAGAACCAGTACAGTAAGTAGGAATGAATGACTTCTTTAGAATGACTTCTTTATTTTACTGACGTGGCGAAGTTTGGACAATGATGTCCACTCTACCACTTAACCACGAAGAGTAGAGTGGTCCGTAGACGAGGGCGCCGATCTGATAATCCAAAGGTTCCGGGATCAATCCCAGATGACAAAACGAATTTTGACTAAAAAGCGTCCACTCCCGACCGCATGAAAAATAGTACTCCGCTCTCATTATCACCTCTCTCATTACCTACACAGAAGACTATCGAGTGGGTATCACCCTCAGCAAAAAAAAGTATAAGTTTATTCGGGCTGATTGGGATCGGAAGTGATTACAAACTGAGCATAGAACTTCACTGAGATTCCAAAAAATAATGGAACATTTAATAGAATTTGAATAAAAGTCAAGATTAATTCATTTCATTAAAAGGCATTGTTAAAACGGTGTTTAATGACAAAAAACTTTTTAGAAAACCATTACTCGAATGAAGCTCTCAACCTCCCAGATCTCTAAACCTCCACACAGTTATGAATGGGTTCACTTTTTTGAAAGAAATATCCAATCTGGTCTCCGTGCCGTCAGACCACTTTCACATAGCCGCGGCCCGACTAGTAAAACCGCACGCTTCGTTCGGTCTCCATGTGCATGGTATTTGCGGTTGTGAACGGTAATGGCCACAAATAATGATGACAAAACGGAGAATAGAATTCGCCGCCGCAAGTGTTTATCCGGCTCTAATAAGAGTTGAGCCTAGTCTGCGCAAGCGCAGTTCGCAGGCCGCGGGCGTTGATATGAGACGCGCGTTCTCTAGCGCATTCATCGAGTGGGCAACATAATTTCATTCTGTCACTTCTAGGTCTATCTATGCGGCACCGGCCGGCGGCCGTAACGATTTTTACGGAGTCGCATTCATATTAGGTTGAGCTTGGACCAACCGCCCAAGGTCCTAACCGACAAATCAAAAGAATTCTTTTCAAGAAGTGAACCAAAGAGCGCATGCACGCCTCCATTCTATCATCGCCTGTAGCATTTGTCGCTCGCTCGCTCGCCTCCTCACTCGAAAAAATCAAAATAATTTTTGATCCAGTAATAGTGGTGTGGTGAGCTTAATAATTTCCTTCAGCAGCCATCAATATTCATTCTCATTCTTCTCTTAAAGGAATTAGAAACTGAATTGAATCTCCATGATGCCAAAAATCAATGGAAAGTTGATGTTATTCAGTGATATTACAGAGACTGTATAATAACAGTGTGGTCATTAAATTTGATGTCACACCTTTGATTGGTTGGCTCGGTCAAATCCATCATACTCTTAGTTTCGTGCCCGAGTTTGAAAAGTCCGTAGAGAAGTTTGAGTGGACCGATTTTGATGCGGTTTGCGCCAAAAGAAAGATGGAAAACAGATTTTTAGCAGCTCATTCAAGTTGTACATGAATTAATAATAAATAAATAAAAACTTTACTGTAGTAGCACATGAGAACATCACAATATTATGCATTACAACGTCAAGACAGGATATAACAGAAACAAACCAAGAATAAAATACAACAAAAAATTTATAGCAAACAGTAATTATAAATTGTAATCAATTTACTTTTTACATAAATAATCATTTCAAATGGGAGAAAATTGATGAAAACCAAACATAGTTAATCATCTGTGGCACTATCTGTTGGCATAAAATTTATCAAATATTAAATCCCTTGAGTTAGTTTGTGAAATGCTACATAGATAGAGCTTAGATAGGCTTTTTAAAAATAGTACAAATATAAATCTCATAAGAAAAATATAGAAGTCAAATATTTTTAATAATGATGATGCTGAAAATTCAAAAATTGATTTAATCAATATTCAGATAAGAAACATTCAATCCATTTGAAAGTAACAAACACTATGTACCTAGTACACGTGAACCAACATGGAGGAAGATTGTTTAAACCAAAAATGAGGAAAATATTGACGAAATTATAGCAGCCGATAGAATCGTAGGGTGAGAGATAATGATTGAAAGGGGCGTGTGAACATTATGGGGTCAATCTTGCTCGCGGATCAATCATCCATCTCGTGGAGAGAGCTTCAAAGAGAGAGAAAAAATGATTGAGTGAATGTGTATGTTGAAGAGAGAGGGGGGATAGAATAGATATTGGAAGAGAGAGGAAGAGGAATATTCGGAAAGGTGAAAAAACCAAACCGGTGACTATTTTCGTCTTTTGATATTAAATTAGAAGGCAAATGAAAGGAAAGGAATTGCTCGAGCAATACTGTCTGCAGTGCCTTACTCTCTCTGGTCTCGTCCCGAGGCAGTTTACGATTAGTAGGTCACCGCCCCCGCGGCTATCAACCAATATATCTATATCCACCACACATAGTTATATCAATCTCGTATAACTGAATGCATCTAGTATATCTATCCTGTATAACTGAATCTAGCTAGTATAGCGATATCTATTCATGCTGAACGGTTTGAGCCTCCCAGGCCCGAATCAGGCTGCTATTGGGACGAGCATCAGTGTCCAGGTGAAAGGTCATCACACATAGCCGGCTCAAACTCACACTCACTCACTGATCGAACTGGCAATGCAACTTGCTAATCCAAGTCATGATAAGTTGAGAAGTGAATGATATTTTTGTTGATTGTCAATGTTTTTCTGATTTTCACAGCGTACAGTACAATAGGGTATAGTACTGGAGACACATTGCATTGATCCACTAAACGATCTGATTACCGTAAGAAATCAACAATCAACAAATAAAAATATATATTGCAGTGGAAATGTATTCAATAACTTTAATACATTATTACAAGATCGTATATAATAAATATATAAATATATAATGAATAAATAAAAAATATGATTAATAAATAAATAAACAATAATTATATATAATAAATTGAATACATAATAAATTTTATACGGCATGCATATTGATCTAAAAATACTGAAATACGAGAGCAAAGATCGAATTGACGAGCTTATTGAGTAGAAAGTACAATAGGTCTATTGTATTCACTAGCTATTGTTTCTTATACAATATTTTACACTATAAATATAGGTTTTGCACCAGTAAAAAATGGTCTTTCTATTCAATAAGTTCGTTAATTCGATCTTGGCTCTCGTAGCTCAGTATTTTTAGATAAATATGCATGTCGTATATAGGCTAAATTCATTCAATACATTTATTAAAGTATTTGCGAATAGTTGATTGCGAGTTCCCATATAGGAAAAATTACACTTTAGCAGTTTATGTTTCATTGAGTGGTGATAAATGTTCAGGAATGTTGAGTATTGACTGTTAAGAGTTTGATAGAGATAATCACTATTCATGTGTTTAGATGGGTTGATATTTTGGATTTTCATAAAATAAACACACATAATGAAATGTTGTTTGAAACAGCACTGGTGTGTTGACTGTTGACAGATTGATAGAAATTATCACGTAGTAGTCACGGTTCAACACTAATACTGACGTGTCTGGATGGTTTGATAGTTTGGATTCTTATAAAATCATTTACAAAATCTGATGAAATTGTTTGAACCAGTGCTGGTGTGTTCAGAAAGCATAAACAGTCACACACCAAACCGAGCTTAGTGTTGGTGTAGTGTAGAGTGTGGGGTTTTCTGTGGAAGCCACGAGGCAAACTAATATTTTCAGAGAGCTCGACCAAGGCTGAGCGCCCGAGGGCGGATGGAGGCTGAGGAAACTTCTAGAAAGAATCGCCCGGGGCAAGTCCGGTTATGTTCGGCTCGGATGAAGAAGATGAGAAAGACGGGGATAGACGGATTTCGTTTCCCTTCTCATCCTCCTAAGCCGGTTGCCCGGGGTCTCGCCTCGGGGCAACCACACAGCTCTCCCTTGCACCCCAAACCCACCTCCCCCCCGCCCTGCTTTGCTGGGTTATTTCGCTGCTAGCCTGGGGCATCTGCAGCCGCCTCCATGCTGCAAAGAAATTAGACTCTGAGGCAGCTCCGTTCGGCAAAAGCTGTTGCAACAAAAATCGATAGTTGCAAGAAAATCCTAACAATGAGCCTAGCTTCAACAACTAGTTCGTGGATCTAATCAACTATCAAGAGAATTCTGAAAATAGAGGAGGTCCAAGTTTCCATTTAGGTAGGTCAATTTTCAGTTAAGTTTTTAAAATTAATTATTTTGATCTATATCAGCTTTCAAGAAATCAATTATCAGTTCAAATGGGTTTTAATCTTTGTCAGCTTTCAAGTGCCTCTTTTTGAGACAATGTACCTCAATATCAGGTAATCAACTATCAAGAAAATCCCATCAATGTTGAAGGTTAAATCTTCATCTATATAAAATAATATATTCTATATTATAGATCAATTCAATGCAGTTCAGTTTTAGTTCAATTTTTAAAAATGAACTGGATCTTTCTCAACTTCCAATAAAGTCCTAAAAGTGTATCTAGCTTGAAAATACTTGGGTATTAAGCCCATAGGTGTAATGAATTTTCAATTAATTTTTTCAAATGAATTTGGATATGTCTCACTCTGTTAGAAAATTACAACTGTAGCTGCAATTTTCAAATATATAAATGCAAAATATTCATATGTAAAATTAATGTTCAAATGCTATAGATTTCACTCTTTGAGTAGTTGTGAAGGTGATATTGTGGTAGTTATCCATAATAAATGAAAAGACAAGATGTTGTCAAACCACTGATTTATTATAAAATCGAGATACCGGTTTCTCTCTGGTAAACTGAAAACTTAACGTACAGAGCAGCAGTATTTATACTAACGGTAGCACCGCTATTGGTAGACGCTCTAGCCAATGACCGTGAACGGCTGCCATTGGCCTAGACAAGCTCCTCCCCGATTAGCGGTTCATTCAAACATTACAAAATGGCGATTCAAACAGAAAATCTTCAATTGTGTTTTCTGTTTGAATCGCCATTTTGTAATGTTTGAATGAACCGCTAATCGGGGAGGAGCTTGTCTAGGCCAATGGCAGCCGTTCACGGTCATTGGCTAGAGCGTCTACCAATAGCGGTGCTTTACCGTTAGTATAAATACTGCTGCTCTGTACGTTAAGTTTTCAGTTTACCAGAGATTGATAATGGTGTAACAACTGAAACCGGTATCTCGATTTTCTAATAAATCAGTGGTTTGACAACATCTTGTCTTTTCATTTGCTATAGATTTCGGACATAATTGTTTGAAAATTTCACCATAGACTAACCTATTCAGTTAAACTCACCTACAGTTAGTCTATGGTTTCACGTATTATGTTTCAAAGTATCAAAGGCTTTCAAATTATTTTTTTTATCAGTATATTGTTCAACAGTTTAACCATCCCATCATTTGTGATATCATGAGAATCAATAATAAATTACCAATCTCTACTCTGGAGTAAAAAATTGTACAATTTTTTTTTTCAGCTAGTTCATTCCCAGGGCGTAAGTCCACTACTTGAAAACCCCCCTTCTTTCTTTCTATATTTCATACTAATAAAATGACAAAATAATGCTGATCAATCTTCCAGGATTAAGTCTGGAAATTCAGACTGTATTCTGTGAAATAAATAGTAGACTAACAAGCACCGATAATTACGTATATTTGCTACCTACCCAAATAGTACGTGATTTCAAGTTAACGAGTCGGTAACTCCATCACAATTGCATTCTGGAAGACTAGTCCTGTGCTTCATTTTACAATTCTACATAGTTGGAAGCAAGAGCAAATGATTTCACGTAATCATATCACTTCTCCTTGTCTGTTCTTTGCTCCACTGTCCTAACATGAAGGATAATGTCGTATTTCTTTTTGTATTCACAGCACCTGACTTCAAAAGATTTTCAAAACAATTTAAGAAGCAGTCAAACAGTATTCATGGCTGAAAAAGGAAGAGAATCTTCCACGTAGCACAGTAATTCCACAGCATTCCAATTGCAGCAAATCTACCTGCTATATTGAACGTAATTGCTGAATGAAAGAGAGGTTTTTCTACATTAAGCTTTGGGTTTCAAAGCATTAATGACTATTAAATTGACGGGGTCGAAGATTCTTGCTGACAATCTTACCATTCTTGTGCAAGAATAAGAACGATAATCTTACCATTCCATCCTTTTCCAGCGTAAATAACCCAGAAAAGAAAAATGTAACTACAGTATGATTGAACGTACGTGAATTGTATCATCCTCATGAATGTCATTCGAGCTGAATTCAAGAATAGCGAATATAAAGCTATTGCAATCTCAACTGCTAAAAAAACATCAGATTATAAAATATCGAGTACACATACAACTTATGGCTTCCGAACATTTAATTTTTTCATTTGGCAGCATGTTATCGATATTCGTATTGATGCAGTATTGATTTATTATTAATGTTTCAACAACATACATAATAAAACGATATCGTCAATCTGGATGGGAACAGTTATTATGACTTGATTAGTAGATATAATTCAATAAATGGTTTAATAAATAATCAGAGCTTGAACAAAATTTAGGACAGTGCATGCCAGTTTATCGTTGCCCAATTTTCTGTTGATTCTGTTGATTATAAAGGAACTAGATTATTATCGGCCATTAAAGCCTCTTATCAAACACGCTATCAAGCCCGTTGATAGTGGTGAAACAAAATTTTATATTGGTGGAGTACATCAATTTACAGTACATGTCTAAATCGATGAAAGGTAACAGAGGCTAGAGCTGAGCAATAAGACGGAATTATTGTCTACTTGTTCAACAAAAAACTATATAAATAAAACACTATAGTTATGATGTGAACAATTCCACCACTTAAAGTAGTAGTAGGAATTGACGATATTATAACTTCAACTACTTCAAGTAGCCTAGTGGAATAAACAACATCATTATAGTGTTTTTTTTTAAGTTCGACAATATCTTCAGAAATTGTGCAAATTATTGAAAAATTATGGTAATTTTATTATTATCGCAGATTATTACTCCTAATAAAACACAGTATCAAATCAGCTAAAGGTAGCGAAACGGAGTGGCAATACTGAATTGATGCGTTCCGGTTGCTTGTGATTCGTTCGGGTGCAGAGCGAATCACAAGTGCGATCCGAAATAATAAAAGAATAGGAATCGGCGAGGACCGCCTGAACTGACAGTTTGGTGAGTGCGCAAATAATGATTACAGTGAAGCCCCAGCAGATGTAGTATTGGCCGCGAAACGTGGCTAAGCCATCACTTGATTACGGTGGTTAGCCACGGACGAATTATTCGCGTGGTGTCTGATTGGCAGTGGCGTTGCTGCCCTGTCCGCGCCCCGGGGGCGAATCGACGCCAAAATTGCCCCTTCCTTACTCGTCCGCAACCCAAATTCGCCACCAAGACCCTCTATCGATTATTATATTATTGCGAAAATAGTGGAGACTGACTGAGCGAACTTTTTCCGCCGGCAAACATGCGTGTTTGATTACAATCGAATTATCTGATATGGAAATGGTTATAAAGAAAGAAATAAATCGTGAAAATAGTTATCATACAGGACAGTAGATTGATTCATTGACAGAACAATAATTAAGTCCACAATGTTTTTCTGCTGGAAAAAATATCAGTTAAAGAAGCAGTGTAGGTAATAATGTTTACAACTGGAAAAATAGTAGTCAATAGTCAAAATTCTTTATAACATAGTATATTTATTATTATTTAGTCTTTATTATTCAGTGTATAGGCGAAATAATTAGAAGCAATGAGAATGCAGAGGTTCCTTGTACTACTATTAAACTACCTATAATACCATAATTATTTGTTGTAAAAGTGAGTAGATTGAGAGATCAGTGTCTAGAACAATGTTTTACAGTTGGGAACAGTTACAACTATTGAAGTACCGACTGGATAAGCACATTGATAAAATAAAAGATGATGAGAATTTTGTTATAGTGATAGTGATATTGTGGATTGAGACTATATTATTTAGTAGCAGTAGTTTGAGATTTTATATTCACTATTAAGTGAATATAGAGTTGAGACACCTTCATGACTTATTATAAAATTTGAAATGTAGTTACTATTTTTATACACTCTTAACTCGAATTAATAAGTGAGTTGTTTATTGGTGTTGGGATACATAGAATAAATTCTGAATATGAAATATTGATTTTATGGTTCAGTTTTCGCGAAAACTACTTTTCAATACAACCTCGTTGACCAGTTGTCTTTAGTGATTGATGTCTCACGTTGGTGAATGGAGACCTGAAAAAACTAAGTCATAAAATACTTAACGTTTCTGACCACAATAATTTCCTTTCCTCCATCAGGAAAAGGCTGGAATAACCAACTCATTAGTGGGTATGATTTCTGCGTCCAATATATAATATAATAGGGCGCCGTTTACTAACCAGTAGCCGGGCGTTTCAAATTGATTTACAGGTACATTATTTTTCCCCCGTAACACAACGCACCACTGAAAGCAAAAAGAGAAAACGCTTGACCGCAGGGTAACCAACAGGGGCAGGTTCTTTTTACAAGTTTACAACGTTAATTAAACAGGCAATTAGTGAGCGGGAGTTGTAGTGTAGTGGATGGTGGCTTAGAATAGTTGCCGCCTGCGGCTAGCGTCTACTGAACAGCCCTTAGGCTACCCGAGCCCATCAAATCCACACACAGAAGCCAAGTAATGGATTTTCGTCTTGGTTACGACTAGCCACCAAATAACAACTAACTAAAAAACAAGAGCTACTAGATTATTATAAGATTCAGTTATTTCTCTACGTTTGAAACCCTGGGCCCAAAGCAATAATCGCCTACTGACGTTTCAAATTAATTAACGGGAATTTCAATGATAATAACACTGTCAAAGCGTCAGACGCCCTCTAGATACCAGCATCTATAATTGCCTCCAGTGCCACTGCATTTGCATTTCTAAAGCTTCCAGTCTACTGAAATACAGTATAACTAACCACTAGTCATCGTGCTCTCAAAACTAGAATTGTATTTCGTTTTTGTATCACCATGAAAAGGAATAAGAATATTATTGTGGAACATCTCAGCTACTCTACTAAATTATCAGGTAATGGTGCTCCACAAACTCCACATAATTTCGAAGGAATTTGAATACAACGACACGATGAAGTACACTCAGTGACGAAATGTTTTATGGTAATAAAATATGAGAGATTGGGTATTGTTCACTCAAATTGACAGGATAAATTGATAGATTGATAAAAAAAATATTATTACCAGGAAACATAATTATACTGTATAGGTAGAATAATTATAAATACGAGTACAAACATAACATTAATAGGTGGAATAGAGATATTTTTGTTTCATGAAAATGTACTTTCTTGGCTCTGAACATTAAGTGAACTGAAAATCTCGATGATTTGAACTTTGTGTTGCTCAACGAGAGAATAGGGTCAATATAATATAATTTAAAATGTTCAACTTATAGTTTCATTCATGATTTTTAGGATGTGGCTTGATGAAAAATTTACACTGACAGTTGTTCTGAAACACACGTTAATGGAAGAGGGATTTGTGTTTCATTCTCATAGGATAAATTGAGCACTTACAAATCAAGCAGAATGATTAGTGTCTCCTCATGCAGGCAATCAGTGAGAAAGTCAAGTTCAAGGACTTGTAAGTAGGAAAAGATTGGTCGGAAAATGAGGAATTCATTATCACCAACACAAAGTTCGCTGATTATGAGAGTGTGAGAAGTTGCAGTGAGCTACGATGATTGTCATATAATTGCTCACCAGCCATAAATACGATGAAATGAACCAAGGGAGTCATAAATTACACACTGACTTGTAAAGTTGTAGCGGTGTTTCCATGGCTGTACTTCACAATCAACTAATAAAGATTCAGCTTGACTTGTTTGCCAAGATTTGTCAGGTGGAGTGATAGTGAGAAAGAATTTTATGAATAATGTTGTTTGCAGACGAGTATGTAAATAGCTGAATGTTTATTTATTGATGAATGTTTGATTCCAGAAATGTCCTAAGGCAGTCCCAGAGAACTGTTATAAGTACATTGATTTTCGCCCAATTCAAGCGATTTGAAAATTCATGCTTAATTTGTATACGTTCCTGGTGATTCTAGTTTTTTAGCCTAGATAAAGTCTTTTGCTAACATATTTGTATGATAATTATATCACGTTTTCAAGAAGATGTTGAATTACACAAATGGGATAAATTTTTGGTCGAGATGATCAAGTATAAAAATTTGATAATTTTTAGTAATTGTCAAATTTTGGTATTCATAAGACTTTTTTATTGAAAGTCATATAAATATTTTTCCTCTTTCTAAACCATACTAGTTCTAAAGTGAGGAAACGTGTTGAGAACATGAGCATGCATACAACATCAGTTGATGAATGAGCCAGTAGAATTTGGTTAGAAAGGTCACAGCCAATTT
The DNA here is from genome assembly GCA_017141395.1 of Laodelphax striatellus. Classification (NCBI taxonomy): domain Eukaryota; kingdom Metazoa; phylum Arthropoda; class Insecta; order Hemiptera; family Delphacidae; genus Laodelphax; species Laodelphax striatellus. The sequence goes on along the minus strand of CM029535.1, from coordinate 7,913,940 downwards.
GAATCACAAAAGGTTCAGAAGTGGTCAGTTTACAATAGGATACAGGTAAAAGGTGAGCTAGAAACCAGATTATAATTTATTCTTCATTCAATCACATGGGTATGTTAAGTTGTAACTTTCATAAAATCTAAAAAGTTGAAGAAAATGAGGAACACCATAAATTCTCTATTCAAATTATTTTCCAATTGATTTCTTTCATATAGAATTTTACCCTGGAAACGAACGTCCAGTTTCTCCATAGTTGATATTAGCTCAGCCTACTTTCAATGACAAAAATTGATAAATTTATGATTGATAGCAGTTATAAATAATAAAACCGCTTTTGTAATGATATCCTGCACAACGAGTACATTCATTACTCAACAATGAAGAAAGTTCAATAGTATGACAGATCATAAAATATGATATACGATCTTGATCAACATGTGTTCCACATGTTATGTGCTACCTATATGAATAAATAATACATTAGAGTACCCACTACTTCTTGTTGGTATTACAGACGTATCAGTGATAATGTGCACTCATGGAGTCAATATTATAATGATTTCGAATTCATTCTCCACGGAATAAGTTACAGTTCACGTTTGGCTCAGGGAACGCGCATAAATAGTTCAGCGTTTTAACAGAACCACTCCTAACGAGGTTGACTTGATATGTTTTAAAGATGGACCTCGGCATCAGTAGTGGTGGCGCTCATTGATTATCCATTCAGTCGTTTAATAAATACTAATCAATGGCGAGTCTTTAACTGGAGGGTACTGGAAGCAACCCGTCATGTTATTGAATCGAATGTGATTATGATTTCCTTTTCGAAATCTGATGTTGCCGACTTGGAGATTATTGGTGAAGGAAATATGTTACACAATATAGAATGTAGGTTATATTATACAGTACATTACAATCGTTTCATCTCCTACACCAGAACACCACAGATTGAGGCTCTGTTTATAGATGAAACGGTCGTTCCATGTTTAATTGTTCAATTCATAACTGATTTTATATTATTACGAGTTTAAAGTAAGTCAAATTCTGAAGGTTGCAGATAAATAGGGAACGGAATTAGTTCTTCTTTCCTACCAATTGTTAACACCAAATTGTTCAGAACGAACTGACGAAAAATGGTTAAAATTGTGCCTTAAAATTACATTTTTCAACTCCATAATAATGAAGGTTTGGGTTGATAAAATAGTAAGGGAAGAGCAGTGGAACAGTTTATCAAATTCTCTGTAATTAATGGAGGTAAATTTTGGAACCACAATACAATCATTCTTCAAAATGATTGAAATAATTGGTACAATTTCTATGTTTATTGATTGGAAAATAGTCTCCGGTAGAACGCTATTAGAATTAAATAGATTTACCCGCTCTACACTGGCTCAACACCTATCACCATTGGCAATGAAGTCATTAGTATGATGGCCTTTGAAAGGGTAAGGGAAAATTTTGTTCAATCTTGTTCCGAGCTTGACAATGTGGGATCTTTTTCAGTTTGCATGTACTGTATTAGCACACACAGCTCAAGGACATTTGAGATTGCAAAAGAGGCGTCGAGCCGTGACAGAGGTCACGAGGGGCGGCGGAACCCGACCAGCCGGGGGCGGCAACTAGGGATGGCCGGGGGCGGAAGAGCCACCGTGTGTCAGCGACGTCGCGGAAATTTGAGTTTTCGGTCAAGGTGGCAGCCCAGGGCGGCAAATGTACCTCCATTCCTTCCTAGCCCACGATGCTTCCTATGGAAACAATGGACTGGGAACACAAATAACAGGTCCAGAGCTTCCACGCTCCTTGTTGCAGTTGAAAAACCTTTTTAACTTCTCACTCTTTGTAGTCTGCCGTATGAGCGGGAGATTTGAAAGTTTTGAATGTGTGAGTGAAGTGGAAAACCGGGGCGGCAAGAACAAACGCCTTCGGCTGGCAAGGTAATGCGACCGAGCTTTTCCGAGCTTTTCCGGAGTGCCCCACGGGGCAAGGTGAGTTTTTAATAAATCAGACATTTGGCAACACTGCACTCGCAGAAACACAAGGCGGCGGCGGCGACCCTGCAGGCCTCTCCCCCCCCCCTCCCGCCTTCAATCTCCCGGTCCGACGCACCATTTCAGACGACTTTATAATTAACTGCTGTACCGAATTCTGTTTGATTTAGCCCGGAGAAAGAGAAGCGAGGTACGGTGCCGGGGGGAGGGGGGTGAGCATATAGAAATTAATATAAATAGGAGGTTTTGTTGCCGCTTTGCTCTGTGCTAACCTAACCCCCCCCCTCCACCACACCGACCTGACACCCTCTGGCGGCAGCTTACTCACTCACTCACTTTCCTTCTCTCGTCAGAATTTAATACAAAACTCCTTATTTGACTTGACTCTTGTTCCACTGTTATTACTATGCACTGTTTACTTCCACCGCAATAAAATCTCTTCCCCTGTTTCGCAGTCTTTATTTTCTTTTGCTTCTTCATTCCATCCCCCCCCCCTCGTACTTTCCTCCATCCCTCTCACTTTGCATTAATATCATTTAATTGCTGCTCGATTCCTATGTCTCATTTATCCTTCTGTGTTCCACCACTATTCTTCAAAACGCATGTTTTCTCTATTATGTTTGATTTCACCTTTGTTACCCATTATTCTTTCTACTTTCCTAAACCATTCTCACCGAGACATGCACTCTCGTACTGAGAGAGCTCATTGTGAAGTGGGATTATCTTGCTGAGAATTTCAATTCCCTTCGAACAATATAGTACAAATTTAGAATGAAATTATAACTCTAACTCAAGAGAATAAGTACCACATAAAATGTAAAGTAATATAGAAGGATTACTTCTCAGACGCCTACCCGGTTTCAAAATTAATTGAATTTCAATTTATCCAGAGTATAACGAGAGAAGTCTGGAGTCTTTCATTTCAACATCTTGTACTTCAATCGCTTATACAGTACAAACATGAAAATTTTGTATCAATGTCGAGAAAATTGTAACGGCTCTGTTCAAGTCTTTTGAAGAATTCGTGGCTGATTATAATTTCTACTCTCATCTGATTTTTGTCTATATTTGATGTATCTATGTTCTTGTAATTTTGTTGCGTTCAAAAATAGATAGCACGCTCAAAAAATCACTGAATTACAGTACTATAAAATGGTACTTAAATAAATTGAATCTAATAGCCTATTGATTTTCTTCTATGAGAGCCACTTGACAATATTTTTCCACTCGAATCAAGTCTTGCTACTCTTCTCGACCCGTTAGAGCTTGTAACTCAAAATCTGATAAACTGTATGCTACATTATTTAGTAATTTTACAGACATTTTACGGACATGTTAATTAGAGTAACAAGGATAGCTTGTTATAGCCATTTATAATCAACAAAATATTAATAATATGTGACGTTCCATGTTGCGTATTCTGTATTAAAGCAGCATTATTCAGGGTGACTGGAGAATAATAGGTATTTTCTGAACCGGTATATTGTTACTATTAAATCGCAGTGTAATAAATAATGAACATTGCAGCAAATGGGGCCGGACAATATAATATTATCCAGACTATTCACGTAGGGAAATCGAATACCACCGCTCCAAATTAAAGGGATTAGTTACATACACATTGAAATGTTTGTTATTCAGTATGAGTGGATCAGTTTTGAGAACAGGATAGCGATTCTATCTATCTACTAGCCTCAACTGGCCTATCTCCCTGGTCTTTCAGCGTATAAGCGGCAAATTGCATTATTCAATGAATAATAATTAGATTTCAATCCATTACCGGAACGAGTAATATGTTCCTTTGTCTCTAAAGGCGGTACCTGTAATGGCGAGACACAGTAATGTAGCTGGAATCAGTTTCACTCGAATGAAGAGTAGATGTATTTTGTTCCCCATTCATGTTTTGGTAAAATTTTATGATATCAAAAAGTTTCAAGATAATCACATAAAAACCCTTGTTCAACAAACCGATATTTGATAAATCGAGAATAATTTTGAAATTACTCTTGCTTGAATAATAGTAAATTTGAGTAATTCCGTTCTGATGTTGTCAACTTGAATTGAAAAAAGAAGGTTAAAATTTGATTGATATAATTTAGTCAACAAATACAATGTGTGCTGTTCAATTCAATTGTATTTGACAACATAACGAGAAATGATAGAATCTAGGGAATGAGTAAATTTTATCGGTTAGAAATCAGAATTTCATTAGTCTATTTGAAATCTTTTAACTATGACAATACAATATTAAAAAGTCGAATCTATCAATCCTGATACTATATCATGAGAAATTTTTTTCCGTGTTTTGAAGGACACGTTAAGCCGTAGGTCCTAGCTGCGCAAAAAGCAGCAGTTTGAATCCATCTCTTATCATCAGGCTTATCATTTACTCACGCACAAGCCTTAAGCTCACGTGAGCTTTGGAAATCATCCTCAGGAAAAGAAAGAAAAAAGTAGTAAGCTAGTACGTTACTTCCCAGAATATCATAATATTAGATTTTTATCTGTCATTGATTCATGGTTTATAGAATATAACATTGTAACACTACTGAGTTATTACAATCAATTACAACAAAGACTGATCTATTATAGTCCCAACATTTTTTCATGAAAGCCTTATAAGATACGTACCTCTCCTACTCTTCTTAATGAGAGTCCCTCTTCATTCATCCCTCATTCATCTCTTGGTATCAGTATTTGTTTACATTTTCCTAATTCCTTCGTTCACACTTGAAAATAATACAGCAATTGAAAGTATAGCGTATAATAGGATTGGAGTGTATGTAATAGGTTGCCTAATAAACGATTTGAAGTTGTAGGCCCAATAAAAATAATTACCGTTTTTGATCGCCAATTTGAAATGCATAATCTAATAGAGTTAGAGTGAGGTTGCCCAATGAAACGACTTTCAAGTTATAGGCCCAATAACAATAATGATCAAATATTGCACTTTAATTTTACAGGCTGTGTAGTCGCCAGAACATAGCATATTTTTATAGCCTTAAGCCTGAGTTTTGGCTTAGCCTAAGACCTGAGAGCTAAGCATGACTGCGAGAGCTGATTGTATGGGCCGGATGTATTTTATTGGTGAATGTGCATGGCAAATGAAGTTGTCGCCATGTCAGTCGTGATGTGACGTCACGATATTACCGGTCACGACGACAAAGCGTTTGCATGACCAACTTTCCTTGTTAAGCTCTCCAATTTCCATCATGTGTACCGTACTTTGCGTCACATACTATCATGCTAATTTTTCTTACAACGTTACAACACAAATGCTTGCTAAATATCGAACACTTTTCAGAGCTCCAAACTGAACGAGAATTAGGTGAAAACATTGAAAGTTAATGTAAAGTCTCATTGAAAATTTAATTATTGAGAGTGTTTATTTGAAGATTATTTTGTTGATCCATTACGAACTGCGATAAATCTATTAGGCCTATATCAATAAAATGTTTAGCGCAATCCGTTCTACTGTGCTTCCACCACTGCGAGATGTGATATGGAATCTAGAGGAAACACACTGATACAAGTATGTTGCAACGATACTGTATTCCCAAACGATACAGTACTGACCAAGCAAGCGGCGCTTTACGCTGCACGGGATAAACTCTATTAGGTGAGTTGGACAAATTCTGTTTCTTACATTTAAAATAACATGACCGCATGTCGGTAGTGAAGTGAAATCAATAGTGTATATTTGTTTTATAATTTTTGTAATAATTTATTTTATAAATTGAATAAGTTTTTCAAGACCTGGCGTTTCAATAGAAATCAATCAATTTTTCAATCTAGGATTTTGGAAGAAGCAGATTTTTCTCCCGAAAATCCAATTGAAATTAACCGCCGTGAAATGATGTCATCTGACTGAACCAATGCAAAGAGAGACAAAGAACGAGTCTGACCTACATGTACAATGTTAAATTCCTTTGGATTTAATGAATAAATTAATTGAAATAAATAAATAAATAAATTCCTTTGGATTTTTGTGCAACTGGCCTTATATGAGTTGGGAAGAGTATATAATATTTGATATGAGTGTATTAGCGTATTATAGTTGAGTTAGTATAGTGTACTTGTGTTTATAATGTATGTTTAACTATACTATGTATTATGATGTGTTATATTTTCATTTTGAATCTTATGCATAATAAATTAAACATGACTGGTCAAGAGTTGAATTTCATCATTGTGCTTGAAAAGTCAGTCAAACACCAACTTTGATGTTCGATGAATTTCTTGCGGAAGTAAATGGGCTAATATAATACAAGAATAATGACATAAGATCAAAATGGATATGCAAAAAAACTGAATTTAAAAATAAGACTTTTTACTAGAAGCCATTTCTAAAGAGGTAATTTCTTCCAGCGAACCATATCCGCCATTTTATGTAATATCATATCCGCCATTTCGTGTATTCAACTGACAATTTCAGCCAATCAGGGACTTGGCAGCTCGACCAATCAAGTTATGATTACAGATAATTGTTCTCGTTCATCAATATCTTGAATTACTTTGTCATTACCACCAATGATACTTAATTCTGAAGGTAAGTAAAAATAGAAGTAGTGTATATAATTTATTAATTAATTTATAAAACAATATTTTTACTAACATTCACAATAATTCCGTAATTATTTCATTGCATTTCTCGAGGGCTGCCAGAAGAATATTTTTAATATTTAAATATAAGATATAGTTATGAAGAGTTGATAATATGAAGAAGTTATAGTAACATAATGAAATTTCAATACTGTTAGGCGTACCCCTACACTTGTTCATGAATATCACGACTACCATTAAAGGTACAGTTACACCAAAGCGAACAGGAGCGAACCGAACGTTCACTGGTGTTCGCTGTGGTTCTGGGTTCGGCAGCATTCGCGAACACCTGCGAATGGTAGTCACACCAGAGTGAACACAAACGAATCGTCTTGTTCGTCACGTCGTTCGCTTGTGCTCCAACAATCTCAAGAAGTCCACATTGACCATAATCATGGAGGAGTTTTAAATATACAGAAGTTCAATTATTCAGATTATTCCTGCAGTTTGTGAAACTATTATTAAAGCCCTTGACGAGTATATAAAAATAAGAAAAATAGAAATTAATACTAATATTAATCTCTATTCTAAATATTTATTTTTCATTCGTGTACGCTGTACTGTTTTTAACCATTTTCATAATGAAACGGATCAGTTTCTAACCTCCAATTTTAGTACGTCTTCAAATCGCACTTTCTACAGCTGACGTGTTAGCGCTGCTGCTGACCTAAATGGCGTGGGTTCGAATCCCATTCCAGGTCACATTTTTTTGACAAAAAAAATCGAACTAAAATCAATATTATCTTTGATTTTTTTATCAAAATAGAATCAATTCTTTGTTTGTTTCCAATTTATATGAACTATATTGATTTTTACCTTATAAAACAATATTTATTCCATTTTTAGCTTATAATTTATTTTGCTGATAATTTTCAACTTGATGCAATATAAACTTTTTTTTTACAAATTGCTATACACTATTATATTAGAGTGTTGAAATTACAAATTGGGAGATAGAACCTGATCAAACTATTATAGGAATTTGCCAAGTTTAGCATTCTATGACAGCAGCGATAAAAATTACAAAATTGTTATGGAATTATGTGATGGAATAGATGTACTGCAAATTGTGGTACATTAATGAAAATTTGTAGTGAAGGAGGTATTCACGGGGATCTCAGTTGATTCATAATATTCGCAGTTTAATAACCTTTTTTTGTCTGTGGCATTTGAAAAGTAATGAGGTTAATGCAGGCCATTCTTACAAAATGCTGTCTGCTAACGGGAATATTGAGCTTACAGCTAACTTACTTGACAAAAGATGAATCTGTAGCTTACAGTAAAGTAGCATAAATACTACTTACAATGAGTAAGTATACAGTTATACTTAGGAAGTTCTGTTTACCCATTTGACCGTGGACATAGGCCTTCACATAGGCCTTTATACATCCGTTGCATAAATTACTATAAATATATTAATTAATAAAATCCTTCCCTCTGAGCTCTTTGTGTCCTTCACTTTAAATTTATCCATGAGGAAGGCCATCGGGATATAGGCAAATCAAGAAGACTTGTAGACTTCATTCGCAGCCATGCCGGTCTTGTTCCGTTCTCGGCTCAATGAATCAAGAGTAATGAATTAATTCTCTTCTTTACTTCAGTTGTCATCACAGCCGCCAGCAATCTCCAACTGTCATTTTTTTAAATATTTAACAGTTTATAGTCAGCACAACTGAGGTCCCATAAAATTGGCCTAGCTTTATATTCTTCTATCAGCTCCAACACTTTTTCATCAGTCCACTCCATCGTAAATAGTTGAACAATTATTATATGGAATGATAATAAATAAATAAACAAACAACTCTGTTGAAAACAGTTGAAATAGGTAAAGAAGAGAGCTGATAATGTTGAGACAGGTAAAGACATATGTGTCATAGGCGCACCCAGGGGGCTTTGGGGCTCAAGCCCCCAAGACCAATTGAACCTGTGGTCAACTCTTTTCGGGGTCAGCTGCATATAGGCTATACATTTTCAACAAATTTATTTTTTAATTTCCATAAACTTTAAACCTATCTTTTGTTACATAAAATCTTGAAAATTAGAAGAAACAAGAGGAGAGCGTGACCAAAGCCTATGCAAACTCATATACCGGTACTGTATTGAAAAAAAATCAACTATTGACAGTGAAAGCTGAAGATAAGGAATATCAGGGACACCGAGATTTGCTTGGGAGAACAAAGACATAGGCTACTATGCACAATTCAAAAGAAAATAAGTATTTAGTTTAATAAATACTAATAAACTGGCCTGGAGGCTCTCTTCGATCGCTTTATTTGTCCGCCCCTTGGACCCCCCGCGGAATCAGCCAGAAATGACACCAGGCGTTTTTAGGGATGTGAACAAAATCTTCTGAATCTACCCCCAATACCTCAGCTGAACCTGTGTATCATGTTTCTATTTTCTTGATCAATTGTTCTTGAAAAAGAAGAGCCAAGAAAATCTATAAAAACGTCGATTACTACTGGCGTAATTCTGGGAAAATTTGAAATACTTTTCCTTTTGAAATAAACACTCTCCTATTACTCACCTATGTACTGAATTTACTTATTTTTTGTCAAATCGCTCTTGAAAAATCGAAGAACGTGCAGAAAACGTTCGAAGGCCCTGATATTGGGCGTATCTTTGGAATTTTTTAAAATCCGTTCCACCGTTGATAATGAATTTGAAATTTAACTTTCATTATTAAAGAATTGAAAGCTAAACAAAATTAATCCCACATCTTTAAAAGAGCTGATGTAAGCTGTGAGCTAAAGAACTCTAAAATAATATTCTTTAGAAGTCTTCATCACCTCAACACAATAGGATTTGTTCATTTCACTGAGATTGGAGAATTTAGTGATGATTTTTTCACTTTTTACGTTGGCCAATTTCGACACTGAAGCACCTCTTTTGATAAAAACTGTTTCTAAAATTTTTGAATTAAATAATCGACAATAATTTGAAAACATAATTATTATTTAGGAGAAGAGGGCGAGGAAGACCACAAACCTCGTGGATGAAGATTATCCAGAAGGATATGAAGATTTTAAATTTAACGGAACAAGATGCTCAAGATACAGATGCTTGGAGACTCATCATAGGGGAAGCCGACCCCGTGTAGTGGGAAGGGGCGAGAAGAAGAAGAAGAGGAAGAAGAAGAAGAAGAAGAAGAAGAAGAAGAAGAAGAATCTAGGTCCAACGGTTTGCAAGATAGATCTCTTCAAAGTTCAACAAATCGGCGAAGGCGGAATTGATCATTTTTATGTAAAAATAAATTCTGTGATAAAATTAATGTAAAAAATTCTAAATTGAATAAATGAAACATTTTACATTTTTATGGTTTTTGGCGGTGATACGAAAGGTTGTCGAGGTCAAAACTTAGATTCAATTACATAATAGAACTTGAAAACCCAAACATGCCATTTCAGGCAAGGTAAAATCACAGAAAAATCACTTAGTAAGTAAGACTAAAGAGTATTGCTTATTTATGGTGAGATGTACTATTTTACTGGGCTACTTGTATTTTGTACTACATTGTTCAATATTCCCAGGAAATTGAAGACATTAGAATTGAATCGTCTTGTTCTGTAAATCTGTGTAAATTGAACTCGAATTTCACATGTACTTCCTAATTATTAATATCGTATTTGTATAAAAATCAAACCCGCATTTAAACCGCAATAAATCTACTTGCTTTTAATTTTCTTACTTAATCTGACGGTTATGTACTGTGTCCAGTACTGACCGTCTGAGCACATTATTTTGATACTTGTGAAGCCCCCCCAAAAGTCTGGGTGCGCCCCTGTAGTGGTCACTCCGAAGCGAGCATCAAACTAGAGCAAACGGGAATTTCCTTTGATCATTCGCTACAAAACCGACACTGGATGGAGCAAAAGCGAACGCGAACGTGCCGCTACCGAACACATGACAACACGGCGGATTGTTGAGAAATTTGCCTCTAGATGGCGTTGATCGTCATCCTCGCTTGTTGCTAAAGAAAGGAATTTATCTACAGGAATAGGTTAGATTGATTTTATCGAGCATCGAACTAGAGCGAACGCGAATTTCCTCTGATCATTCGCTTCAAAACCGACAATGGATGGAGCAACGCGAACGCGAACATACCGCTACCGAACACGTGAGAACACGGGAACACGGCCGATTGGTGTTCGCTGCCGCTCGTGTTGCTGGTCACACCAAAGCGAATTTAGCATTCGTTACTGCTCGTTCGCTCCTGTTCGCTTTGGTGTAACTGTACCTTAGATTTTCCATGATTACAATAATTACATGCATTGGTTTTGGTAAAGATCCATTCAACTTAGTTTGTTATCTAATGTACTAGTTAATCGATTAAAAAATTGAACTTTCCAAAAATAAATTGTACATTATCAACAATGGAGAACTCTTCTATACACAAGCACACAAAATTGAAATCAAATCAATGACAACCGCTTAGTGAAAACAGAGTTGAACGTTTATAGGGATTAAGGTGGCGTTAAAGATCTTATCACGTGCATGATGAGAGAATTCGAAACGACTTTCGTATCATTAATGTTTGGAATCGTGATGAATTCCACGCCCCAAAAATAATTAGCATGTTGGTCGCTGTGAGAATGCGCGACTGCCGACATGCCGACATCAACATTGGAATTCTGTCGTGACAACTGAATGAATTTCATCGGCTTAGGCGATCTGCATAAAATTCACGATGAACGCGAAAATCTAGACGCTCGGTGAAAGTTTCTCATCGCTTTGACCAGATAGAGCTCAAGACATCGTTGTTTGGGCAAATCGCAGTTTGTCTTGTGTTTTTTCACGTGTCTACGTGTGGAGAAAAATCTTCATTCTTTATTATCAGCATGACAGCTCCATTTCAAAATTATATGTACAACTTAATCGGAATTTTGGCTTCAATGAGTGTCAACAAATTGGACGGTCTCCGGATAAAAGGGAATAAGTCAAAAATACACTTGTTACCTTTTACCACAGAAAAGAAGAGAAATAATCTTCTTTTCTGTGCTTTTACCCTCACAAAGTTATCTATTTAATACTTATTACAATATTCACATGGGTAATTACAGCTCTTATATAGGAGTATGGACTTATTCCCTTATAACCGAAGATGAAGCTGTCAAAGAAGTTGATTTTCAATAATCATAAAAAATTGGAAAAATTGACTTATTCCCTTTTACCCGGAGACCGTCCAATTTATTTCTAGAGAGCCTTGATTGTGTCTGTGGATATAAGATGGATTTTATTAAATCGTTTTTAAAACTTACTTATTTGGAAGTGGCTCAATGAAAGTGATTTACGTGGAATTTGAGTAATGGTTACAAAAAATAGTGAAAAATTACATTTCAGTGAATTACTTTTCCAATTGTATTGAGATGTTCTATTACTATAATATAAGATACAAAGTAATTTTTAATGCCATATATTATAATTATATTTAAATGGAATAAAATAAAATAAAAGTAATAGATCAACTTGTTCACAACGATCTTTTTATGTATTTTCTTTTCCTGGGTATGTTTTATGATTCTTATTTTTATATAAGGAACAGCTATCATTAATTCTCGATGAAATTGATTGATTTATTGAAAAATCGTAACTTTAATCTTGGCTATATTTGTCTAACTGTTGATATACACAATCAATATGATTACAATTAGGTGTTTTTTATTATTCAGTCAAATAATGGAACAAAAGAGATCAAAGAATGGAGTCAGAGGATCTCAAGGAGAAACTATTTCCATTTAACGAGTTCTTGATTATTGATGATACCTGAGCAATTGATGGCGCAAGGAACAAGCAAATTAATTGCCCAACAGAAAACTCCGACGATTGAGCAACACGGAGTTATGGTTTTTCTAAAGACTACAAAAACAATCGTTTAATAAACGTTTCAGCCAAACTGTTCACTAAATAATGTTTTCGAGACGCAATAAAAAAATAAAAGGTTGAAGAATTATTGAAAACATTTGTCGTAATAGTGAATATTGTCTTGAGTATAGCAATATTTATGCCGTTACGCCTGCAGCTATCTGAAATTATTATTTTTATTATTTCTTCGCGGGCGTTCAATAAATGATGTTTATTATTTTTGTCCGTTTGTTAAGTTCGTATTGATGCCATGTCTTAAGGCCTTAAAATTGAATAATAAGAAACAAGACGCTGTTACTCTCCTACCTCACCCTGTCCATAGTGACGTCACGGTTTTCTTCTCATTCGCTTGTCTGGTTGTAAATATGTCACATTTATGAGGCCGATACAGGCTACACAAACCCTCGGGGAGACAATATCCTCTCTCATTTCTCATTCTCTTTCAATATGCTACTCTCTCATACCTCCCCCCCCCCCTACTCACCACCAACTAGTACTCTTCAATACTAATGAACCACCACAGGCAATATCCGAAAAAGATTTTCTTACAAATGAAAAACCACCAAACATATATTCCGCGTCCATTATCATTTAGTACATATAAAACAATAGTTATAAAACATTTTTTTGATTTTTATTGGTAATGACTACTACACTGAGTTTGGAACATAAGGGAGGAAAAAAGATTGAAACCAATCAGGATTTGAACCCGGAACTATTGATGGGTAGCCAGAAATAGTCAGCACACAGAATCAAGTTTGGGGAGAAGCTTGAAACTTCACTTGTACCCAACTACTGATACTTACAATCAAAACACGTTAATTATTCGAGGCTTAACAACTTATCACTAAATAAATAAGTCTTCTGTCTTACATTATAGCAGCACTTATATTTGACTTTCAATTTCAGTCTAGTCCAGGCATGCCCAGCGAGTAGACGCACCTTAACCAGCTCCGTATTGCAAGTCGAAAAAGTAGGGTTTTTTCTCACTTTCCAAGTTTAGTTTTATATCATATTGTACATCTTAACGAGTGGATCAACGTGATAACAGTGGTTACTCTCATAAATCAATAGTTTTTTTATAAATTCAGTTTGAAAGTTTTCAATTATTAGTTCACTTCTTACTTTTCTCTAACCTCACACGGAAGAACAATGGGCAAGAGGAACGGGAGTTCATCGACCCCCAGCAGGCAGGCGAGCGCTTCTATTTCGGGAAGCAAACCGTCGTCCGTCACCCTGGACAATAGCAGCCTAGCCGAAGAAATTCTCACAAATATGAGAAGCCAGGTAGAAATGGCAGTTTCAAACGCCATGAAAGAAATTCTTCTAGAACTACAACTGGTGAAGGAAGAGAACAACAAACTGAAGACCCAATTAGCAGAACTTGAGGAGGCGATGATTTTGCGAGTCGATGACCTCGAGCAGTATGGGCGCCGCCATAGCCTACGCATTTTTGGGGTGCCGGAAAAATCCAATGAAGATACGGACGTAGAGGCGATGAAGATATTTAAGGAGAAACTTGGCATTGACGTCCAACTCGAAGAAATCAACAGATCTCATCGGGTTGGAAAACCTCAACCCCAGACGAAGGACTCCAGCGGCCGGCCCAAACCTCGACCCATCATCATCAGATTCCTGAGCTACAGGACGCGGCGCAGGATCTTCGAGGCCAAGTCTGCTCTGAAGGGGACCAACATCACCATCAGGGAAGACCTAACCAAACACCGACTCCGGATCCTCAACGCTGCAGTGGACCGCTTCGGCGTCAAATCGGTGTGGTCGGTCGACGGGCGCATCAAAATCGCTACCAACAACGGGGGAAGGAAGATCGTTCACACGATCGAAAGACTCTCGGAGCTTCAAAAAATAAGGTAGGTTCAAATGTTTCAATTGACACTGTAGTCTTTAAGTATGTTCCATAAATTTAGGTAGCCTGTTCATCAATAACACCCAATTTCAATAAATTATTAACATGACCATATCTCTTCACCCATTTCCATTTTTGTATCCTATCACTTAACTAAATCCACTGCACCTTTGAACAACTAAACTACTAGGCCTACTCGATCAACCCTTAATCTGAAACAATCAAGCATGAAACTAAGATGGTTATGACTGTACGGTACAATAACTCATCACTTCCAAATTGGCGTGTGAGCATGTGTTTTACTATAGTACCTACTCAAGTCTATTGCTTTTTCCTGTTAATACATAACAAAAATAAAAGCAAATTTATTTTAGATTAATTTTATTTTTGTCATTAGAATTATCAGCGTAAATTCTATTTTTCGGTATGACAGGCATAAAGACAAAATATAAGTAAGTCCCTGATTCCGAAATTAACTGTAGGCACATTTAGTTTGTAATTGCTAAAATTAATTCTACACAATTGTTCGTCAACTCTTTTGGTAATTACTATTCTTTACTCTTCGCCCACCTGAAATTTGAGTCACCCTCCTGCAATCATGTACACCTTGTATATTTCCGTTCCTATTCATTATTCTATTCCACACACTATACATTCTCACAAATCGCGCATCTAAAATGGACTAATTACGCTATCATCAACCTCCCTCATGTTGTTTTTCATAAATATTGTCAGTTGGTATTCCTTTTTCACTCTGCCCTACTTTTGATTACATCTCTTTTGGATTACCCCTTCTCACTTCAGCGCGCTCTCATTCACTCTTTCCATCATCGCCCTCTCCATTATTATATTATACAACCTAAATAGACCGGATCATCCTTCTGAGAATTCCAATCAATAATGCTGAATCAATTTCAATCTCATTATTTAGTGTTGAATACATTGATCTAATATTATTTGATTTTAAAATTACATTAATTCGCCACTATCTTTGATTCAATAAGTAATCAATATTTAAATGATGCGATATTTAAATGGATTCCAAGCACTAAAAATAAACCGCTCACGGCCAAGTGTAAAGGAAATGATTATTCCTGGACATTTTATACAAGAAGGAATAATTTTTACGTGTTCAAAATTCCCCACTTTTATGCAACACAACAAAATAATGTCACAATATTATCTCACGGATGTAATACTACTGTTAGATAATTGTTTTAGGTACTCGTAGAATAACATGTAGAATAATTCTTTATCACAGGAATAAATTATTGAAATACTTATTCTTGGAAAATTACTCTTTACCCATATGGTTAGATATTTATTGAATACTCATATATATAATTTTATATTCTGAGAATGAGTACGGTACCTAATTTATTGTTATTTCATTCAATGTTATTGTATATATTTTGGCTTGTTTTCTTGGTCCCTTCCTGCTGGCTTTCTTGCTTATTGTTGCAGCCAAATGATGCCAGACATCAACATGCAACAAACCCCACAACTTTATTTCTGGAGGGCCATCTTCAACCAACAACAATTTCGGCTACCTACCTATATCTACTCAACTACCACGAAACATACTTTTGGACTACATGGACTACTACTTTGGAATTGAACGAAATCAATAGTGAATGACTTCAATAGTGGAGCTGAACGGACTGCATTACACTAACCAACCTTACTAACATAAGAACTAGTTATTAAGTAAATCGAACCTTTATTTTTATGTTTAATTCGTATGATGATGGTGAGTCAATTGGCTACTATAACACAGTTGAAGTTGATGACTTTTTCGAATTTCAACCTCAACACTTTCTCAATGATCAAGATAATATCTTCTTTAATATTCTTCATACTAATATAAGAAGTATAAATAAAAATTTTAATGAATTTGCACATTACATAAGCAACAATAAAATCAAATATCAGGTAATTTGCTTAACAGAAACATGGATAACAGACGATCTGCAACTAAATTTTTCACTTCAAGGCTATAATATGATTCAAAAGAAATGTCTTCACTCCAAATGCGATGGGTTATCTGTTTATATTGATGAATCTATTCCATTCAACAACTTTAACATTGAGATAAATGAAGCTAATTCTATAATCATATCCTTTGAAATCCATAACATAAAATACAACCTCATATCAATCTATCGTTCACCAAATCTAAACATCAATAGTTTCACTAATAGTCTAGAAACAGTCCTTCAAAATATTGAAAAAGATGCAAATGTAATTATATTAGGAGATATAAATTTAAATATTCTAGCAAATACCTCATTGTCGAATGAATACTTAAGTACACTTCACATAAATGGATACAAATCTTATATAAATAAACCAACCAGGATTTTTAATGGAAGCAGCTCCTGTATCGACCATATTTTTCTTAAAAACCACTCGTTAACAAATAATTCTATTCTGGGAGCTATTACTAAAACCAACATAACAGATCATTACATAACTTCTCTACATATAGGCAGAAATAAGACCGAATATCAACCAGATGAAGAGAACAAAAAAAGAATTAAAATAGATTTTGAGGGTCTTAAACAAGACTTTCGAGAATTAAACTGGAATATAATTTATAATACCCCGGAAGATAATATAGAAAAGATGGTAGATATATTAATTGATGAAATCACAAAACTCGTTGATAAAAGATCAAAAATAATCAAATTGAGTAGGAACAGGAGACCGCTGAAAAAGTGGATCACCAGTGGTCTGGTGAACTCCATAAGAGAAAGAGACAAACTTCACAAGAAATTAGTCAAACAACCACACAACATCCAACTCAAAAATCATTACAAGAACTACAGAAATATTTTAAATAACCTGATCAAAAAAACGAAAATAGATTATTTTAATAAAAAATTTGAGGAACACAAAAACAATCCTAAAAAGACTTGGGAGAATATCGCTGAACTTCTAAACGTTCCCAATTTGAAACCAGAAATTTTGAACGAATATTTTGCAAAAGTAGGAGAAACTTATGCAAAAAAAATTATCCCTGACGCCAATAATATTCCTATTCCTAAATCTTTATCACCCACATGTAATGAAAGCATTTTTCTAAAACCCACTAACATAGAAGAAATAAGCATGTTGATAAATAATTTGAAAAATAAATCATCTCCAGGCACTGACAACTTAACAGGCTCTCTCTTGAAAGAAATATCACCCTACATAACAAAACCATTGGAATTCATTATCAATAAATGTTTAAACAAGGGCTATTTCCCAGAAAGATTCAAGGTAGCAAAAATAATCCCATTACCCAAATCAGGTGATCTGAATCTGCCCGAAAATTATAGACCCATCAGTTTATTAAGCAATCTGTCCAAAATATTAGAAAAAATAATAAAGATTAGGGTTATGGAATTCTTAATTAAACACAATATTATAGACAAAAATCAATACGGCTTTCAACCCAATAAATCAACCAAAGATGCAGTAATTCATTTAAATTCGATTATTTATGATAACTATAACTCCAAGAAAAAAACACTAGCTATATTCATGGATCTATCTAAAGCATTTGACACCATCCCTCATAATATACTATTGAGCAAATTGGAATCATGTGGTATAAGAGGTGTAGCAAATAAATTATTTGAGAGCTACTTGGAGAATAGAATTCAATGTCTCACATTGAAAAACGAGACCAACGTAACTCGTTCAACATGCTTTGGATTGCCTCAAGGAACCGTCCTATCACCAATTTTATTTTTGTTATACGTAAATGATCTTCTCAAACTGGATACTAAAAATTATTCTACAATATCTTTTGCAGACGATACAACATTCATATTCACAGGAAATAACTGGAAAGATACTTTCGATAAAGCTAACCTTAATCTAGAAAAAATTCGTAAATGGCTTCAAGAACACATACTTACATTGAATATAAACAAAACTAAATTCATAACTTTCTCACCAAACAACAGCGGACAACCTCCAAGAGAAATGGAACTCAAAATAAAAAATAATAATATATGCACTAATAACAACTCACAATTCAAAATACTGGAAAAAGTTCAATCAATAAAATATCTAGGTATAATTGTTGACCAACACCTAAAATGGAACAAACATATAGAACACCTCTGCTCCAAGCTAAAATACTTGATCAGCGTATTCTATAGATTGAATAAAATTAAAGATACTGAGATTATTAGAAAAATATATTTTGCTTATGCACATTCCCTTTTCCAATATATTATTGAAGTTTGGGGAGCTGCTTATAACACACATTTCAAAAAACTATTCAATTTGCAAAAACATATCATTAGAGCCGCCCTAGGTAGACCCAGACTATATCCCAGCAGACTTATATTTAAAGAATTGAAAGTTTACACTCTCCGACAAATCTATGTAAGAAATATAATTTTATTCATCAATAGAAATAAAGATCAATTCACAATCCATACAACACCTTATAATATTCGTCAGTCAGCAGCAAATATCTACAATGTAGACAGGACAGATTTATCAGTAAACCGCCATCAAATGTTCTATTACAGCAAATTTATTATCAACAAACTACCAATCTCTTTCATCAACAACAAAATCACTGGAACCACAGCTAAAGAAATTGATAAATGGATCCAAGAAAAAATTTACTTCGACTTAGGAATATAATCATATTAACAACAGCCTACTGTACCTTATACAACTTTCAGCCAATATTGACCACCACATCATAACTTGTATTTAGCTTCTTTAACTTCATATATTTATTCAATTAACTCTATCTATTACCTTCATTATATATACCTTATAATGATATAATATCTATTATATTATATACCTTATTATATTTACTTATTAACTTATTACTGACTACTCAACTTTAATTTTAAATTTCTTTCGTTAAATGATTCATTCATATTAATTACAAATAATACTTTATATCAATAATTATTAACAATAGAATCATGAATCATACCATTTGCAACAACAATTACTCAAAATCACGGCTAGCGCACAAGTTTTAACTTATGCTAGTCGAGCCACAATATTAATAAAATTACATTGACACTTGCATACTGTACTCACATAATCGATTTTAATATTATACTCAGGGGACTTAATTTAACTTATGTACGTCATATTAAAATGTGTATTTGTATTAACTTGTGTATATGTGCATTTTGTCCATTTGTTTTGTAAATTTATGGCAAATAAATTTTGATTTGATTTGATTTGAATTATAAGTTTGACAGTGGTGCTTATAGTTTTTCAGGTTGCTAAAAGTTGAATATTAGGACAGTAATAGTCCGAAACTGCAATGACTTATAAATGTTATAATACTGAGTTCGTTTTTACGAAATCTGCTTATCGTTTTTAGGTATCCAAGACAGGATATTGTAAATCGAGTCTTGAAATTTTCTCAACAGAAAATTAGCAACTGAAGTTGATATAAACTAGAACAGGTTACATAAACTGATTTTAATAAGAGTTACTTTAACCGAATGTGAATTTGAACTTGAATTTTTGTAATTATCAAAATGATAATTAATTTGTAATCAATAAATGTTACCAACACCCACCCTATCGGTTTAAAATGTTCGATAACTTTAGTACAAAACATCACTAGTTGATGTTCATCAATTTTTTGGTGATGGAATGAAATATGTATTCTTATCATGTTTCTCCCAAGAATGAATTTATAACAAAAAAACATGTTTCCCGATAATACTCGTCGTATTCACTTCCCACCTTTAGAAATTGATAAACATAACTCATCCGAAAATCGTGAGCCAACAGATAAGTGGATTATCTTGCGTGTGGTCTTCTTTCGAAAATGAACGAAACGGAACTTTTTGAGTTTCAATCATGTGCATAAATCAGTCTGACATATTCCTCTTTTTTCCGTACAAACAGGACACTCGAAATTTCACTCAATAGCTTCCCACTGTGAATATGAAGGTATTCGCAGATACGGGAGCCATCATTTATGCAGCTAACTGCCATTTATGGAGCCAGTTTGAAAAAATGTGAAAAGAGCGAAATTTTGATGGATGAGCTTGCCTTTCAATCGCTAAACAAATTGACATGCCCTGAAAGTCACTTGAAACTGTGTGTTGAAAATTCCAAGTTTCCCGTTACCACTGAAGTAATCAATCAATGACAAATTCACACATTATTAACGAAATCACGTGTTAAGTTATGTGTTAAATTCCACTTGAAATTTGTTATTTTAACTTGTAAATTATGTCTGAGCTATAAATCCCCGAGAAAATTCAAGTTTTTTGTTACACTTAAGTAATCATTTAATAACAAGAAGATGCATCGTACTCACTTGTTCAAAATTTGATTAATTAATTAAATAATCACTTGACTTTTTGTATAGTAGAAGTAACTTCTGCATACCTGAAACCAAACGAAACAGATTATTATTATATTGAAATATCTAAACAGTAACTTGAGAAACGAGCAATAATCTATCTCTATCTATATTAATAAAAGAGAGTTGGTGTCTGTACGCTCGCTTATAACTCGAGAACGGCTGAACCGATTTAGATGATTTTGGATTCGTTTGAATTTTTAAAGCACTGGTTAACATAATATCTATTAAAATATAAGAAAATCCCTTTATAATTAATAAATAGTTATTACATTAATGACATAACCTATCAAACATTTACAGACCAAGTTTTGAATTTGCCGGCTACTGAAGAACGGAAAGATAGTCGTGATTCAAGATCAGAAAATTAGCAATATCATCTCAAGTCCCAATAGCCCAGTGGATAGCGATTCGGACTATCCACGAATTGGATTTCCAACGACCAAGAGGTTGGGTGTTCAATTCCCGCTCCGAACCATTTTTTTTGTACTAGGTTTTCTGCTCTAATTATTTTTTACGCTAGAATCATCAATATTAAGAATGAGTTATCGTTCGTATAATACAGTCATGTTCTATCATTTCAAATATTAAAATTGAAGAACGGAAATAAAATAAAATAAAAATAAAAATAAAATAAAAATAAAATAAAATAAAATAAAAATGAAAATAAAAAATAAAATAAAAATAAAATAAAAATAAAATAAAATAAAATAAAAATAAAATAAAAATAAAATAAAATAAAATAAAAATAAAATAAAAATAAAATAAAATAAAATAAAATAAAATAAAAAATAAAATAAAATAAATTAAAATAAAATAAAAATAAAATAAAAATAAAATAAAAATAAAAATAAAATAAAAATAAAATAAAAATAAAATAAAAATAAAATAAAAATAAAATAAAATAAAATAAAAATAAAATAAAATAAAAAATAAAATAAAATAAAATAAAATAAAATAAAATAAAATAAAAAATAAAATAAAAATAAAATAAAAATAAAATAAAAATAAAATAAAATAAAATAAAATAAAATAAAATAAAAATAAAATAAAATAAAATAAAAAAATAAAATAAAATAAAATAAAATAAAAATAAAATAAAATAAAATAAAATAAAATAAAAATAAAATAAAAATAAAATAAAATAAAATAAAAATAAAATAAAAATAAAATAAAATAAAATAAAATAAAAATAAAATAAAAATAAAATAAAAATAAAATAAAAAATAAAATAAAAATAAAATAAAATAAAATAAAAATAAAATAAAAATAAAATAAAATAAAGAATAAAGATAAAATATAATCTATGAATACATAATTATAATCCAGAGAACCTTAAAACGATTCAAATAATGAAATTTTCCAAGTTTTGCATACTAAGAGATCAAAATCTATCTTTTCCTTCTAGTAAATGGGTAACCAGTCTCGCAAAGGATTCCCTATCTTTTTCTTTTTATTTGCAATCTTGTATTTGAGAAATCTATTCATATGATTTCCATTCATATAGTTTCATCTATAATCCAAAACATCTTTAATTGTAGTGTTTATAATTTTGTTGTTATAATAGAAAAATATTTATAGTAAAAAATAACCTTTAGCTGTGTGAAATATAATTTTTCCGGGTCTTCCTTTTCCTCAAATGCAGTAGCGTTTCTTATTCCAAGGAAATGATCCTGAGGGTTTTCATGCCTTGAAGCAGGTAACAGATAATAAACAGAGGAGAGGAATTGACGCGTGACAACATTAAATAAGATGTATTATCCACTCATATTATCTCGAACCATAAGTCACCCCATTCCACGTATTCAGCTCATTTATGTATTCATATCACTGTTCAACAGTTCAACTATAAGCTCCATCTAAAACGTCGATGATATATCTAGTGATAATTCTTCTGATTGAAGGAATTTTTCAAGAGTTTCTGTGGATGATGATGATGGTGATGAGAGGCCGAATGATGAGGTAGTGAAAAGCAAACAAAGTACAGTAGCCTAGTGGAATGTAATGGAGAAGAAGATGAGTGACATAATCGAAAGAAGAAGAAGAAGAAGGAGAATGCAATGAGAATGAGGATGGTAGAGTGTTGCTGATAATGAAAAGTAGGTAGGTACTCAAGGACAGCAGCTTTTGAACTGACCAGTAGCTGCTTGCCATGCCATGCTACTCAATGCACTCAGTGAGGCTGCTGATGCTGATGCTGCTGTCTCATCGTTCACTCGTAACAGCCCCTTCACTATCTTTATGCTAATCAAAACTACCGTACGCGGCTTTTCAGCCACTCGCTCAATGCAGATTATTCCATCGTTGAGAAGTTCAATCATGCCACTGTTCTTTACCATTTTCACAATACAGTAAGTAACTTATCTGCTACTCCAGCCGGTTCTTCAAATTTCTATCATCCTTCTAAGAAACGGTATTTCATAGTACTGTAATTTCCCTATTTCTCCATTCAACTAACCATATTCTCGTTCTAATTTTTTTTTTTCATTTCGTCTGAACTGTACCCAATTGCTTCTTTCTCTGCAGGTACGTACCTCCTTTCAATATCCCCATTTCTCTCACAGGAAGATTTTTCTCTTTTTTTTTGCTTCTTTCACTGCTTCCTTCACTGCTTCCTTCACTGCTTCCTTTTCTCTATTTTGTCACCCTCCGGGACTGTGACAAGCCCTCCCTGTAGTTACTAGTTAGAGCTGTGAGTGGATGGGGAATCCGGCAGGCGAATCGTTGGACTTCAACTGTCGCATGGTACAATAGAAGAATGATCGATCAGCAGGCAGTAATGTTAGTTAGTGGAGTGGACTGCAGTTCGAATTGTCGTGAACGTTTTTCAACAGCCTATAATCCACCGTTCACAGTTCTAACTGTGAGTCCCGGACTGCAGTTAGAACTGTAAGTAGATAAGAGCACTTATAACCTGATCTTTTCTATTTTTCATTATTATCCTATTCCTCCATTATTCATCCCCTCTTCTACCAATTTTCACCATCAAGTTTCGGTTTCTTCTCTCTTCTCATATTTTCCTTATAATCCGGAAAGCGGTTAGCTTCAGGGTTGTACCGACATCTAATCGCTCGAAAAAAGGCTAGAGACGTGCACCTACTACTCCCGTTTCAAGAGGGTGGCCGTTAAAGGCCATCTCCGCTAAATATCATATTTATGATAACCAAAAATTGCTTCCCAGTGGTTTGGAACCCACCAAGAGCTGTAGGTCCATTTATATCTCATCATCTTTTCCAGTTTACATGCACAAGCAAAAAGCTCATGTGAGCTTCACCACAGCAGAAAATGCTTCTTTCAATTTTTAATTTTTGAATCCTACATTAAAAATCATATTTTCTTTCAAAAATAATGTTTTTATTTTCTAACAATCTCTCATAATTCTCTTTAAGAACGGATTAATAAAAACTTATAAATACCTTTATTTATAAGCCTCAATCATTTTTGATATGTTAATTAAACGTCTTCACAGTTACACCTGTTCTCACGTGTTTGAAGCGGTTAGGGGCGCTAACATAACACACACAGTGGCACTGTACAAATAATATCCCTCTCACTCTCACATGACAGGTTAGCTGCCGGCTGTTGGCAGAAGAGTCTTGATCTGTTTCAACAGTTGGTAGTACTGTACCAACTCAAGAGTACCACGCTCATTGCAGCAGCAGTTGGTCGGTCTTTGAAAACATTTAACTTGCCGCCCAGTGGCGAAAATCGCCTCCGGCAAGACTTGCAGACTTCACAGATTGCTCTTCGCGCACGCAGCGTCCTGTCTTCACCCAACCTACCATTGCCTTCTTCTAAAGAAGCCAGTGATGTTGTATCTTGGTGTCTGAATGAGTGTAGTCGACAGAAACGTTTGGCTTCCTTCAACACCTTGGAGCTCAGGACCTAAATGTTAATAGAATGTTTCATTGATCAAATGGGTTACAACCAATGACACAGTCTCAATCAACTTCAAGTATTCCACTTGCAGCTTGAATTACGCTATAGAAAATAATACACAATCACGTACGTCGATATTTCAAATTCACTGTCATGAAATTCATTCATCTCGAAGAATCAATTCACAAACCGTACTCAATATTGGGAAAAGTATAGAATTTAAGGACACAATTATTTTGATGTCAGACATTTCGATAGCCGCTTGAAGGTGACTTATGGTAATCTCAGGCTAGGCGTACACCGGTTAGTCAAGACAAGACAAGGCGAGATTAGTCACGATTGGGCACAGTTTTTCACATAGTTGCTTATGAAGCAACACACACCCATTAGTCATTGCATCGGTGTGTGCTGCTTCATAAGCAACTATGTGAATTACTGTGACTATACTTGACTAATCTCGTCTTGTCTTGTCTTGACTAACCGGTGTACGCCTAGCCTTAATCTACCAAAAACATTATCTTTATTACTTGTATTGGAGGAGGAAATATTGTTGAAAATATTAATTATGAATACTAGATCCTAGATGTCACTACATCTTAGTGGAAGAATAATACTTCACGTGTTACACCATCAACAATGATTTCAGATGAACTAGAAATGTTAATCGGAGAAGTGGGAGAGTAATCAACCCCTACATGATTCACTATATTTTTTATATAGCAGTGTATTGTTTCATCAGATATCGTGTCTTGTGCAGTGTTGAAGTGGAGTGATTCGTGAAGTACACTATACGTCATTATTCAGTAATAGAATCTACAATGGAATCCAAAGAATTGATGCTATTAGCTGATACATTGGTTCTAATTACATCACGAGAAAAATTAATAATAATTTATTGATGAAATATATTATCTGATCCATCAAAATAAATTAATTCTCTGACCATGGATGTGAAATATTGATATACGTCATTGGAAATTATTTTCCCGAGCATATTTCTGTCCACAAATGGTTTAACATTAGTACAACGTTGGTGTGCCTAGTACACACCTTTATTTGGCTCGGTACTATTGCGACTCACCGCCTTTCCATACCCGAAGTTATAGTATGCCAGCAGAAAGCAAGTTACCAGAACAACATATTACGCCCGAGGGGCTAAGCCCCCGCAGACTTGCGACTGATAAATAGAATAAAAATGAAGAAAACAACACTGGGACGTATATGGGGCCTGGAATAGTACCTTGGGGCACGCCGCCAGTGTTCAAGGATTACTAGTGCTTGTCTCGTCAAAACTCTAGCGTTGCTCTCACTCCAACCCGTTGCAGATCTCACTCGGCCCTTCTTTCTTAATTTGCATCATTCTCTGCCCATTACAAGCCTCTCGCATCACATTATGTTAATAGCAATGCTGAAAGGGTCGGGCTCACTCCCTAAACAATATAACTATATACTCATAAATACATCCACCTTTGTGTATGCCTTATAATCACGACGCAAACAAACAGTATTAGTGAATATAGATTGGTATGAAACATCGTGATTATACCAAAAATATAGATATACTTCCACATATGCAACATATACTCTCATCGTGAATGCTGAAATACTATATAGGTATATAGTTTGGTGTTTTACCTAGGCGCTCATCGTTAGCTGGAACTGTGTCTTACCCTTTCGCTCATATCTGGCGCACAGCATGCATAATCAGTGCTGGTTCTCACCAATTAAAAGCACGGTAGCACCGCACTTCACACAAACTGCCTATAATATCCGAGAAGGTGCCAAGATTTGATTATCTTGACGTCCTGTGGTTTGTGCCTATTCCATATCTCTCATTAAAACACCTATACAGACGCATCATACGTATTTGATGATTAATTTTCTCCAGTTAGCAAGGTATCAGGAATCAAACCTCATGTTATCCTGATGATTGTGAACAAGGTGATGAATGTCATTTTATCGCCAAGAATTCAATCACACCCTTCAACTCTACCATCCACTAGGGCCGTCAGTTGTCGGCTTCTACCACGTAACTCCAATGCTCGTCTAGTATTCCCTAGTTAATTTCTCATATTGTTGAAAGATGAAATCGATAAATAAATTGAATTGAATTGAGTAATTGAATTTGAAATAAATTGAAGGAAAATGGAAGTGCTATTTCAAATTCTTTTTCAGTGTATGATTTTGTCTATTGGAAGAA
Source organism: Laodelphax striatellus (assembly GCA_017141395.1). NCBI lineage: Eukaryota > Metazoa > Arthropoda > Insecta > Hemiptera > Delphacidae > Laodelphax > Laodelphax striatellus. The sequence goes on along the minus strand of CM029535.1, from coordinate 7,887,196 downwards.
AAAGAATATATTTATGAGAAATTATATGAGAATATTCCCAAAACGATCGTCTTTCCAACCTATTGCTACAATAATATTGAAAAAATATCAAGCTGCCCTTTGCATTTAAAACAGACTTCTTACTGAATTTAACGTTGAGCGGCTTGCCTATACTTCTCCTTCAACTAGTTAATTCCTTTATTCACAGTACTGTACTTTGTTTCACTCCTCTCACAGTACGAAAAGTATAATATTGATTGAAAAGGTAAAGCAAACGATTCTCTTCAAGTGACACAATTACCAAGTACAAAACCTGACATATTTCATTTATGGAAAAGTCTAAATACTTATTTCTGTGGATATTTCATGCAAATATAAATCAAAGTTACAGTAATAAGATTACCTAATAAATATGTCATATTTCTTCAAGTTATCCATTTTTAGTGATAATGATACTACAGACCCTACTCGGGTCTTCCCACTATTATAAGCCATACGCTAAATAAATAAAACTACAGGAATGTTTTGAATGTTCCACCTCAATAGACTGTGAAAATTCTAAATTCTGAAATTATTAATTTGCTTCCAACCCTAGTAATTATATTGTCTTCAAATATTCTCAGGTTCTAAAGTCAATAAATATTATTTCCTATATCATTTATTGTTGAATTCGTGCAATTCCTGATAATTATGTGCAAGTCAACCCCTAATTACAAATTGAAATTACATGTTAAAAGTAACCATCACTAGGTAACAGTCAAGTACTATGTTAAGTAATTAATTAACTAACAGTATGTTTAAACTACTTAATTAATTTTGGTGCATAAACACGATATTTTCACGGGCTTTGAAGTCAACTCACATGATTCACAGTGTACAAGGATCATACCTCATTCGCAAACTCTGATACGATTGTTCACACGCAATCAATGTTACTTACCGGTAGGTAACAGTGACATGGACAAGTCACGATGTGACTCGTAAAGTTAGATTCAAATCACTTTTAAAACATAAGTTGAACGCGTGCATCGATCCTGACAAACGTTCTGCCACAGAAAGAAAGAGGTTTATCACCTGGAAGCACAGTTAAAGACAGAGGCTGAGAGGATGAGACTCAGTCGTTCCATGCAGGGAGGAAGGAAATACACACGTGATATTGATACCTCCTATTATTTCTATCTTACTGATTTAGATGACGGAGAATGGTTTCCAGCACGACACAACTACCGTGAAATAATTGAGCGTACGATGGTAAATCATTTCAAGTGTATTTTGTTGGACATTAGTTCATGTTTCAAGATGTGGGTAAGACGCTGATAGAGTAGGCCGGTAGAGTAGTAAAAGATGGTGGACGAAAGAAAGAAGTAAAAAGGAAGTGCGTATGTGTGATGTGAAAGGATGAGGCTGATGATACAGAGCAACTCACGCCACTCTACTCTTCACACCTGTTGATCGGATAAGGCTCTTTCCATGAGAGCTAGTTCACTCCAAGAGTGTTCTTGTCGTGTGATGTTGTATTGTGCCTTATTCAATCAAGTATTGTTATTTTTATGGCTTTAGTCATAATCATTCATTCATATTTTACGCAGGGGGTCAAGTAAATAATCAGAACAACCAGAAATTTGAAAAACTAAATCCATTTCAAAGTGAAACCAATATCAAACTGTGCAAGTCGATTGGAAAGATAGTATTACGCCTACCGTATATCATTCTAGTCACCTGGTGACTTAATATGAAACTAGTACATTTTTTAGAGGAAAACTGATCATTACAAACGAACTACTTAGAACGTAAACACTCACATACCCATCCCCACTATGAAATTTGAGACAAATAATAGGAAAAGCGTGATTTTAACTTTTTTCTTGTCACAAAATGTTCTCTTATTCCATAATTTTCTTTTATTGTATTACCATGGTAGCCCTATGGAGTATGTTGTACAAACACTATTACAAGAGTGTAACTCTCAAGTTGCTTCACAAAAGTATGAAATATATAGAATTTTTGAAAAATGGGTCAAGTTGACGAGAAAGCCTTCGAGGTTCTCATGTACAGCAAAACTACTACTGTATCAGTAAAAAGTAGCCCAAAAAAGTAATCTGGAATCTATTAGTTATCAGCCACAAAACAACCATAGAAACTCAATCATTTGAGAGCAGTAGTTTTAAAGCTACTGTTTATTGATAGTGAACAGTAGTCCGAAAAAGTAATCTGGTGTCTATCAGATATAGTATCAGACTCAAAACCAACCATAGAAATTCAATCACTTGAAAACAGTAGCTACTGTTCATTGTTAGTAAACAGTAGCCCAAAAACGTAATCTGGTATCTTGCATTTCCAGCGTCAAAAACAACTAAAAAAAACTCCACCATTTAAAAATTCAATGATAGAGGCAGCGGTTGGGATATAATATTATCACAACTGCTGTGATATATGGAACTTCACGACCGACATTGTTTCCACATAGCTGCGTTCGCAATCCGATTACGATGACTCACACAAGAATCCATCATAATGGTTCGACGAAGAGCCTGATCCGTGTAATTGAGTTGTGGCCATGGGTGGGGGGATAGGGTGGGGGGAGAGAGATCTCTGCGAGGTGTTTCTTGGGTCCGCCGCCGCCGCCGCGGACCGTGGATAGTCGCCCAAGTCTCAGTTCCCAAGCCGTGTTACAGACCAACGCTTTTTGCCGCCCGCGGCCTCAGCACGCTTTCGTTTTTTTGCTTTCCATGTTTTTATTGCTGTCCCTGGCAAGGCCCGGTACCCCCTTCCCCCCAACAGGAATAAATTTTCATAATGCGGACCGCGCGAAGTCTGTTTGTTCCCAAGATGTGGGCGACCCCCGCGAGCATTATGTTATGGGAAATTGTGTGAAAATTTCTGGCATTTCAATGTCAAATCTGTTGAAATCATGCAAATCAAACTTCCTCGAATTTGTTGAGTTTTATCTGTCACAAAAGTTGTGTTCTAATTCACACGTGTAACTCAGTGGTTCAATTTACTGTTAAGATTGCATTATTAAACTTTGATACAGAAATGCATTGATAAACAAACTGCATTGTATTTTTTCAGCTTATAAGGTTTTCAGTTGATTGTTCAAGTCAATCTTGATTCTCAAATATCAGAAAATAATGATCCGACACAAAAAATTGTGCAACTAGGCGAGGTGGAACCTACCCGTATGGGTCTCCCCACCGATAAAAAAGCCATACGATAAAAAAAAATAATGATCCAAAGTTCCAAGAGATAATAATGTGTTAATGTTAAACATGTGAATGTTCGAAAAACTGTGTATTTCTTGCCAAAATGGCTTGAAAATGATACATTACGGAACTCAATATGACAGAGAAACATGGTAACTACAGTAATCTGCCAATTGGTTTGAGATATTGAATTTACTTATTGTTTTAATGTGTAATGAAAATAGTACTGGTATTCATGATGAAATAGTGGTAATATTCAGTACGTATGAATAACGTTGTCTGGTTCACATTCACACGAATCCAGCGGGTTTAGTTGAAGTTCTAGAATTTGCCAAGACGGCGCGCGATATTCATTATGGAGAATAATAACAGAAAGGATGATGAAAACGAATGAAGAATTACAATTTATTCAAAGAGAAATTCGCATGAGAGGGAAAGAGCGAATATTTATGGAGGAGATTGCCGTCGGCGGTCGGTTCCACATCCCCGGAAAGAGAATAAGTTTTAGTGCCGAAGCTTTGACGATGCAACAGCCGAAGGGAAACGAGTAAGAAGATAAAGAAGAGTGAGAGAGACAGGTGATGCGAAGGGAATGAAAATAGTTCAAACTTTGGCAGCTCGCTCGTCGGGAAGAAAGTAGGTGAGGTGAGAAGAAAATAGGGAATAAGTGAGGTTAGGTTTCCGCAGGGAGTGAGGAGGGGGCGGGCATCTTTTGATGATGCAGGCTGGAATCGTGGTGGATGCAAAGCATTTCCAAGTTTGCTACTTGACGGCTGAGTTGGAATTAAATCAATTGGCATTCCCCGCTCAGCTCACACAACTCAAGTGAACGAGATGCTTCTAATTAGCATTACACGAAATGAGTGAATTGAACGAAACTGTCATGTGAATGATTCACACCAAAAGACGAGGATTCTACTCATACTAGTTGATCGATGATCAGTGAAAAGAAATCAAGAATGAAATAAACAATACAGAAATGATTACATTATAGTATTTATTATATTATAGATAATTATTATTATACTGCCTGACCATGAAAAATCAATCAATGATCATTTATTCGATCATGAATAGATGAAGTAATAATCATGATTATTGGATTCACTTAATCTAAGAATAAAATTACTTCAAAATACTCTCATCACAATCTAAATATCACGGAAATTTAAAAAAATATATACGATTCAATTCTGATGGAAATCTCGCATGTCAAATCCACTTAATTTCACTTCATCAGACCAGGCTCATATAAACAAGAAATTGAGAAATTTTTGTCTGAGTTATTATTAAAAGATTTTTCAGAATTAAACAAAATATAAATATAGAGTCTTATCATAATAAATACGACAAGCAACATGCAGGAATTTGGTACAAGCACCGAATTTACAAGCTGGCCATGTGGGACCCAGCACCTAGCCAGCAAACCAGAAACCCGTAAATTGAATAGTATAGAGTTGATTGCAGTAATAATTTGGAGTTGAAACTTGACGATTTACAAGTATCCTGGTTGCATGGTGTGTAAGGAGGGGGGGACTATGTTCAAAATTCCTCGAGACTTTTCAACAGCCTCAGTCCGGCAAGGACATAAACTTCTCAGCTGCACACAATATTTACGTGTATTACTTTACACGGCCGCCGGATTTACAAGCGTTGGCAACTGAAGTTTTTCGGCTGATGAGAAGCCGCAGGAGGTACGTTTTACTGTACTTACGACCGGCTTTTAATGGAATTAAAAGCTAGTTTGGGACGACCATTAAAAGGTAATTACGGTTTTACCCCCCGGGGTCACTTAAAAACTCTGGGGGCAAAGACCCCGGTGAGGGTCCAAAGGCAAACCACCATTTGCTCTATGAGAGTTTGATTACACACAGTAGTGGTGTGTATTTAGGCACCTCCAAATATAATCAGCATGATATTTCGGAATGACGGTTAAGAAAAGCTGTTGAGAAAAAATTGGTGAGGTATCTAATAATTCATTGAAAATTACGTATCATTAGCACTAACTATTAATTTGATTCTTTGAGAGACTTTTCGATATTTTTGAAAATCCAGTTATAGCTGTCCAATTACATAAATTTACTAACACAGAATTTCTTTCGCAACTCGATCTTCGAAAACAACAGTCATAAGTTTGCTCAATTTTCTCAATAAATGTTCTCTAAAATAGATCACTTCTTCAAACTCTGAAACCATTGGTGAACTAACTTTTGGCTGCAGCCTGATGTTTGCTCCTTGCTCATATCCTCCCAACCACTAAAATCAGTAGCTGCCACCTCTAAAAGAGTTTGACATCTTTTAAAGACTAAACGACACATTTTGAAGAGACCTTTCAAAGTTACCTTTAAAGGCATCACAATCAGCCTCCAAGCTCGATCTCGATTATGAACCTACATCCTAGAATCTTGACGGACAACTGATAACTTTGAACAGAAGCATTCAATTTGGAGTCTTGACGGACATAACGATTGAAACAACCAATCCAAACTGACTTCAATGATTGAGCGACGCTTTAGTTGATTGGTAAACTTCCAGGTGATTGACGGGCTTTTACTAGTGATCATCCGTTAATAGTCATCCATGACTCATCTGTTATCAATGTGCCATCTATAACGTTACTAAAGAGTAGCCTACAAGTCAAGCTTCCGAGGAAAAGCTTTAGAGCTTAGACCAAGACTTCAGTTGAACTATGAACGACCATTGTGACGTCATGAGTGCCATAATGTATGACGTCATGACATGGAAACTGTTCCACGATCGTCAATTAACATTAAACTAAGTGCTGCAATTGGCACATCATTTAGTGGCGTCGAATCTTCACCACTCTGTATCTGTAATAGTATTGCAACGATGATGATTATGGCGATGACGATGACGATACTCGCGGATTATAATCGAACGCCCAATAATTAATTGGCACACACGGACACAAAGCGGACTGCATGATGATGATAATGATGATGATGTAATTGACGATAACAATCGCAAATGCATTCGGAATATATTATAGCTTGAGGTATCCTCGAGCCGAACAAACGCATCCAGTGATTAGGACCCCATGACCGATTATTCGAATAACTGAATAGGTGGGTGGGTAGTCTGCTTTAAATAGGGTAAGATGATATTTTCTCTCTGATTGAATTTTATTATGATGGGTTGGGTGAGAAGATTACTAGGTAGTGAATTTATTGATATTGTTTTTATCAGTATCTCCCTTGTGATTTTCTAATCAATGATCTCGACAGATTAAGTTGATTCGAATTCTGAGAATTGGGACTATTTCTTAACAAGTTCTTAACTGAGAAATCAGATCAGATAATTTATTACAAAAAAAAACAATATTCCATAATGCTATGTACAATTTTGAATATTCTAACAAAAGATTCTCAGTTCAACTTTCTGCAACACAACGGCAAAAGTGAACTTTAGTGCTTTTCAGACAACTGGCCAGCTTGGTGCGTTATCCAATTGGAATGCCCGGCAATGTTGTTATATTGTGCGCGTTCAATCATCTGTGCACGCATGCGTATTGAACTGAAATTTCAGTTTGATATCACGACTCGGTGTGTTAACTTGGATGATTTACAAGTGGAGCAGATGATCAGAAATTAAACATCTGTTTATCACTATTATAGACGTGTGCGTATATTGGCTACGTTGCAGGCGTGTGATTGGCTAGCTTGGAAAGTTGTGGGGTACTGTTTCTGTACTCAGATGTCTTCAAGGTTGAAAAGCACTATAGTACGTCGACGTAGAGTCTTAACATAGCTTATTTGCATACTTTGAAACTGTGGGGTTTTTCATTAGTTTGTCTTTCAGCATGACTAACTAACGTCAATTTGATAGATTGTAGCCTTCTGATGGTCTTGCCTTCTGATTTTCATGGTGGATTACACGAAATCTAATTAAATCTAACTCCCCTCATTCGACGAAATCAATGCAATAATTTTTTTATTGATCACCGTTAGATTTGACGTTATTATATTATATGGTGGTTGAATGTAATTGGCTTTCCTGCCGTCAGCCAACAGTCATCAAAATTCAATGATTTTTGCCTGATTATCAGGTATATCCTGGTCGAAAGATTACTTTTATAAACAATTTTCGCCTGAAAAGCAGTTGTCATCTTTCATCACTCCCGCCATTACTCATGCAATGGGTAGTCCACAATGTGGGCATCACAAGAGACTACTCTTACTCTACTTGGAGTAAGTTCAATAGAGAGTTTCACGCTGAGAGAGTTTCAGAACTCAACCTCTTCCCACTGAGCTCCAAGGTGCTAGTTATAACTAGTTGCCGAAATTTACAATCGTCTAGTGACACTAACCATTCACACCAATTTTCGAAATAGATAAAAGCGAATAAATCGTGATGCTTGGTGTGAAATTTCATTTTTCGCCAAGCAAACGTTTCACGGCCATAAGTAAAGTGTAATGCGATTAGATAGAGGAGATAGAGGCACACGCCTTCACGGCATTGTGGGATGACAAGGTGGCTTGGTCCTGGAGTTTTCTTCTCTGTCGGTTGGATTGTAATTTCATGACCATTAGGTCTACCCAAATGGCGACCCTAACAAGGCGTGTAATGTATCGCCCGGGGCGCGACACCCCCTCAACATTACCCCGCCGAGAGAAGGACAGCCAAACGAGTAGGTGGTGGAAAGAAGGCTAAAGCAAGGACAGATGGCCCCCCTCTACAACAAATGGGTCTTTTGTCTTTGACCACTTCCCCCCCCCTTAACACCCACCCCCTCATCGGTATGATCCTTCCCCCACTCCACAGCATGGGCCATCTTCGTGTTTCTCACGTCATAATTTCAATCGCACGCTGAATTGTGATCATTGTTCGCGTCTACACACTTTGGAATAATATACAGTTCTCTCCATCTTTCTTTCCTTCTTCCCACTTACTTCGTCGTCCTGTTCACCTTCTTCTTCATTATTTTTCTTCTTCTTCTTCTTCTTCTTCTTCTTCTTCTTCTTCTTCTTCTTCTTCTTCTTCACCTTCTTATTTTTCCTTTACCTCCCTCTGTTTCTACTACACCTCCCCCTGCTTCCTCAGTGCCAGTAATTCTCTCTCTCTCACAAGTCTCTTCATGTCCTTATTATTTCATACATATTGTTCTTCTCGCTCGTTCTGTTTCTCCTTGTGGCCATTCCCATTCTCGGCACCTCCTTATCGTTCTCACAACAAACTGTACCACCCACTTGTAGAAACGCAGCAAACAAGTGGAGAATGGAGTGAGAATGAGTAACAGCTGAAAGCACAATACCTGCTTGCATCCAACGGTAAAAACAACCAATAATAATCATTCTCATAAACGTCTCATTTGCTTTAATAAGTTGGTAATAAAAAGTTTGTGCAAGTCATTGTAACATATTATTTTGGATGAGATTGGTTAAAAAATAATCATTACTTCGGCCTCTCTCACATCAGTGCAAATGTTTTGACTGATGAATCTCGTGGAACTATTCAAACGCTGTAGTGTGAATACACCCATTAAGATACATCAGCCATCTGGTACGATCAAGGTCTGGACCTCGCACTGAAAAAAGCCTAAATTTTACACATTCTATTAACTTTATCATAACTTCTTTAATGATTAATTCTGTTCTTGTTCAAAAGCCTGGAGCTCAGGCTAGGAAAGAAAGGTGAGCTAATAGAATAAATTTGTAAAATTACAAAAAATTGAGACTGAATAGGATTCGAGATCGGAAACGCCAATCTAAGAAACATAATTAAGATTGTTACTGATTTGTAAACAGTATATAGTCAAATTCATGAGAGGTAAATAATTCAACTCCAACGAAAAAAGGGTAGATCAGTGATAGATCACTTTAGACTCGCATGATACGAATATTTTCGTCTGGGGTCACAATTGTACTAGCAGAAGTGGGAGATACAATGAGTAGTAGGCCTTCTCCTACGTGATCTCATCAGCATTTGTGAGTTGTGCCCGGTGGGTGTCATGGAATTAGTTTGAGGAGGAAAGGAGTGAGAGGACGAGTGGGAGAGAGAGAGAGAGAGAAGAGTTTGAGTGAACGAATAGCCGGAAGCTGAAAGAGAGCAGGAGGTAGAATACGAGTGAGGACTCTTCAGTTCTTTTCGCCTTGGGCTAGAAAGTCAAACACGGGGTGGAAATTGTGTGGCATGGATGCGGCGCGGTTGGGGGGGGGAGGTGCCTGGGGGCAGATTGCCTGCCCCCCACTGCCCTCAGGCCGCAAATACTCCGGAATAAATTCCTGTCGAGCCCCAACGGCACACACACCACTACAAGTAAATGGGACGAATACAAACTACCATTCGATGTTGATTCATGTATAAGGCATCAGGTATACTAAACAACAGACGCTAGTCAGTTACACATGCGTTATGTTAATTTTCTTTTTCATATTGAAATTAGGTCTACAGTAGCGTGATCCTGTTGGAAGGAAACACATCAGCCTGTTGAGAGATTGCATTCGTCTTCAATGTCAGTCAGATCTACGATTGTAAACAACCTGATGAATTTATTGGGGAATCTTCTGAGATTCTGTCCATTATGTACAACTTTCTGAAGAACAAGACGTAATTCATCCCCTCACATTTGTTGATTTGTTCATCATTCATCAGAATTGTAAGTCTATTCATTCAAGAACTATCTTCACTACTCATATTGACAACTCTGGTTTGAAGGATTGCTTGTATGCAACTAATACTATTGATTGATTTAAGGGGACCTCAGCAGGACAGTATAATCAGCAATAATGGATGAGATTCTAGAGTTTGATATTGAGTTTCCAGATTAAATAATGAGAAGAGTGAATATATTCCATAATCAGCAGCTCTGTTGAACATTTTGAAAACGTTTCGACAGGACACAATGCACAAGTGAAGTGTAAGAATAAGTGTTAAATATATAAATACTGATGTTGAAAACTTCATTTTCGAACACAATACTCCAATTTTGTAACGTTTATAAAATATGTGTTAAATTTTCTTAACTTGGAACTTGCATTTTTCTTCAATTAGTTTCTAAATTTGAATTTAATTTTCAATTTTATTGTTTGAATTTGTTGTCAATTCAAAGACGTCATCCCCATGCTAATAGCTAGGAGCTCAAATTAATTTTAATGTTCCCTTGAATCAATTATTCGAATTCAAACTTGAAAATAACGTTTTTCTATTCATTGTTTTCCATGATAGACTGCTTGATATCAATAAAAAATATTGAATGTTTAAATATTGATCTACTTGATATATTAGGTTGAGTTTAAGATATGTTCATTTCCAGTTTTGATCTGCTTGATGTATTGAATCTATGCAATGAAGGAGCTAGGACGGAAGCGGCTATGATTGTGTTTAGGTGGAGGAGTTGCAGTCTGTTGCATTGTGGGATGCAGTGATTGCTGAAGACAGTGAACGGTCGAGAAGAGCAATTAGGCGCCAAAATCGCGTTTGCCCGCCAGCGGTGAGCTTGAGCTTCAATTTGAGCATGAGCTTGAGCACGTGGCCTCTCATCGAATTAATGTAAGGCATGCCAACTGCCGAGACAGGCCAACTGTCTTTACCTAGCCGGTTATGTTTGGCGCTATAATTAGTATACAGTAGGGCCACTAGCATTGGTCTCTTGAGCTGAAGCAGTCTTCAGATTGTAGGCAGCTTACTGGCCCTTAGCGAATCATTCAAGAATGATATGCCAGTCATAGTGCCAATTGCATTCAATTGATTCTCCGTTTAGTAGAGTGTATGATCTAATATTGAGCAGTCTATCACATGAATATCAAACACATATAAATCATCAATCACAATGATGTAAAAGAAAAGTTAATGATTAGTTATTAAGTCACCAGAAAAAGTATTTTAGTCGCTTGATTGATTAAGGATCAATTTCAATAGTTCTCCACATAGGCGTGGGCCATTAATTGGGGGGGGGGCACAAATCAAAATTAGGGTAATATGTCACAGGAAGCTAAGTACGAAACGGTGATTTCAAATAAAATATTTAAAAAAAAATTATCAGAAGTCATTTTGTGTATGTCTAAACAGAAGCAATTTATTATATTTCCAAATATCTATTTTACTTTGCAGATCTCAGCATTTTTTTACTAAATGCTGGGGGGGGGGGAATGTGCCTCCCGGTGACCCCCCGACGCGTCGTCTATGGTTCTCCTTATTATTCTCGTATGTTGTTTTTTTTTGTGATGAGGTTCAAGATGTCCTACAAGTTGTGGTTTTCACTTCAATCAACTGCCACAAATAGGCTACTCTGAAATCGATTGTCAGTAAGTGTGATTTCAAATTCTCCCCCTATCCCAGTAAAAATAAAGCATTTCATCTCACAATACTTGATTGTACTGTAGGCTTAGGTAGACTCCACACAAAACTGAGAGCTTTAGTTCAGTCGGCAAAAAACCAGAGTGGGACTCTCGCACGCGGAAAGAGCAGGCTAAAAGGAAGTGTCCCCTCAAAGAGCACATTTTTCCACGATATTGAAACCAATTAAAACCAGAATATGACGACAATATACATCCATGAATCTCGATTACGGTTCTTTCAAGTATTGAACAAAATTCAGTCACTGTAACACGATTACTTTTGTCTCTTTGTGACAAAGTTTTCTGATTTTCACAGCCATTAAACATTGATACCAAATCAAGATGTGGATTCAATAGGATTGCAGACTTTTCCATACAGTCTGTTGGTTTCACTGGATTGGTTCGAGGTAACGGTGGGGGGGGGGGTTTCCAGAAGAGGAGTTGTATGAAGGTTTGTGAAAAAGTGAATGAACTTTTCTGGTCAATTTAAAATTCTGAGACAAAGCTGATCATTTTTATGGAAGTGGAGGGTTATCCACTATTACCAACTAGTCACCTGCGCCGTTTCTAGTGCGAAAACTTTCAAAACGCCTGAAGCTGTACATCACCTGAATGGCACAACCAGAAAAGCAATAATTCATGTTGACTATTAATTTTACTACTCTTCAAGAACCATAAAACCAGGCACTCAGGCATTCCTTCCCTTAAGTCAGTTATCTTCAATAGACACTTTGCCTTACCTAGCTGAGAACAATGCCTTATTTGTTTGAATAGTTGTATTTTACTACTTTCGTAACAGCATCCTCTCTTGTGTTGAATTTTTAGTGCTTTTGATGCGTGTACTGCACACGATCAGCATGAGCCAACTAAGTTTAATGCAGAACGGTAGGTTGAGTAAGTTCTATTTATAAATTGCTAAGAGGTGATAAATTGTAGAATATAATGAGCTAGGTAGTAATAGTAACTTATATAAAAGATCGATTACCTTATAAGCACAACAAATTTCAACTAACTCAAACTTAAAACTAGCTGACGGGAAATTTTATAATATTTCAGGTTGAATACACTTGCAAGTTAGTGTAGGTCGATCAATGTCTTCTCAAAATAACCTTGTAGATTTTCAAATGTGAACATGAAATTCAAACAGGCCATTGACACGAAGCATTCTGCTTCAATTCAAAGTGTCAATTAGTATGATTGTTTAACCATGACGAAATTCTTCTGAAGATCCACCGTAGGCCTACTTGCGTTTAAACTCAGTTCATGACGATGTAATGTACGATGCAATGAAAACAAGTAAAATCAAGTTTTCAACTTCCACAAAAAACCTGATAATCCTCTTCGACAGCGTTTCTTCTACACTTTCTTACTCTTGTACTTCTTCTTCTTTATCTTTTGCCTTCGCTTGTTTGCGTAAAGACACGTTTAAATAACACAGTCATTAATATTATTGGGATGCAGGCAACAGGATAGTAATTATTATGCTATTAAGTTTTTAATGAAATTTTCTTAATACAAATTATTTCAAGAGCGAGAGAGACGAGGAAGTGAGAGAAAGAGATGGATTGATGAGATTGATTGATAAAAACTGAGCCCAAGAACGTGTTCCGCTGCCAGGGATATTAGGCCTACATTCGGTTATTTACTGACAAATTTTCGTGTTGTTTTGCCCCGAGCCTGGTGATTTGGAAATATACTAGGCCAGAGGATTTATTACTTCATGCGTTTCAAAAGTGATCTGTTATCGCGTAATATCGAAGACAAGCTCCTAAATGAAGACAACATGAAAAATCAGCTACTTAATAGCTTGATACGCTTGCTTCTGCAGATGGGTGCTGTGTGGGTTATAAATGTGTGGACCTAGCCTATTTAGTTCAACAAGAATATTATTATTATCATACATTATAAATTTGATGCTCCCAACGTTCTTGGTAGTATATAACTCAGTCAAGAAAGCCATGATAGAAATATTTTAGTTCAGTTAAGAATGTCTAGTAGTTTTCCAATAGGAAGTTGAGAATTCCTTGCTTCCAAATCTCGGTGAGCAAAGTCATTTTCTCAAGAACAATCACAGTAAGTTATGAAAGTGATTGATAATTGAGATGAAAAACTGATCCGTAATAAGATTCTGAAGATTCGTGCGATATGGGAAATCTACCTTGTAGAATTTTCTCCAACATAACTTCAATTTCTTCAAGAATTCTTGATAATTGTAATTATATACAGACATTCAGCAGTATACGCATGGGCTAGTAGTTATTGTGGAAGAAGTAACTAATGTAACCATAACTACAACAGTAACTTGTACTTGAATACTGTTTAAGTTCACAAATAAGGAGAATTGTCATGAATTTCAGGAATATATTTCATTTATAGTTTCCCTCACAGACTTCAATTTTCAATTAGGCTAACATCTTGAGAAGGTAATCACGACAGCTTATTTTCTTTTCTACACTTTTACCACCACACTTAGAACAAGTCGAAAAATTTGAAACCGATTCCAATAGAATCATGAGTTCACACGCTGCCAAATTACTATTCTGTGAACAACGGATATTTAAAAAAATAGCAAAGCTATTGAATTCTCTTCAATTCGTGGGAGGAAAGACTCAACTACGAACTCTTTTGAAAGCCAAATTCAATAAGACCATGCATACTGGTAATATAGTTCACGTATTGCAACGAATAAATCAGTAATAGCGCGATGAATACAACCCATTAGTTGATGTGGGATTTGTTTAAATAAAAAATCAACATCTATGGGACCGGGTAGCGCCATTTCATTCAATTGATTATAAAGGCTGCAGTATGAGCGGCAAACAGTGTATTTCAATGTGTAATTAAATCTACTTTTGTTGGTGCACGTTGTTTTTCGAGTCAGCAAAAATCATCATTTTGCTTGTTCGAAATTTGATAGAACAATGCTTACAAACACACACATAATAAAAGCTTTCAACAAAGGAAAGAATATTGTTCATTTGTACAGCAGCGTGGACGGCTACTGTGCTGTTTGATTATTAGGGCGGTGGAAGTGGGGGGTGGGGGGGTTGGTGGAGGGGGTTTACAAAAATTGCGGGTCAATGGATCCGTTTGTGGAGTAGAGAAGAAACAACATAATTAGATGCATAGCTACCATTGGCTGCCATTAGCCTGTATGCCCCCTGACACAAGCAGTATAGAGGCTAGTTAATATTGAGAGTGTTGGGGAATGTGGGGAAACGATATCATAATGACATCTAATTATCAATGCACAATAATTACAAAACCGCGGCAAAATAATGATGCATTTCTAATTAAAACGGAACTATATTTTACTTAGGAATTTCACAAACAATCCAGCCCCAGCCGCTATCGATACAATAATTTAAGTTGTCCCAAGAGCTTCAGGCAAATTCAATGGCTGGTTCATTTTGTTTTAAAACACACCAACACTCTCACACAAACATACCTACTAACGTGGCATTCCACGTACCGACAGTTCATTATGCTGCTACTCACCATGTTGTTCTGACGGATTTTTTATCCTGCCAACGATAAATATAGACTTTTCTATCACTGACATTACAAACATTTACGCATCACATAATTTCCATGAAAGCTGATAAAATAGCATTGAAACGTTCGCTGTATTTCAAAAATGTTGTTTTGAAGTGGAGCAATTTGGATGTATTACTAAACTTGAAAATTGTTTGCTCAGGGTACAATTCAGGGAATCAACTGAATGAAACTGTGATCAAACGTTATATGCTCGTAGAATCATACGTCTACTCTTGAAATAATTATTAGAGTAATTTCTCTATAGAACAGTAGGAGAAATGTTTAAATTTAATTCTTAGAATGGCATCTTTTAAAAAAAAAAATAATACAATTGAGATTTAAACTTGTACATCATTCATTTTCATCAGCAGAGAAGGCCGACTGCGCCCTAACTTCGCCCTCCTATTATTTTCTATCTCTGATAATTTTCTATATTAAATATTTCAATGCAATTTCCCATATTGAATTTTTTCTAATGCAATGTAATTGTATTATATAAAATGAAGAGCAGCTATCCACAAAGCCAAATTACTTCTTGAAAAGATTATCAAGATTCAAATTCGATTAGGGCTGAAAGCAATAGTCGATTATTTGATAACCTGATAATAGCAGTTGCTAGAGAGTTACAAGAGTAATACCCGTTGATCACTCAACGTATCCGATAGTCTCCAAAGCAGAATATGTTAGCAGATGATTTAAGTGTATTCAGCCTAGAAGGGAACAAAGGCAGAGGTGGATATAAGCCGTGGTATAGCCTTCAGGTGGAATAGACGGATAGATGCCGGTCATCCTCGACGCTAGATGGGAATGAGATATGAGTTAAGGACATTTCCACCCACCACCGCGATCGGTCCGTACAGAACCAGTTCAACAATCACACACCTAAACGCCTCAAGCGTCCTGCATCACTCACACCCTCTTTCACCTCCCTGCCATCAAAATGCACGCGCACTCACACTCACACGCCTCAAAGCTGTTTGCCTTTGTCTTCCAACACAGCGATGCTTCCTGTACCAACATCCTACCATTTTTCAATTTTTACAAATTTTTGAATTATTTTTCAAATGTTGTAAAAAATGTTACAGACTAATTTGTAAAACTTCTGTTGATGTTGCAGAGCTTCAAGAAATAGAGTACTGTTTATTTATTTATTCATTTGTTGACAATTATTTACTGCACAGTATGTGGGAAGAAAATATAATAGGCCTAGCCCAAAACTAATTCAATCCCAAATTTGGATTACTCGTTCTAGAGGTTATGTACTTAACACGTTTGTACACGCTGGAAAAATCCGATCTCATTAAAATTAATTTTTTTTTATAAAGACTACGACTGAGCGAAATAACATTCGGCGTATGCTATCACGATTTTTCTTGAATACATGATTAATTTCCAACAACACCACACATTTTTTTCAGATTGTTTCCTACTTGATATGACGTCTAGCAAGGTTGGACTCGCCGTAACAACTCTAGGTTGCTGATTACAAAGTGAATCTCAACACATCTCTTCATAGCAGTGGAGGGGTTGACCAAGATCTTATGCATCCAACAAAATTTTATAAATTTATACATCTTATGTTCTGTCAGTGCCAGTTCAAGTAAACCCGATGTATTTATGACTTCCTTCAACTTCTGATTCCGTTGACAACCCTCCATAATAGTTCTCAATTTTCCCTACATACAAACTCGCAACATAGTTTCCCAGTGCAGTGATTTGTTATACTTTTCTCCCATGTGGGTTTTGTAGCTCCATGATAATTGCATTGTATTTTCAGGTAAATTATAGAGTTTATAAAGGTTGGTTTTTCATGTACTATTTGAATAAATAGGGTGAATATTCTCTTGTATTACTATGATAGTTTTCATCGTTCCATACAGTATTATTAGATGAATACTTAATAAAATTGTAACGTTCTCTCGACTGTTGAAAGCAATGAATTACTGTAGTTCATTCCTATTATATAAGATAATATGTGTTTATAAATACTTTGGAAACTTAGTCCTGGCTGGGGTGAGTCTTTGCTATTTGACTTGAATGTAGAGCCGCACGGTTTACAATAAAATAATAATAATAATGTCACCTGCTTTCCCTACTAAGCAAATTGTAATTAATAGTTTTGGAGAGCGTTGTGTATTATTTATTCTAGCATGTTTATTCTATGGAGAGCAAACCTAACGTCATAAATGTAACAGCTATTCCGTAAATAAATATAAATTTCAGTTACATATTCTCCAAAGTCTACTGGAACTCATTAACTACAAGTTAAACTAACTCTCAGTCAGATTCTAGGTCATGTATTATGTTTAATTTGAAACTTATTAGCTTCTCTGTGTTTGTTGGCTAATGTTTGCTATGAGTAAATGGTTAAGGCCCGCGAAAACGGGTTTCATATGAATTTGAAACATTATAAGATATTTCTAGGAGTGGAATTTCAGCGTTAACAAACAACCCAGTTAGTAGTAGCATTCACACACTACACTAGGGGCAGAAAGTTGTTGTTTCAGAGTAACATAAGTTATTACAAAGTTAGCTGGATAATATTTTGTCACGTTTGATGGATTTAATATGAGGAATGAAGGAAATATTAAAAGAGTGAAAGAAAGACTGAAGAATATAATATGATGCCAAATTCTTATTACGTTATTGATTTTTCAAACGAATCTTTGCGATAGACAATAATTAATGTTATAATATCCTTCTTTTGGAATGAGATGGGGATTGATTATTCAACAAACTACTGCATAGTACTCCTAATGACTATTTGTTTTTTTGCAATAAACTACTCATGTTCAATGCTATCCTTGTTTTGAAATGATATATGTGATAAATGAATATATTCATTGTTACAGTTTAAGTACTCTGCCTTCTATAGTACTGTACTATTCATATTCATACTATCATAGTTAAAGTTAACCATTCTTATCAATAATAAAAATATAGTCCCAACAAAGTGTGTGCACCGGTTGCCTACCTACCATTTGAAGGGGCAGTTGAAGTTTTAGCGAACATTGTTGAAATTTTCATGGATGGGTTTTGATTTTTATAAATATCGATTAACTGTTTCGTGAAACAATCTGGAATGTATCGGTATCGCTTATTGTTGGATATTCTAGTTGTTTTTAGGTATCTCCAATCGTGGGTGAAAGTGTGAATACAAAACAATTTATTCATACTGTATAAGGATTTTAGCAACCTCACCAATTTACTTTTACTAATTTTACTCTTACCAATATGAATTTTGCGTGTATAATATTGAATAATTTTGTTTGTACAACGCCTCAATGGAACTCATACTAGAGTCTTATTACTTAGATTTCTCTGAGCTCCAAGCAGAAGAAAATACACGTGAGAATATGCACTCTGCAGTTCAGTTTGTTGGGAATAGTAGGGCGCCACAAACATAGTATAATATCCTTGATTACAATCACTCCTGGCTTATCTTTGATAATAGTTTAGTAAGGCGTACATAGTATCATACAATCGTCATTAAACAGGACAGTATATTGAAAATAAAGAAGTCGATAGTAGGATATGCACAATATTTAATATTTGTGCCTAAACATTTTTTAAAACTCCATTCCACACTTGTAATATGTGCTACATGTACGCGTTACGCTCGTTAAGTTCGTTCTGTATAAAAAACTGTTCCTCACAAGCCTTGTGCCGTGTTGAAGCACTCACCAACAAGTAACCAACCGGCAATAATGTATCGAATTGACACCACACTAAAAACCAGTTAGATTGTGCGGCGATAAGCGCCTTTAAAACACTGTTGTAAGCGATTTTGTGAAAGGTGTGACGGCCCCAAGGCAGTTAGTTGATAAAGGGCGGTTTCTAATAGAAAATTACCGATAGGTGACCTAGTAAATGAGACTAGCCTAGAAAATATACAGGATAATGGTAATGTTGTTGTTGCTTACCGTTTCTGACACGTGGGCTCCAGCGTGAAGCCTCTGTTCTCAGCGGCAACAGACGGAATACGAATAAGATCGTGGGGAAAAATTTTGGCGGTTATTCGACCACTGTTTGTAAAACACAAATAATATCAGAAGAATTCCCGGTGACAGTATTATTGTAGAACAGTGTTGATGGCTCTCGTAGTTACGAAGACGGCGCCGGATGTAGACGAACACAACCTAACCTCAACTTGACACCACGGAACTCACTCGCACACTGAAAGATCCGCTCCAAGTGCCGAGCGACTTCCACTCACCCCCTCCCCTGGCGCGCAATCCCCACGGCCAGCCCTGCGGCTGATATAGACCCCTCCACTTTTCCAAACTACGTCTCCTCAGCCCCCCACCCGCTTATACAATCCGTCCATCTCCAAAGGCAATCCTCATCCATCCTACATGACTGTGAACTATATGATCGTATCTTTCCAAACCCCTGACCCTGCGGCGCCTACCTCGATCATCAACCCCCTCCCAACCATCTACCCACCTTCCCCCTCATTTCTATTATAGCTATTTGCCTCACGGCATGCCTCATTATGGTAATGTAAATCAACTTTCGGCGCACACCGAAAAAAACAACATTTTTATTCTTTCCTTTCTTGCTCTGAAAAACGTTGTTGTCGTCGACATGAAGGCTTTATGCCTACGAGCGCACTTATAGTTACAGTTTTTATTCTTGTTTAATCCGGCCGTTAAAATATATTGTTACAATAAATTACAATACAACGATCGTGAACATTCGTTTTTAGAATGAGGAAAACTGGGAGATGCAATGTGATAACTCATCACTTGATCAATATTAATTATGTAAGATTGATGATATTGTAATCCTATGTTATGAATATAGTATTATATGATATGTTTTGTAGGATTCAGATAAATCATATGATATAGGTAAGCTATGTAATTTTCAGGCTACATAGAATTTCATGAATTTATTTAGTGTTCAATCGCAAGATCATTTTCCCTAATTAACTTGAATCTCAATTTCTTAATTTTCTTGATCAATTCATTCATTCAATTTGTTCCTCCCATAACTCACGAAATAGCTTGAGTTGATAATTTTATTGCAAAATTTACCTATCAAAATATACGCGTATCTCCTTTCTGTACAATTTTGTAATCCTCATCCACGGACATGTTCAAGTCAAAGAGTGGTCTTACTTTTCTAAACATCACCAAGTTAAGGAAATGAAACTTTTATTCCTTTATAACATTGTATTCTTCTCTAACAATATCCCTTAATATATCCTACAATACAGTATTTCATTTCACAAAACCGTGATACCAATGATACTTTATGATATCTTTACTTCGATTCACTTGACAAATTATGGACAACATACAAACATATTAGTACAGGCGCGTACTATGATTTCAATCTTTGGTGGATTGATTCATATTATGCTAGATCGTGTAATTCATTACTTATACGAGTATACGAACTTTCTCAAAATACTGCCTTTTATCGCACTGCAAAATACCTTTGAAATGAGCCGTGCAATAATTTTTATTTCTCCAACTGATAAAGCACTCCATGGAGCTTCTTGAGTACATCTAAAAAGTATCAACAAGGTCGTCGAAAGTTATGCTTTACATCTTACACTCATTCTTCCTTCTTCTTCTTTTTTCTTTCCTGCTTTAATTTCTCCTCCTACTTATCTCCTTCCAGTTCAAGTTCAGTAGTAGGCAATATCTTACTGGTGAAGTGCGAATCGCGAATAGCGTCCTTGGCATTAAATGGAATAGGATGAATAGCGAGCGCGTCTCAATGTTTTGACAAATGACGAATGGTTGGTTCCTGTTGCACAGTGAAAGCACATGATTCTATAATTAATTTTATTCTCAATCAAAAGGTTAACGGAACGAATTTATTAGCGAGTGTCTGTGTGTCCGTCTTCAATTAATTGCCATCGGTCGCGATGGGGTTCTTGCATATTTCATCGGTAGTCACTGTAGTCCGCTACTCTCCTCCAAGTTATGCTATACATTTTTTCCTCTCTGATCTTATTCACGCCTTTAGCCTCTTCCATATTTTCTTCTTCTTCCCCTTTTTTCTCTCCTTATTCTCTTCAGTTTCTCTCTTTCTTTCCCTTCTCTTTTCTCCGTTTCCTCTTCCTCCACTTCTCTAACTTCTATTTTCTTTCACTTTCCTCTTTCCACTCTTCTTTCTTTATTTCTTCCATTTCTTCTTGAATTTTTATCGATTATTAGTCGCTCCTTTCCCCTCTTCCTTCTTCTCGCCACTTCTCTCTTCCCCTATCTTCCTTTCCACCAACCGTCTCCAATTCCTTCTTCTCTCCCTATAACTCTTTTTTCGTCTACTCCTCCTTTTCATTCCTCTTTTCCTACTCCCTCTCCACTCTTCACTCTCTTCCTTGTCTTCTTTTCCTTATCATTCGTCTTCTCCTCCTCCCTTTTCAATCTCTTTCTTGCCTTCTCCTTATCATTTGTCCACTCATGCCCATTCTTCACTCTCTTGCTTGTCTTCTTCTCCTTATCGTTCGTCTCCTCATTCTCGTTTCTCTTCTCCTGCTCCCTCTCCACTATCTTCCTTTTCTTCTTCTCCTTCTCATTCCTACTTCTCGTGTTTCCTCTCAATTCTTCTTTCTCTTCCTCGTCTCCTTCTCTACATTCTTCGTCTCCATTCGCTTCCTCTCCACTTTTTTCTGTCTGTCTTCTTCTTCTTCTTCATCTTCTTCTTCTTCTTCTTCTTCTTGTTCTTCTTCTTGTTCTTCTTCTTCTTCTTGTTCTTCTTCTTCTTCTTGTTCTTGTTCTTGTTCTTGTTCTTGTTCTTCTTCTTGTTCTTCTTCTTCTTCTTGTTCTTGTTCTTCTTCTTCTTCTTCTTCTTGTTCTTGTTCTTCTTCTTGTTCTTGTTCTTGTTCTTGTTCTTCTTCTTGTTCTTGTTCTTGTTCTTGTTCTTGTTCTTGTTCTTCTTCTTGTTCTTGTTCTTGTTCTTGTTCTTGTTCTTGTTCTTGTTCTTGTTCTTCTTCTTCTTCTTCTTCTTGTTCTTGTTCTTGTTCTTGTTCTTCTTCTTCTTCTTGTTCTTGTTCTTGTTCTTCTTCTTCTTCTTCTTCTTCTTCTTCTTCTTCTTCTTCTTCTTCTTCTTCTTCTTCTTCTTCTTCTTCTTCTTCTTCTTCTTCTCCTTCTCCACATTCTTTGTCTCCATTCGCTTCCTTTCCACTCTTCTCGTCTCCCCAAGATCAATAGCACGTCCAGCGGCTGACAGCTACAGGCCGTATGCTGGAGGCAGCATGGGAGACCTTCCTTTAGCTCACAGCTGGACGGCACTCAGCTTACATGACCGATGCGGAGCACAGAGATAGCCAACAGGACGGAGACAGATACCGGCCCGAGATGTTTATGACGATAACAGCGATAAAAGAGCAGCCAACGCACAGCTCAGCACCATGCAAACGTGGATGGCCGACGAAAAAAATCAAAGGTCAAAACAGAAGAGAGAAATGGCTTGAACTGTGGCTGGTAAAGCTTCAACAGGAATATGTTACTGTAGGTATTCAGAAGAGGCAGCAGGAATGATTCGAACAGTTTTGAATTTGAATGATTTGATTGGAAGAATGATTATAATCAGGAATAATTTGAATTATTCGAATTATTGGAAGGATTTGATTGGAAGAATGATTAGAATCAGGAATAATTTGAACAGTTTTGAATGATTTGAGTCATTGGAATCATTCGAATGATCTGATTGGAAGATATATTAGGATTCAAGAACCAGACGGAGGTTTGAATTAAGATAAAGAACGAAAAGGTATATAAATTATAATTCATTCTATTATTTCAATACTTAATTGTTTTGTTATTCAAATTTATTCCATTCATCTTTGTTGAAACTGTATGAAACTTATACTGTACAAGAAATAACCCACAATCGATATCAATCTTAATACATTTCATATTTTTTATTTGTAATTCGAATTTATTCCATAACCCTTGTTTGAAACGTTATAAACTAATACAAGAGATAAAGCACAATCAATATCAAGCTCTAAAGGTACAGAGTGGCAATTCCTGCAGAGATGATTTCTTCCAATACAAACGTTATGAAACCGAGGGCAGCAAGGAAATAAGTTTTAATTGAAATTCAACTTTAAAAAATTACTGCTCATAATACGTGAGGCAAGGCGTCTAATTATTACCGTCCAATGAGTGCGGTTGAAAAGGATGTTGGTCCGGACATCTTGACAGGAGCCCAGGGGATCTCTGACCACCCCTCCCCCCGTCCACGAGCGGATCATTATTCAAAGCATGTGAAATGATTTCGAACGTTGGAACGTGCCGGATTTAGTAGCCAGTGCCTCACAGACTACTTGATACTCATTACTCATTCTCTGAGAAGCCACCGTTATGGCTCCGAACATTCTGTAATATTTTATTTACGGTGGCGATTCCTCTCCTAACTTCTACAACTTCTTCTCATATTCGCTCTCCTTTATTTTCATCCTATTTCTCTCGGCTGAAGGCGAAATGCAGAACATTTCAACTTATATTTCCTCATCTTCTGTACTTCTTGGACTGGAAAATTATGTTCATATTGCTGGAACCAACTAACTGTTTTCTGTAGGTGGTACTTGTTAAATAACGTGAAACTATGTTACCATGCTTCTCGAGCAAAATTTCTTTCCTGAATAATCTTAGAAGGAGGAGGATAAAAAGTGTGATGAATAAAGTATCTGATGACGAGAAATGTGATTAAAATGATAAATGATGTTGAAGTGAAAGAAGAAGATATAGGAGTGGAACGAGTTGAAGATTTGAAAGAACAGATGAAGAAAATTGCTAAGAATACGTGATTGTATGCTAATAAAACGTGACAGTATGATACGAATACGATATGAATGAGAAAATGAAGGAGTAGAAGAGGGAAAGGAGGATGAGGAAGAAAATGAAAGAATAAGAAAAATTGAATAGAGAAAAAGGAGGAAACGGAAAGGATCGCATGGAATGAAGGATTTGGAGAAGTAGAAGCTTGGAGTAGCAGCAGAAAAAGGAGAAGAAGAGTGAGAAGAAGGGAGAAGAAATAATAATAAGGAAAAAAAAGATGAAGAAGAAAGAGTGCAAGAGACAAAAGGAGTAAATTGAATAAAGCGTGAAATAAAGAAGAAGTGCAAGCCTGGAGTAGTAATAAAAAAAGACAAACAAGAAGATGAAGACGAAGCATCCAAATAAGATAAGAACATAACCCAGTTACTGCTGCCATCTTCTGGCAATATTTAGAGTCTGATTAATGACGTCTCCTGTAGTCGACCAATCAGGAGACAGTAGGCGGAGCATGGAGGCCTCTCGATGGTAACGGCTCTAAACTCGTTCTAGCTTGCGATTGGCATTTCCAAAATTCACGTTTCCAACTTAATAGCTAACAAAAGAGTCTGAGCTGCTTTCTCAGTCATCAAGTGACATATTTTCATCAACTTTACGCGATACTCACCAACTTATACAATTCATCTATTACTGTGTACTTAACCTGCTCATGTAAAATTGACAGTTTTCTCTTTACTTCACTGTATTTGATACAAACCTAATCATCCAACCACCAGTACTGTCTACTTATCCTGTTCATGTAAAATTAACAATTTTTCCCAAGTTTCGAAAAAGTGAGTCACTTGAAAACAAGACTATTCATTGTATTCAACTTCTCATATTTTTGTTCTCTGTATTGGTGTTATTTCCATTAATGCAGTAATTGAATTTGAAGGTAGCCTACGTATACAAAATGGACACACATACTTTCAAATGGCAGAGAAATTGTTGTCCTGTTCAATCGCCTATTTCAGAAGCAACTTCGAAATGTCGATTATTGAGCATGAATTGAAAGAGGAACCGGATTAAATTTATGACTGTCGTAACCTTTACTCTTGTCGATATGTTGACGTTTTATTCGACAGTATGGCGACTACTTCGAACATGGTCTCGCTCATATCTTGGATTGAAATCAAAGAGTAAGGAAATTACTTATCTACTTTGTTGTATTCAATCTCGCTTGAAACTACGTTACTTTCGAGCGTCGATAAATTTTCAATCGACACAAGTAATACCTGAGTACTTGTATCCTTGTCAGAGAACTTGGTGTATTGCTTACAGAAGTAAAATTATATATTATAATATATTGTAGAAGTAAAATTCTCCTTCTATACTCTCTGATTGCTGACCACCTGACGTGAAACAAAACTGAAGACAGCAATAGTTTTCCGCTCTACCAATCACAATTTACTACAGAACTGGAAGATCCAGCTCCTTTCAAAATCCTCAGGAAGCTTTACATTTCAAAAGATGTAACTTTGCAACAACATTTCAACAAATACTTAATTGCTCAACCATGCAAAAGTTACTGAAGACGCAGTTGTAAACGTCTATTTCTAAAGATTTCTTTTTCATTTGAGAGGTTGTGTTCTGTATCTAAGAGCATGGAATAGACGCTGCCAAACTTGATTTCATATTTTGTGTTGTTAATAGAAACTGATGATAATAAGCCGCTAGATGCGTGGAGACAGGTTTTTGACACCTAACAAAATTAGGCACAAAAATGTCAGAACTGTATTAGTGTAGATGCCACCAATTTCAACGCTGTCACTTATTAAACCTAGCTGGAATCAGATCCTACATATTCAGACAAGCTTGTCCAAATCAGATTAAAATGGATTACAATAAGTTGTTGAATTAAAAGTGATGTTTTCAAAGTGTTTCGTATAATCACTATTTACAGGAATCTAAAAGAGTGTAAATATTGGATTTATTCAGTTGTGATGTGATGTTTTCATGGCTCAGGCCTGGATTTAGTTTGGAGTGAGACAACTTACAAAACGAGATATGGTTGGCGGGTTGTAGCATGTCACATTCAAATATATTTCATTTCACAAACAAGAAATGCTAGTAATCTAAATGGCTGAGCCAACCTTTTTAGTCTGTTCTCTTAGCGATGACAGACTATAGTCGGGGCAAAGAAAGAATGAACACGGCCGAGAGAGAAGCCTAGTCACTCTCAGAAAGAGAAGAAGAGTATGTATTCCCCCACTATGCCTATACAATCGTATTCCCCCACTATACAATCGTATCCCACTCACCACTTCACAGTGGACGTGGCAAGTAGCGGTACTGGGGGAGTTGGGAGAGATTCCGTGTTCATTCTTTCTTTGCCCCGACTTTAGTTAGTTATTCAACAATCTTTTTATAATATTGTAAGAGGTTATATTACTTGTTTAATTTTTTCTCACCAAATATTACTGTGTATATAGAGTAAAATTACTTAGTATATTACTAGTAAATTACATAGTATTGCAAGAAGTAATCTTCGATTCATATCTATCTGCATTACTATGTTTTATATCAAAATGTAACATTTTCATTGTGAAGAAAGTCTCGTAAATTCTTATGGAAAAATAAGATGCATCAACAAGACAGTATTCTATGAAAAACTATTCGACTCTAATTTCAACATAAATTATAGAAATTCTAGTTTGGCATTTATTATAACCAGCTAATTAAAAAATGGGAAAGGAAATACAATATTTATATTTTCACTATTTCGGTTATTTCAAGAATCTTCTTTTATACAGATATAATGTGTGGAACTGTATGTCAATGATAAAAAGATACACTATTAAAAAAGATTATAACCTGCATTATAATAACCAGATAATATATCGAAACAGAACAGAATCCTTGAGGAACCACAGAAAAATCAACTCCCCTGTAACCTACTTGAAGAGCCGTCTTTGTCTTGGAAACTGTTTAAGTTTTAAAATAAGTACTGCAGTTGGAACTGCATCACCACTTGACTCCATCACTCTCCACTAACCTCGCGGTCACACGAACTGTCCGCTAACTAAAGACGTGTGTTTATCGATCTGACACGAAATGATAAATCCGAGTTTATTCGCCGTGTCGATCGTCAACATCCGTGAGACGATATGACGAGTTGCCATCCAGCGAGCCTAGGGCCACTGACGCAAATAAATCTCTGTAATGAGATCTCTCATAACCGCACCAACGGTCTACTGCCTCAGACAGGTGCAGAGTGCAGGATATCATTTTTATTATTAATACTTCCCGTTTATTTCTTTCTTTGCATTTCAACCTGTGTTTCTTCTGTGCCGACTAATGACAGCTCTTCCAACTGCTCGATGACAGTGAGAACAGTCGTTGGTGAACCCTGCTAGTAGAATGCACCTGACAATAACCAGGATGCGAGTTGTGATACAGATAACTTATTGAAATTACTCTGGTGCTTCCTGTTTTTGTTTAGTATGGAAGTTGTAGAATCTTTTCCATCTGTCTGTTTTCTATTCACGATTGTAAGCTATTCGAGGGCTGAATCGTGATGTAATTTTGAACATTAATAACTTTCTAAAAGAATAATATGAAATTAAAATTATAAGAATTAAAATAATAATATGAATTTGAAATTTTAGTACGTGAACTATACTGTCTAAATGTGTTTTTAATTGTTTGCTTTTCAAATTGATTTTAACTTTTGTAGAATCTCACCCAATTTGATGTAAATATTGGAAAATAATAAATGTACATTTTTTCGTTGCAAAGTGCAAACATTTTTATTGAAAATATTTGAATGTTCAATTTTGATTAAACATTTTTACAAACAGTTCAGCATGATAAACTGTCATAAATAATACATTTCTAATCAAATACTTTTCTTTGTATGATTTAATACTGGAATCAAATAAAAACATGCTTCTGAAAAGAGCTTATAAGAATTTATCTTCTTAATTTTTTATTCTCCTACATAATAGGATATTTTGAAGCACCAGAATCCAATTCAAAACTTGTTCATTTTACAAGATGAATTTCTAGTTTTCTAAATTTATTCTAAATGTCTATTTCGAAATATAGAATAAAAACTGTATTTCCGTATCTACTCATTTTCTAATTCACTTTCGAAAAACTCCTACATTTTACATGAATATGCTTATTTTTAAATTATAAGATTGATTTTAAAAAGATTATTTCTTTTTAATAAGGGTTGCTAGTAGTATAGAAAGGCGGGGACTGGGACATTGATACCATGAAAACATAGGCGGATTTTGGGACACCAAGAAATGACAGGCGGGGACTGGGACACAAGAAATCACGGGCGGGGACTGGGACACAAGTAAACACAGGCGGGTTTTGGGCCACAATCTCTGTGACATTTTTCAAGTGCAAAAAACTCTAGGACATTTTTACAAACCATGATTTGATTGAAATGGTATTTCTGGACTTGGAGTCTAGAGCATGTTATAGTATAATGTATGCTGACTGAGCTAACAGCAGACCAAGAAAAATCTTATTCTCTTCACTGCATAAAATACTTGAAAGGTAAAGTAGGATTTCTTTCATTTGTTTTTGTAAGAAGTGATTTGGCATGTTGGATAAGGACTCAACCATTGTTAGTTAACATTGCCACTAGTCATGGGTTTGAACCACATCCCAAATCATTTCTTTTTGATGATCTTTTTAGCAAAAGAAAGCTCAAATAATCTTGGTTAACAAGAGAGTTGATATTCTCAATGTACTGTATAAGCAATATTCAGAGGATTTATTTGAAAAATTCAAACCACCCTTGAGCTCAAATACCTCGAGTACATCTTGACTGTAGATGTCAAACTAAACTATACTGAGCAGCAGCAACTCCTCAAATACTAGAGGTGGTGGTGGGGATAAGACAATGATGACACAATAATTACATTTCTTTCTTTATTGCCATAAACAAGTTACAAAATATTGATCTTTAAACAAAGTTTGCATTATCCAATTGTGCAAAACATTTACTACATTCAGTGCACAAAATGGTTGAGTATCCAGGGTTCCTTTGTCGCCAGCCAGCTTCATCCTCAAAGTCTCCACAAAGTTGAGCAGGAAATGTTCTGGGCAGTAGACTCCTGTAGCATTCTTCATCAGTGTATCCAGATTGGGCATCTCATGGAAAAGATAAGGTGAACTTAGGTCCACATACTCCACATTCTCCCTGTCATCCAGCTGCAGCATTGTGTTGAGCAGAGTAATCTTCTCATAGCCATAGACAAAGATCTTGATTGAGTTGTTGTTTTCATGCAGCCATCTTCCAACTGTTCCACACACAATCTGTCTCAATTCAGAATAGGTAGATGTCTCTGACCAGCTCCATTGCCAGACCATCGCAGTCCATGTTTTGCTTGTTGTAAAGCATTGTTGTCAAGCAGCTCACTTGTCTTCAGCAGCATGTCTGGGTAGGGTGACTTGAAGAAATAATGATGCGTTGTCACACAATGCCTATCATCACGTTCCAATATAGCCATCTCCTTGACAATAAACTCATTGTTCAATCCTTCAAATCCCTGAAAGTCCATTAGGTAGAGTGGTAGTGGTCCAAAATGTCTGCATCTCTTCTCGGCAACATTTCCATGTATTTGTGTTCATCAGAATCTTCATCATCAGCAGCAGCAGCAGCAGTATCTGCATCCTTCTTCCCATGCTTAGTAGAGAAGCCAATGCAGCATCCCACAACATCCTCACCATCACTTTCAGGCAACTCTCCTTCCTCATCCAAAACTGTAAAACTCTCTTAGCTGTGGACATGATGCCTGCTTCGCCCAATGCTTCTTACCAGAATGACTATCCTAACACTTGTCATCCACCTTTATACCCTCTCTCTAGGCAGATTGCACAATACCCGACATTGGCTTGTACTCTTTGGTCACATCATGAATCATGAGACAGTAGGCACGTGTATCTGTAGGAATTTTTTCTGTTGCTTCAAACTCAATTCTCACATCAATACTGCCAGTTTTAAGTGACTCATTTTGGGAACAATCAAAAGCATACAACATCATTCGCCATTTTCTAGAGCACTCTTTTCAAACAGGGATTGACCAATTGGGAATGTCCATGATTGTAGGCTCCATTGAAAGCTTCATACATGCCATATACACAACAATCATCACCGCCAATGCTCTCATACGGATAGTACTTGTTGTTTAAAACACTGGAATGGCTCTCATGTTGCACTTGTCAAATTGGGATGAATTAGCAGTTGCCACTCCATATCGCGCTGTCTGCAGCCCAATCACAATGTAGCGAGGCTTCTCATGTTGAGCTGTTGACTTGACAGTCCATGTATGCTTCTTTGTAGCAGGTAAGGTTGGGTACTCGTACAATTCCCAATGCCGGAATGTCATACTTATAGGTGTATCATTCTGTACAAGTTTCAGCAGACGAAGTTTGTTTTCATCAGCCACTTCCACATAGGGTATTCTCCATGTAATTTTTTCAATGACAACCTTACTCGCAGCATTCAAACAATTAGTAGTGTCAGCAATGCGTGTCAAAAACAGCTCTTGTTCCCCATTCAGTAGACCCTGTTTGTAATCTTCGCAAAGCCCAGCAGGTAGCGAGAGGCACATCCATGATTGTTGTATCAGCTCCATTGGGAGGAAAAGTGGCAAATCCAACTGTTGGATCAAACTTGTAGCCAGCTCGTTCCATCCTGTTCTTCTCATTGACATCAAATGTCATAGCATTCTTCATCAGGCTGGTAATTCCAGGGGTGCGTATGCTATCTACTATCACACCATGTATCTCATAGCGTATCTCTGACCAAAGGTTAGCAAAGAATCCAGAGACACAGGGCATTCCGCCCAAGGCGGCATTAGCTGCATTTGTCACCTTAAACTCCACATGTAGATAGCTTTCTGATGGGATTGTGTAAATGTCCTGTTGTTGAATTGGTATCCGTATTTCATCATTGGCTTTGAAGCTTGTAGTATATGGAGCATGAGAATGGTACTCATAGCCAATGATGCTGTTATCCGATCTGGGTCCACTCCTTGTCACATCTAAAACTCCCATTATTGCTGCTGTTGTTGTCGTAGGTGACAGCCACGTTTTTTCAAATAGTTGATGCTCCTTGATGTTAACTCTACAGAGTCTAAATGACGAATGACGTTTGCAGCACTTGCAGGCCTTTATCTGTTTCTGTAGGTTGACGATCTACCTCCATGTCGCATGCCGCCTCATTATCCAGTCCACGATTCCACTTATCAAATATCAGCACCATCTCACTTGCGTTGTCTCAGATGCAGAGTAATATTGATCTCCTCACCTCTATTATTAATGAGACGTCCGCTCGTCAACAACCTCCAACGTAATGTTACCAATCTGCGCCCACCGCAAATAGATTACATTCTGTACAGTCACAACTATTTTATACCCTGGATCAACATTTGGGTAAAACTCATAGATCACGTGATCCTTAACACCATTTGAGTACGACCCACTCACAACATTGCACTTTACACGTATTACATTGGGTCGACTGATTTGCACTGCTGTATCACCTTTAGCCTCTGTGTCAGCCTCTATGATCCTAGTGTTGTTGAATCCCAGCAGACTTCCAATCGATTCAGGTTTTGTGAAATCCAATTTGGCATTGCTCAATACTGAACATTTCAAGGTTGATGGGTCCACAGCCATCTGAAGTTTTATGTTGCGATCATGTAGCCTTGATGTAAGCAGGTTGGCAATTGTTTGAAATTCAAAACTGCCTTCTGGCAATGATACAAACTCCAGTATCTTATAACGGGTGCTGCAGTAGTAGCTCTTGCAGTCCGTCTACTATCTGTTATAGAGTTATCTTCATAATCAATGTCTCCACCAGCCGATGTCTGCTTAGCTTTGAGAAGCACCTTATACCATTGATTGAGTATGGCTGACCTATCATCTATAATTTCATGATGTTTCAGCGATGGATCATCTTCTTCTTCTGCAGCATCAGCTTTTGCACCCTTCTTCTTAAACACATGAGTTATTTTTGGAGCATAATAGAATTTGTTGTTGTAGTTCATTTCAACATTTGGTATTGAATTGCAGCTTGTAAAGCTGATGAGTCCAATTTCCCATTCACCACTGCTTGTATCAAGCGGTGGATAAAAGTCACTTTTCAGCACAGATGTATTACCTCCAAAACAGAGCATCATGGTCTTGCCTGCTCAATGCACTATTGCACAATGACTGGCAATAGGCCTTGTTGCCCATTATTTATACTATTGGAAAGGGGAAATGATTAAAACTTGTTGTGCAATATTAAAAATTTTCATTTATTATTTTCATCAACCAAAATTTCAAACATAAATGGCCACAAATATGAGAGTACAGATCTTCTTGCTTCTGATTATAGTTGTACTCAATCCTTGTTGCTGGCTCCAAACATGCATGTAGTCAATAAACTCCTGTGGTGGCCTGAGGTTTCCAAAGCCATCAAAGTAGATGGCAGCTCCATCCTTCTTCACATAGCACACCCAATGTGTGCCGGCTCCACTGCTGGTGTCCAAATTGATGATGCCACACTCTCGTTTCAAAGGTCCTGTTGCAGGTAGAGCATCCCGCATAAACACTCCTCGGAAATGTTTCAGCTTCAGACGACACATACTTGTAGAGGTCTGCATCAGTCAGTGCTCGATCTGGAAGAGCAATTACTGTCTCCGCTTGCATTGACGATGGCGTGCTCCGCTTTCCCGTCTTCTGTTGACGCCTCAGGTAGAGTCCTTTTCCTTTTGGAAGCAGCTGCTACCTTCTTCTTCTTCCCTTGACGTTTTGCTCCTCCTCCAAACTTTGCTTTGGCCTTCATGATGTTGGTCACCGCTACTGCTGCAGCCCTTTCTGCCAATCCTGCCTCTGGAGACGTTGCTACACCCAAGCTCGTTCAGCCAAGTCCCTGTCAGCCTTTGCTCTGCTTGCTGTATCACTATTCTGTGAATAGGCAATGTCGTGCTGTTTGCAGGCCCGATCAAGTCTGTTGATTCCTGGATCACCTCTTGCCAACCGCTTCTCCAGCTCTGTACCTGGGCCACAGTATTGGTAACCGGAAGATGAAGTTCAACTGGTAAAATATCAACTGCTTTGTTGACTATTGTTCCAGTGGCATTTGCAGTGCCGACAACACCCCCTTCCCTGGTACCTCTTCTTTCCTTTGCACCTATCCATCTAATGGTGTTCTTTGTTCTCCTCACTCTCTTTTATACCCTCAGGAGGCTTGTCAAGTCCTATACGCTTCAAGACCATATCTTTCCATTCCTGTCCACTTGTAAAACTCGTATCACCGTTTGCACGCTCCTTAACCAAAGTTACCATAACTGTTAATACTTTTTCAACAACTTCACGAGAATGCACATCCATCCGTTTCTCCAAATATCGCTTGTTCACTCCATCTGTGGCACTGATTGGATCCATCACATCAGTCAGTACTGAGTCATTGAGACTTGTAAATACTTGCAATGTACTTGTATCCCTTCTCTTTGGCAGCCACACCTCAATCAAATCTCTACAGGTACCAAGATTTATTGCATCTCTGCTGCTTTGAGGATTTGCTAAATTGATCACCCGTCTATGACGAGCATTAATGTTACCCAATGTGTTCATGATGAATACAAAGTGGACAGTACATCATCCGCTTATATAGTACAACTAGTTTGCAGGGTTGCCAACTATGTGACCGCCTTCCACCAACTCTTCCAGAATCGAATTGATTTCATTCTCATGACCAGTGTTGCCAACTGCTTTGGATTGATCCAATAGTTGTAGTCTGTCTACAAGCTCATTGGGGTCATTGTAGTAGACATATTCAATCTTGGTACCACTGTTCGCCACCATATTGAATGGTGCCACCAGTCCTCTTCCACTGATTCCTTTTCCTTTCTTTTGCCTTTTTCAACAGCGGAAGTATTGTTCCCTTGTACTTGATATTGTTGTAGTCTCTAATTTTACCACCTGCAGCATAGTCATCTCTATACACATTGGTAAACCCAATATATCTACATAGGCCTTTCTGTCGGCCGACGTTACTTTTTGGAGTGCTTGGAATTTTCCTAAATATAAGTTCACAAAGTCCTTGTGTAGCATCAAAAGTCTGTTCGTTTCCGGCATTGTTAGGATCAGTCAACACAATCTTTGACCCGTCAGTTCCAAAGGTTAAAATTTTGCTACCTAAACGAAAACTGTTGTCAATCACTTTTGGTCCAAATGTATCATCAAAGCTCAACTCCTCTCTAATCAAACCTTTAACATAGATCCCCACAGATGTTTTAGCCAATTCTGTTTGATCAAATTCAGATTCCACCACATCTCGGCTAGTATCCATCAATTGTTGAACACTTTTATTTTGTTGATCCTCCTCATCCATTGACCATCCTGGAACATCATCATCCTCACTCAAAGGTGAATCCTTATTGCTCCACAACTTTCTCACAACACCGGATGTACTTGAGCTGGACTAAAGTGTGAATCATCTCCGAATGCTTCAAAGGATGTAGGAGTCTCCTCCAATGTCAGGCAGTTGCAGTTGTTTTAGAGCTTGTTTCAGAGGTCGTGGCTGTATCGGTGTTAGTGGTGGTGTAGGTAGTGCATGATGTTTATGTTGGCGCACAGGTACTGTAAGGCGTTGTGGGTGGGGCTCTTGTGCTGCTGGCAGTGGTTC
Source organism: Laodelphax striatellus (assembly GCA_017141395.1). Taxonomy (NCBI): domain Eukaryota; kingdom Metazoa; phylum Arthropoda; class Insecta; order Hemiptera; family Delphacidae; genus Laodelphax; species Laodelphax striatellus. The sequence continues at coordinate 7,852,758 of CM029535.1, read as the reverse complement.
CGCTGCTGGTTGCTGTGGTGGTGGTGGTGGTTTTTTGAGAGCTTCAACAATGTTGACTAGTGGTTCAGTCAACGGTTTTATGCGCTTTGCATGATGCTCCTCTGACACTTCCATTCCAAGTGTTAGCTCCTTGTGTTCCCTATTGATGTTACGTTTCAGCTTGGCAATCTCCTTGATGGTGGGAGCAATCTCCTCCACAGTCTGCTTACGATTCACATCCATCCTGCTTGGTGTACACCAGTGTACTGAAGCTCCAGTGAGCTTACACCTCAACTAGATAGGTGTCAAGCCCGTTCCTGTAGCGCCCTCTATTCTCTTTGTACGAGCGATCAATCACAAGGAATGCATGCGCAGCTGATGACCAGACCTGATTGCACATGCTCTTGAACTGATCAAAGGTCATGTCAGCGCCTACATGATCTCTATACAAATGTCTCATGTTCAGCTCATCCTGTTCAAACACAATTATAAAGTTGGCATTGTCACGCACAAGTTGTTTTGGAATGCGGCTGTAGGTCTGTGCCAAATAAAACACGTCAACATCACTATGCCGACCGGCACTAAAGTATTGTCTGATGGCTTCCTGCTGTTCACAAATCACATCGTCGAAAATAATTATTGAGTTGGCTGGCAGTTCATTTGGGGCAGGTATTTCTTCACTTGTGTTACACTCGACATAGCTCATTCCATCACCTAGTCCTTGCATAGTTGTAAGTAACTTGTACTTTGGCTGAAATGTAGTCTTTGACCAAACGTAAATGTTTGAAAAGTGAATTCCTTTACGATCAAACAGCATGTTGAACAGTAAATTGGTTTTGCCACACCCAGATGGTCCACAAATAATGCATCTCATGTGGTTGGGGAACAAAGGACCATGGCGCTTCTTTGTGTCCATTTCCAGGTCTGCCAAGCCACAACCTCTCACCACTTGATCAAAGTCAATTATCTTGAATTTGTTTTGCTGTTGCACAACCTGTTTCATCTCACTCACACAAGGTCACCTCTATCAATCCACGAGTCGTGACTGCGATCGTATCCTTTCCAGCGCACCAACAGTTTGTTACCTCTTCTTCAATACCTTGGCAATTTCAAATACAGTTGGCACTTTTGTCTTTACAATTTCTTCAGCATAGAATCCTCCTTGCACAGGCTCACCTCTATAATCTTCCAACTCATAGGTTACTGGCACTGTGGGTCGCACACGTGTTACCGTGAACAGTTCATTTGTCCAATTGTAGGTATCCCTTGTCAAACGTCATTTTATGCTTGCTGATTCTCACCTTATCACCCGACTCAATTTTCTGATGAGCACCCGGATAGAACGTAGGCTGTGATTTATCCAACAAGCCCTGCTGATACTCTTGACGCTGTTTACCAAGTTTGGAAAGTAAAAGCTTCTCATGCACCTTCTCAACATCAGCCGGTCGCATACCTATTGTACGATGTACTCTGCCATTGTACTCTTTAACAAGTGAGGTTAGAATATCTGTCCACCTATAGGTTCCTCGTTCAGTGAATTTGACCCACATTAAATGTTTAAGTGTTCTATTGAAACGTTCCACTATTGACGCTTTTTTATCTGAAAATGTTGAATAATGATTGATACCGTACTGTTGAACAAGTTGTTGAAATTTTGAATTGAACCACTCTTTACCATCGTCAGTCTGCAAATGTTTCATTGGATACTGAGCTAAAATAGGATGCATTGCCTTGACTACATTGTCAGCCGACTTGCTCTTTATTGGTATAGCAAGAGCAAACTTACTAAGACAATTGATAATTGTAATAATGTACCTATAACCTTTGTTCTGACGAGCATAAGGAATCATCTCGACAAGGTCAGCCTGATAGAGATCATCAAGACCTTTCACAGTAACCATCCTTGTAGGAAAATTCCTACGCCCTGGTCTGTGCAACTCTCTCGCTATCACAGACTTATCCATACTAATGACTATCAAACACTTTCATAGCTATATATTTACTTAAAACTATACCAGCAGAGCAGGTTTTATCCTGTTTGTGAGGTAAACTGTGTTGTGCAATTTGCTTTCCATGAATTCTGTGATGACATCATCACTGTTTGTGAGCCAAACTGCTTTGTGCAATTTGATCATGTAACCTAACCTAAACTATGGTTTCAAGGTTATGAAATAACTGTAGTCGACACATGGTTTCAGAGATGAGACATGTGATATTTATTTACACTTCATAAACAATAAATGATATTGAAACAGAATGATTGATATGCTAAAACAGGTTTTCTAGTACATAACATCTAGGCTTACCCAGGGTACATGTCACCTAGATCGGTAGCCATTTCACATAGTCCTCTACCAACTGGAAACTCCAAAATAACTTTGTTAAAGTCCAGGTTGAACACTGATGCTGTTGGAAAACATGCAGCTATTTTCTGTTTAAAATTTATTGGTGTCCCAAACGGTTCCAGAATATTATTGTAGCCAAACTTGAAGAATGGTTCCACAATCCAACAAGTGCTTTACATGGTGGCAATCACCGCAGGCACATCCTTCAATACTGTTTGCTGGCTCCATTGCTGATGGACACTGTTACGGTGTCTGGAGATGGTATAGATGCAATTGCAGTAGTAGTAGGCGGTGGAGCTGGTTGAACTTGACAGTGCAGTGTACACACCTCAACTGAAGCATTGATGATGGCTTCAAGGAATTCTGACGATGTAAAGGATGGATGGAGGCATGTGCGCAAATCATATGCACAATGGACTTGCTGGCACAGCTCCTTATCCACATCATGTTCACCAGCCAGGTTCATGTACCAGTCTTTGATGTGTTGACGCATTGCTCCAAGATCCTTGTTGAACTGTCCGGATGACTGCAGACACTGTTGCATGTGAAATATGTTTGAAGTATCCAGTCCATGCTCCCTTGATGTGAGAAACTCTCCACTCCGGTACTGGGGATCCAGCTTGAAGGAGTTGACACTCACTGCTGCAGTCACAAGGAGATAGTACACTGGTGGTATCATGATTGATAATGATGCTTGACTGCTACTTGGCCTCCTTTTATATAGTTGATAACATCATTGTTTCTTGGAAATTGGTTATTTATAGCATTCATGTCATCGTCTCCTCCTCTGTTTCATCCAAGCTCCTCATTGTGCAATTTATTCTGCAGTTCCCAACAGTCAGTAGAATGATGACTAGTATCTTTAGCATCTCATGTCAACAAGATCTGCCTGCATCAAATCCGCTAAGCCTCGAATTTCAACATGGCGAGTTGGAAAATTTCTTCTAGCCTGTCTATGCAGCTCATGTGCAATTCTCTTTGTGCTTCATTCTGTTTGAAGACCAAACTAGAACTGAGGCTGAATCTTTGAAAGAGAGGGTTTTAAAATACGAAATGAAAAACAATATTTATTTTTCAAAATATTTACTGGTCTTCAACATTTTAACTATTTCACAATAAGGTGACTCAGCACAATGAATTAAAATCGCGTCATCAGTCTCTTCACAGTCACAAAATATTGCCTGACAACAGATACATTGTACATCATCTTGAAAACCTGTGTAATACAAACCAGATTTCACCATTTTTCAACATGTGGTAAAACTTCGGCCATTTATTAAAAGTATTCCTTATTACTTCCTCCGTTCTCAGCACACATTCTCTAGCAACTACATAGCATTCATAATTTTCATCCACACTCCTGGCCAAACTACACCTGAATTGTTTATTTTATGCATGAACTTTATGTGTTCTAGATCAAGAGTTCCACTAGTCTTCCAGCCACACTCCGCACAAACAATGTATGGCGATATGGATGAAAAATAAAACCGGCTTGTAGCACTTCATCTCTGTCAATATACGACATTCTCTGGCACAATAACATGACTCTTGCTGGATTGAAAATCACCATTTCAGACTTTGCTAACACTAAAGATACAAACTTGAGCAATACAGCCCTCTCTCATTAGAGTCACAAGCCCAACTGAAAAATAATTCACTTGATCATGTTTTCAAGCCAAAAATCATATTTTCATTAGACAGGTAGAATAAATAGAGATGACAAGCACTCAATTTCGTTGAGAAGTAGAAGGCCTTGACCTGTTTTCGATAGATGTGGAGAGAGAAAATCATACATTTCTTCTTCTTGAGTACTCGCAACGGCAAAGTATTCATTGTACGTGACTTGAGAGCTCTTCCGCGTAGTTTAGTTTGACATCTACAGTCAAGATGTACTCGAGGTATTTGAGCTCAAGGGTGGTTTGAATTTTCAAATAAATCCTCTGAATATTGCTTATACAGTACATTGAGAATATCAACTCTCTTGTTAACCAAGATTATTTGAGCTTTCTTTGCGAAAAATATCATCAAAAAGAAATGATTTGGGATGTGGATTCGAACCCATGACTAGTGGCAATGTTAACTAACAATGGTTGAGTCCTTATCCAACATGCCAAATCACTTCTTACAAAACAAATGAAAGAAATCCTACTTTACCTTTCAAGTATTTTATGCAGTGAAGAGAATAAGATTTTTCTTGGTCTGCTGTTAGCTCAGTCAGCATACATTATACTATAACATGCTCTAGACTCCAAGTCCAGAAATACCAATTCAATCAAATCATGGTTTGTAAAAATGTCCTAGAGTTTTTTGCACTTGAAAAATGTCACAGAGATTGTGGCCCAAAACCCGCCTGTGTTTACTTGTGTCCCAGTCCCCGCCCGTGATTTCTTGTGTCCCAGTCCCCGCCTGTCATTTCTTGGTGTCCCAAAATCCGCCTATGTTTTCATGGTATCAATGTCCCAGTCCCCGCCTTTCTATACTACTGTTGCTTTCCCCAACGCTGCTCAAGTAATAACAGCTGACGCTCAATTTTTTTCTATACTTCTATTCTCCGAATAAGGCTTAAGCCAGATGTATTGCTTAAGCAGCGTTGGGGAAAGCGGCCCTTATTAATATGCTTTTCAGGAACAACTTACAGGTATTGCATCTCTACCAATCCTTATCCTATTTTCATAGTGACTTTCAACGAAAGAGTTCTCGACCGATCTTGTTACTTAATCTATGCAGACACCACACATACAATGTGTTGCGTTTCACACCCATCGACCATAATTGACGAATAAATGTAAATAGATGAGGACGGCTGAATGGGATCCTCGTAAAAAAGAGGAAGTTCGCCTTTAAACTGGATGAGTGGGCGTTGGACGGTGACGTGGTCCACGAGAGAGATGCTCAACTTGAAAAAGTCTCAGCTTATAACAGCTGTGCTTGCCTCACTTTGCATAACAATGGGAACTTAGCGTCCCACCAGTATCACGTGGGGCGAGGCGATATAGTACATACCGCGCCTCGAAATTTCAGTCGAAACACTTTCAGAATCGACACTCGAAATTCCACAATGACACAACAGAGCAGCAGCATAGAATATCACAGCAAACAACAATGAAAAGCAGCAATGTGGGCTGGAAACGGAACCAAATGAAAGTATCGGTTTAAATCATCAAAACAGGAGATGAGGGGCCTGTTACATAGAAATTCAGAAGTCCCTGTTTGAACCAGAGTTTTAGCTCACAAACAAGATGCTCATAGAGAAGAGATGCTGCTGTATTTTGATACTGATTTAATGTTATATTGTGTCAATTTAAATTTATGTAATACGTATCGCATGTCTGGTGTGAGGACCCCTTTGTCAAAGCGCCCACTGAGGTGGAGTGACGATGGCATGGCGAAGCGTTCTCCCGACATTATATTGTCTACAGCTAAAATATTGTATTATTAAACATTACATAACAGCTAAACATTATATTATCTACTTACAGCTAAAATACTGCAAGTCGTAATTTTAGGTGAAAATTGAAATTTTTATAATCATTGTGTACATTAAAATATCTGTATGCAATTTTTGTATTCTACTCTGGCCGATCCTTTAAAATTTGAAATATTTTGTTTGTATTTAATGTTTATTTTGCCTCATGATTTCTATCAATTTTCAACTCTGTATCTGTATTCCATGTTTTGACTTTATTAGTATTGTGCTACAGCCATATACTGTAGCATTAATTTTTTTCTCAAACATAAATTAACGTACAATTTGGAGGAGGCTTCAATAATTTCTTAATGATTGTTGCTCACAAAAGTTATAAAGTATAAGTGTGATTTTCACGCTTTCGTGAGATTTTTTACAAAAGAAACGCAAATCATTGAGACTGGTAGCTTCTTCTCACAATTCGATTGGTATAAATAAGTTAACTGTTATGTATAATCCAATCGACTCTGCAGTATTGGCTCGTTTTGTGAACAAATTACATTCGGAGGCTAGAACGACACGAGAAGCAACAACTTTATCAGTTTTTATGACACTACGTGTGGGACTTTCGTCACATAACCTGTTGGTTCTGTTTTTGAATTCGTTACCGTTCGCCTCAAATGATATTATTCAAATAGGATAATGTCAACGAGTAGGTCTATCACATGGAACAGGTCGATCGCCCACTTTTTCTTCCAATTTTTTCACGAACTGCGATAAAAATCGAACTCTTATCAACAGCTTTCCTAGCAATAATCGTTCTCATGATATCGACTAATCGGTTCGATTAGCTTTTTAAAGAGAGTTGGGTCAATAAAGGCGTTACCATCGAAGAAGCCGGTATGGCTATCGGCTGCTTTATAGACACTCATTTTAGAATAGCGTTTAAACCTGTTGAGTGGTTGCTTATTTCCCGATAAAACACATTGGGAGCTGAAAGGATAATAATTTGACTCCTAACCGTGGAGGTCTAAACAATCTCGATTGATTAAAACGTGTGAGCAGATAGTTACGTGATAGAAACGTGCGATGAATGCTGTAATTCAATAGAAAGAGTAGAATAAAAAAATAAATAAAATAAAAACCAGTTATTAAAAATCCAATTTGTGAAGAGGAAATTTCAAATTTCTTGAAAAAACAGGATATTACAGATTTTTCAATACATTCATTGAAATTGGAATGTAAGTTGGAATTGGAAAGTTGATTTGATGATGGCCAATTGAGAGGAGTAATATTATTGAGAGTAGAATAAAAATTTGAACTAAATATTGTGTGACTTGAAAATGATTAATTCGGTTAAAAATTATTAAAAAATGTATTATATGTTAAATTTACTCTAGCTTGTTTAAAGTCAAAATTACAGAACAAACTAATTCAAAGCTACAAGTTCGATGATAATTTTCCTGTTTATATTTCCTATAATTCCTGATTAATGAATAGTCAAGAAAATCATGCCTGTAAGACATTGAACTTGAAGTCAATAAATTTTATTGTAGGTACGTTCTATGATGTTGGTTCAAATTATTTAATTCCTGAATGTTTCAAGTACCTTCAAGTACTGAAATTCATTTGTAAGATTTAGGCCATTTTTTGGAAAAATATCGCAAATACTTCTAAGTACAGTAAAGGCTATCTTGATCCAAACCAAACCTTTACCTAACTCGTTCTATAACCAAACTCTATACATTTCAATAGAAACAACTTTCCGTAGTCTACAACATAGGCTATTCTTTATGCCATCAGAAACAAACACGATGAAATACAGTATTGGGTTGATATTGAATTCGATTAGGCTATTGAGTTGAATAATATTTTGATCTCAGTTTGCAATAACTGATACCAATAAAATATTGTTACTTTAAAGTAGAAATTGAATCAATTACAGTTGTTTATTACATTGAATTGCCAAGAAAAAAACGAGATATATTGAAGTTTCATTTATCGATATCGAGATTTATGAAGTTTTTTAATCCTTGAACTAGATTCTCATAAGAAATGATACAATGTTGTGGACTAGAATCATTCTAGGTTACTACAACGTTACTGGGAAATAGTAGTCTATACTGGTTAAACGCTATAGTGGCCTGCGCATTTTGTCACGATTATCGTATTATCATATTTATTCGCTGTGGTCTACGGTGTTCTTCAACGCTAACCAAAATTCTAGAATTGCTTCAGGCTTTAAGTAATTTATCAGAATTGGACGAATAATAATTTTAGATTCAGAGTACAAAACGTTCACGAATACTAAATGAGTTTGGCAATTCACAAAACTAGGAATCGAAAATGAGGATTTGTTCACTATGTAAAGTGGTTGTCCAAAAAGCTTATTCTTCTATTTGGTCTATGAAAATCTGGTAGATTATTCTATTTTTTGGTCTGGAAAAAAGAATTCTATAACAGAAAGGCCCAAACCTTGAAGCAATGAAATCATGAATTCAATCTGTGGAAGGAACTAGTATTATTAAAAAGTATGACAATTGATGAAAGAAAACTAAAACATTGGATATGAGTAGACAGGAAAATGTCAAGTTTCTCATTCTGAATCATTTCACATCAATATATTTTTTTAATAGTTATGTTTCTTAATTCATGATTAATTGTTCTCTTGTTGTGTAGTAGAGAGGGTTATATTGTGGTAGTTATCCATATTCATTGAATCAGAAGACTTGAATTTGTCATAACCCATTTATTGAAATATCAAGGTTCCGGTTTCGGTTGTTACACCATTATCAATCTCTGGTAATCTAAAAATCTCTCGATTTTTATTCACACAATCTCAGTGTATACCAATAAATCAAACCTTCTAATGTAACATCACTCTCTCCATGGAGAAGATGTAAACGTTTTCAACTTTATTGCAGAACTGTAGTATCCACCTCGGGCTGAGTAGTTTTTCTAGTATTTTTTCACTTACTTAAACTACTTAATTTTTTTACTACTTTAACTAATTTTGTCTACTTTAACTACTCTGTCTTCGTTCGAATTACCCAATGCTTAAATGCTCAGTTGATTGATTCAATTTTATTGCTTAACTGTAGTTTTCATACTAGGTTGAGAAGTTTTAAAGATAGTTAGTTATTAGTTTATCCCGCTATTCGTTCTAAACTTAGTTACTCAGCGCCAACTGACAGAAATAACTGACAGGGTAACTGACAGAAATGGATGTTTTGTTGAGGAACGGACAGAAGCGGTGTTGAACAGACATGTTCAATGACGCCATACACCATATATGTCAAACTCTTGAGACAAAGGATAATAACGCAACTATATAGCAAACCCCTGGGATACTATTTCCCCATATTAGACTGGGGCTAGGGCTAATTACGTATACGGCATTGTAATGAGACATACGCCCGCAGCCCTGCAGACATTTTTGCCAAGCTGTGCAAGTGCAAGGTCATCCGAGTTTCCACGGGGCTTCTATTCGTTTCTGGCAGGAAATGCGCTGCGCTGCGCTCGCTTCCCATTATTATGCACTACCAAACATAAAACGAACACTATCTTTATTGTCAGCGTATTATGTTGGAGCTCGTTGCCATGCCTCCACAAAACAGTCATAAAAGCAACTAATTACAATGTATTTCCATTGTAGATGTTTTGATAAGATTCAAATATGTAAAGGAATTTTGTGAGAGCTCGTGGCTGATGTCATATAGTGTGCTTTATGTCATTGGTGCTGCTTTGTGGCATCTAACCAGTTCTACAGGCTTATTTCATGCATATATTCTGTACGAATTATCCCAAGATCAACGAATGCCTATTATTAGTAGAAATGTTTGCCTATTATTAGTAGATATGATTGGTTATGACTGTGAGAATGATACAAAGGTGTATTATAGGATAATATACTTTAAATAAATATGTGGTTGACTTACGTGTTTGACTAATGTCAAACGTCAGTCGTTGACTAAAGTCTGACAGTCAATCAATCAATCAATCAATTTTATTGAAAATTAATAATTACAATTTCGGGTCCTGCTAAACCCGTAGGTTTTCCAGCATGTGCCCATTCAATACATATTAAATTTTACAAATGAGTACAATATTATCAAACCAAACAAATTTTGTCAAATGTCAAAAAATGTCAAAATGTCAAACAAACTCACTTGAGAGAAGTTCAAACTTAAATAAGTGAATACGTTTAATGGCACACGATATACTGAATGTAGAAGAATAGAATAAATTCATTTTTCAAAAGTATGGTACGACCTGAAATAATCTCCAAACCTGACAAACCTCCAGATCTTCACATTGATTTAAAGTTAATGTGTCCAATTTTTTTATTATTTTACTACTTCAATCTAGAATTTAAGCCGATTTATTTGTAATGAGTGAAGTAAATACTCAAATCTAATCGTGATCTCTTTCTCTCAGCTTCTCTCTCTCTCTTTCTTTCTTATTCTCTTTCACTCATTCATTTCTCTTCTCTTCCACACACTTGCTTCTTCTCGAGACCTTGCCTCAATAAGTCTTTCCTTCTTTCCATTTACTTGAATTTAATTGAAAAATAGATCAGCAAATTCGTTAAGTGGATACTAAATTCTTCTCCTGTAATTTTTCCAGGACATGATTTTATTTTCCCACGAGACGAGGAGATGGATGGGAAAGAGCGCGCCGCGTTTCCGGGGATCGCTCAACCGGTCGAACTGGTCGAAAGCGACTCAATTCCGAATTCCCAGCTGAGCCTCTATTGACAAGCTCGACTTTTTACAGCTCTTCTATTCGTTAAAAAAGGTCCTCAACAAGGTGGAAGAGTGTTTTACGACCGAAATCGGCAGACACAGACACCGCACCGCAAACCGAGAGCGGTTCAAGCATCAATCATGCGCCATGCGCGTTTGACTGCTGAACGGACTCGTTAACCTCCAACCTCGTTCTTCGACGACGGCTTATTGCTAATTGCCTACAACGGCCGCTTTTGCTAACCTCATCCTCGTGCAATAATTCACACATACTTCGATGTGATGTCTGCGCCTCAATGAGGCATCAATGAGTGGCCCTAATTGAGGAGGCACAGCTGGCGAGTGTAGCGTGATGCAGCACTTATCTGCAAATGAGTAGCGATGTGGGATGTTCGACTTGTTACTCATCATGGTATGGCTCGAATTAAAATTGGCAAGCAAAAAGGGAACAGAAATCTATACTTTCAAAAGATGAGTTTAGAATTATGCAGAATGATCGGACTAATATTGATACAGTGTTTACTAATAAATTGATACTTTTGGATTTGAATTCAAAACAGCTCAATAACAATAAAGTTTACTATCAGCTCAATAAAGTTTACTATCGACTTACTCATCATGATATGATTTGATTTTTGATATCAACACTATACATCAAATTCATAAATATATAAAGTCTTACACCTAAATTTAAAATGTTGCATAATTGAATTTTGTGGTCCCTACTAACTTATATAAAATATGTGTCGGGATACCACTATTTTTCTTTTATCCAAAATTTCAAATTTACTAGTTAAAAATACAAAAATAATGCTACTACTTGAATATTAAATTTTAATTTTCAAAGAAAAAAACATGCATTGTTAATAATGGAGATTAAAAATGGGAAGAAACTAGAAAATAAGATAAATAATATTACAATAATTTTATTTGTTAGCATTAGTTTGTTTCTGTGTGGTTGCTGGAAAATATAGACAATTAAGATTAAGAAATACTTATCTTCCTATAATTATCATAGGTATTATCACCTTCAATTCTAGAGTAATATAATTTTCGAATCACATCAAGTACCGATACGAAAGCTAATTAGTTTTGGAAACCAAGCGATGGGTAACAGAAAGCAAATTATTGCAATAATTCACAATATTCATAAGTGTCTTTGCCTATTTGTTATGTACGCTAAAAAGCTTTGAATGTCTCTGGATGTTTGCGCAACCAAGGTTTCCCATCATAACTCAAATTATACAAGATTCCATTCCCACAGTTGAGAAATAAGCCATCTCTAGTCATTTCAGTGGTTTATAACTTGAATTGGACATACAGAGCGGATACAGATTGACAGGAAATGGAGTTTCACTCCATCACGCAAAGCAGTCTCCAATTATAATTATTGTATCTTGTTAGAATATTTACATCTAGGAATAGTAAAGTTATCATGATTGCTTGGAAGATCATAATTTTCAAAAACAATGAGTAGCCTACGTAGTAAGGTTTAAATCATAACCAATTTGTATAATCATTTGATTCATCACTTTGTTGGGTTACAGTATAAGATTAATGAGCAAAACGTATAAATGATTTCAGGAAAATTGGAGTATTTGAGTATTTTGAGTGATGGAGTTATAAATACTTCAATTTAAAAAAGCCCGTCGCATCCACTTGCTGTGTATCTTTTTTTCCAATAAATTGAAATTGAAATATAAGTACTGCTTATTATAGCCTACACTGCTAGTCTGCTACACATAGAAACCTAACATGTGAATGATGATATATATATAATGGCATTTCCATGAGAAAAACATGGAAATGTGCAGTAAAACTAATAAGTGGAATAGGTCTATACTGTCAGTGTTCTGCTTGCGAGATTTACTGTACTCTGTTTAGACTCCAAATCCACGAGCAGCTACCGTAGTTTTCTGCTTTGCTGATAGATGGTGCAAAGCGTCATTTCAGTTTACAGTGACTACAAAGCACTAGACACTGCACTGATATGTGTGAATAGTCTTTTACAGAGTTGCTCTTTATTTGAATAAGCGTTTTTATATATATTTTTAGTTGTTAATTTTTATAAATCAGCAGATAATAGATGAATTGAGAAATTCTTGGGGTTGATACTCTCTTATAAAATAATAATTATTAGACCTATTGATTCATTGATTGGCTAATATAGGTATAAATAATACAATAGCCTACTGTATTATATAAATGAATTAAGAGTCAAAATATTGCCTCGAGAGTTCTCAACAGTTCAGAATGAAATTAATACATTACGTACTCATAAATAAATGATGAAGAAAATAATGTGACTATGTAGATTTTTTACACACACTTATAATGAGAAAGGAGCACATTTTAATATATAAAATCATTAGTAGACTTTTATACATCATTATCCCTATTTCAAATTTACTGATTATTTGTTCATCAAATTATGTAGTTTGAGTATTACCATATTCAATTTTTTATATTATTCACAATATTTCTTAGTCTTACTAATTCCAATCAGTTCTACGCTCTATCTGATAATTTGGAAAAATATCATTCCTCATTAAAGACATAAACCAATATTGATAGGTAGGTACCATTCTTTCATGAATAAATTATTTGATCTTCCATTTGAAAATATTCCCGATCAAAATATTATTTAATAGCGATTACTTGTATATTTTCAGGGGAATGAAGTGTGGTATGTAAAACCCCTATCGAGTCTTTCAAATTAATGGAATCGACCTCTCACTTGCACAAATTTTCAATAGGCTGCTCTTTCGATATCATCTTGGACAATTAAATCACTTATGGAATAGAAGGATTGAATCCTAAATGAATAATTATTATTCATTATAATGGTGAAAATTTATCCTTGACTCTTATATCATTAATTATTCTTCAAATTTTCAAATGGTAGGCACATGCAGTGTGACGACTTTACAGTATGTACCTCAGTGTGACCCCATCAATGTCCAACATTCATTAGACTACAGGCTAATGAATGTTTAACTAAAAAAAACGAAGAAAAATTCTTTACAATTGGTTAACCTTGAGGCTTGAGCTGTGTGAATTCAAACCAGTAAAATTAAACCAACTTACTTTTTTTAAGCTCCAGGCTGAAAAATATTGTTTGTAAAAATCTCATTTTCCAAGAATCACTATGAAGTATTTATGGAAAGCCATTCACAATAATTTCGTCAATGTCTTCTTAAAAAGATGATGCATTAGGATTACATTAAGATTAGATCTCATAGTTTGATAAGCTGGGTATTTTGAAATGATGAAGGTTTTTAAACACATGATAATATTACAGGTGAATCCTTCGATTGTTTTCTACCTAGAAGAACGAAAAACTCAATGTTTTATTATTAGTCTCTTAAATACATTGATGCAGTTCCTTGATATGTTTGATAAGATTTTCCAGCAAGGGAATCCCAACTCAACAAAAATCCTGTTCTCTCATTGTATTTTTAGCATGTTCCTGTAATTACGCATGAGCACAGAAAAGCAGAGAACTCTCAATTATCTCTCGCATGAGCCTCTTCAATATGTACTGAAACTTTGTTCAATTTCCAGAGACTGATTACATTATAATTGGAAGAGTTATTATAGCTATAATGTCAAATGTAAGATGCTTCGAAATAATCTTGAGATATTTACAGGAATATTACAACTAAAGGTACGTTTCCATTTATACAAATCACATGTGCCCAACAAAAATCTTATATTACTACAACAAGATTTTTGTCGGGCACATGTGATTTGTATAAATGGAAACGTACCTTGAGGTATTTTTATTGCTCTTGGATTACTTCTAGTCAGATAATGTTGAGAGCGCTCCACGGTTCCAATAATAAAATTTGTTCGTAACATACTTAGTCACTCTGTTTGAAATTTATAACAAAAGGGGAGAAACTGATTACTTCGTCCATTAAAAAGTATTGTAAACTTATTCTTTAAATACAAAAATATGGATGCTACCTATATTCAATATTAAAATACTATAAAATCTGCAAGTAAGATGGATACTACATCAGTAGGCAAGGCTTTTTTGTTGCTACATTAGATTCAATAAATTTGAATTCGAATTTTGAATTAAGGTTATGTGTAGCTTCCAGGTGTCACATGTAGAGATTTCTGCTCTCCCATTTTTTTGTACAAGAGGGTAGAAAAGATAAAATACTTCTCTCAATTCAGATAATTTATTCACTCTCATCTATCGAGTGTTTGTTCATGATTAATCTTTTTATCTTCCCATTGAAAGGGAAGTGTTGGCGATTAGTGGTTTCAACTTCACCCCAAACATCAATTTGAAGCCTGAAAATTCCAATGATCTATCAAATATAGGTTACTTACATCTAATGTAATCTATTCAACAATAGAATAATGTAAAGCACCCGAAGATAACCATACTGCTCAATACAAGGGCGCCTGTTCACCAAGCCTTCCACATCCTATTGCTTAGACGGGTTGAGATATTTATTGAACTGGGAGAGCCTAAGCTCAGAAGTTAGTATCAATGCCAAGGTTTTTCGTGATCAACCTTGGAACAATTGATACCTACTACTACTTTTAACTAATGGCGTTCAATTCTAAATACAGTTACAATCTAAATTAATAATAGTTCATGTCAGGTGGTGGGGAGGTGGGGTGGGGTGTGCACTATAAATCATTGTCTATTACGCAATAATTGTTCATGCACGATATGTACAACATTTTTTTATTATACAACATTATTTTACATCGATAATAAGGATTGACTTTTTTACCATCCAACGTAGTTAAGTAAGTCCAGCTTATCAAAATGATTGAAACACTGATTTATTCATTGTCGTTCTAATATAGTGTGAGTTTATTTTTTCACTCTGTAAATTGTAACAACTGGTGAGAGAAATGTATGTGCCGGTTCATGAAAATAAAGGTTAACTTATTGGCGCTTTTGTTCATACAAGGGCGTGGCCCAGAGTAGGCCTACTTGATTTTTATCACACGCATGTATCACGCGCACACTTCATCCAATCTTTCGCCGTCATATCAAAAAAATCCTTCAAGTAGCTTAAGAAAACCTTTTTATTATTATTGCACGTTTATAACGGTAAAAAAGTAGTCTACTTCCAATACATAGCCTACATGGTCGTTAGTGTATCGGATACTTTCCATGTGGATCACTGCTTTACAATTAATTATTGTGCTTATTATAATATGCTAATATTTATTTTTCTCATTGTAAGTCAGTGGCGGCTTCAAGGGGGGGGCATGGGGGCCATGGCCCCCCCGAGCCCATGAATGACATTAGATATTTTTGCTCAAACGAAACTTAAAATTCAAATTTTAAACCTTATTTTTTTGTGTTACTAGGGGTGTTTGTACTGAAGAGAGGGGTGTGTTACTTACTTCCAACCCCCCTCCAAGCTCCAAGAGGTTTAATGTTACTAGAGGGTATTTGTACTGTGGGGAGGGGAGGGTTAAGTACTTCCAACCCCCTCCAAGAGGGGTCAATATTCACCCGGCGATGACCAAATAAGCATACCACGCTTCGCCACTGATTTCTCTCCCAAATTTTGATAAGTGATTTCATTGAGAAACATTCAAATGTCAAATCATTGAGAAACATCGGATAATTCGGAAAAGCAGAACAATCGAGAGGGTCTCTCCAGCGCCAAAAAGCCATAAGGACAATAATAATAGATTTTTGAAGGAAAACCTTCATAAGAACTACGCAAGGTTACGAAATAAATACGTAGCTGGCTAGGATTAGTCCAAAAATTTATCATTGAAATAACAAAACTCGTAAATTGATATCATCACATTTAGGTAATAGGTAAACCTTGTCATTGGAGTAGTCTGATTAGTTACTGACATTTGAGTTCTAAGTTATTGACATAGTTTGTAGAAGAATTTCTATTATTTCAAAAATATTCTAAGAACTATTATAGTTGATATATTGTTCCATAGATTCTAGTTACTTGTATGTAGTTTTCAATTCAGATATCAACAGCTGACAATCCATGTGAGCATCAATTAACGGAATTCTTCATTGTCAAACATGTTATGTGACCAATTATTTCAATGGAACTGCGGGGAGAATAGGAAGCCATTAAAGACCTTCTTATAATTGTATACCTTGCGCCGTAATCACTATACCTACCTCAAATACACAGTACAGTATTATCAAATGCATTCAACGGGAATGAATAAACTAAGCGATAAACAGTACAGCAGCCAATAAGGAAATATGCACGTGAAGTTGATTCAGGAAACCACAATATATATCAATGAATCGGCACCATTGGTGTCACATGCATGCATCTACAGGCTATACATATTTAATTATTTCCTCACAAGTAGTGCGGTAATCTAAATATAATTTCTGTATTAATATTTTGAAAATATAATTGTAAATTGCTGAAGAATTTTATTGAAAATTTATAATTCTAAATTAATGAGTTTCGCTTTTAATCGATTAAGTTAATTTGTTGCAACAAAATTATAATCTGTTAAAACAAAAGTTCGTGAAAAAACTCCAAGAGACAGTAAAAGATAATACTGATATCGAAAATTGATAATCATGAACAATTCAAGTTCCATAGTTCTATTGTAGGAATAAAGAAGTATATATTCATATTTTCATAAATTACAAAATAAATTGATAGATTTAATGAATTGTGACAAGTGAGAGCATATAACGATACCTAAGTTAAGTTCTTTCCCATATTTTTCAAATTGATTCTCAAGTCTGATACATATGGGCGCCCATACACGGGGGCAGGGGGCCGTGCCCCCCCCCCCTCCTAGCTTTTACGGAAAGGAAAAATGTTGTCAAAAACAAATCGAATAATTTAGTGATTTTTTAATATAAATTGATAACAAAAACATATAGTAAATTATAATAATTATTGCAGGTTACATGGGCGTTGCAGGTTATGGCCTTCGGGGGCTCGAGGGGCAATTGTATATGATTTTGTGGGGAAACCTTAAACCCCATAATCACATACTTTAAAGTCCTCTACTATTTTTGTATACCAAATTCAGTCTTTTTGGACCAGTCGTTCTCGAAAAATCTGCAGTAGAATTTCCCATGATTGAATGAATAATCTACGTGTGTCATAAATATTGATGGTTGTCAAACTAATCGCTTTTATCAAAATTGAATTGAAAATTTGAGTATACTATTGAAATAAATATTTCACAATATAATACTCTATTTTATTTATTATGAATATCGAATGTCCATGTTCAATAGAAAGAATCTGTTCTTTCCCATTGGATAAGAATGAGTGTACAACACCTCTGACATCTAGACGGCGGAATAATGAAGTTGTAACTTGAATGACCCAGTAACTGCTGCCATCTTACGACAGAATTCAGAACTAGCTGCGTTGTACATTGCCGACCAATCAGGGGAGAGAGGCGGAGCTTGGAGGCGTGTCTGTAAAGATTGAAGCTGTAAATCACCCAGTAACTGCAGCCATCTACCGGTCGAATTCAGAACTAGCTGAGTCATTCATTGCTGGCCTATCACGAGATAGGCAGCTTGCAGCTCAGATGAATACGACGAGGTAGCTTTGTTATTATCTTGTGATAATGAGATAATTTCTCATAATTTTATGTAGTCAGGTAGATTTTAATACACATTTTCAGGCATTAATTTTCCAAAAATCCCACCGGCCCTTCCATATATCTAGCGGGTAGGTTGTTTACCTAACCCTTTGTTGAAATTGCTCCCAAATAACAACATTGACAGAAGGCTAATTGGTTGATATGTAATCGATCGGTGAAACAATATTATTCAATTGCAATTCTCTTTTCTCTAAAACCAGTTTCTTCCTATTTGGACGAGGAAAATTCAATTAGAACGAGAGTTCGATATTCAATTTGTCAAGTGCTCATGTAATAATCAATCAATTTCCAATCTTGCTCCAATCAGTCAGAAATGCTTCAATCAGCTTCTTCAATCTTGCTTCAATCAGATATAGAAATCAATCTCATTCACGACTTGAAATAATATAATAGTATTATCGTATGAATTATTGTAAAATAGCTTCAAGTTGGCTTCGGGGTTGCATCGATTTGTAATTACACAGAGTAGATAATAAAGAGATGCTCGCCTGCTTCTCCCGTTGTAACGGTGACCATTTGAGGCCTGCTCAGTTGATACGAGTATGATTCAATTACATAAGGTAATATGATTTCTGGCGTGATTTTGGGAGAATCTCAAATATTTTTCAACAGATTATTTTTAGACCTTGAACGAACCTAAGTATCATATTTCAACATTTTCTGCCAATTAGTTCTCGAAAAGCTATGAGAAGACGCACAAAATCGCTTGAAGAAACGCGATTATTGGGCAAATCTTTGAGATGTTTTCAAAATCTGTTCTTAGTGCGCGTAAAGGTCCAACTGAAGGTTCAACATGCATGCCAAATTTGAACGCATTTGGTTCAGTACATTTTTAGTTCTGCTGATGAATGAGTGAGTGAGTGCCATTTCGCTTTTATATATATTATAGATTAATCCAGCCTACCATGCTGCTTACCGTTGCACTAGCCGGAAAGAAATTTTAGAGATGAAATAAGGATAATTAAGTTACCATCTCAATTTAAAATTCATTAGCTGGTGTTAATGAGCTATTTTGTCTATTGAAAATTGATTATTCACACCAGAACGGCAGCACATTAAGGGTGGCCTTGACTCTCACCCAACTTCAAGTTCTATGACGAACTCATGTTCGAAAACATCATTATTTGAAGAACTTCTTTTCTGTAAAGAGATTCTGTAAAAATGTAAAGAGATTTATTTTAACATACCTTACTGTTTTGAAAATGAATTGGAAGTCAAGCTACCTATTTCAGTAGCACTGAAATAATTAATTAAAGTTATTTTCTTGAGTAGATATCTTACTGAATTCAATAGATTTCCCACAAATGAATGTGATGAATAAATGGAATGAAACAGATCATGACAACTTCTATGCACCTTTGGCTTTGTTCCTTGCAGAGCTACATGTGAAATAAGATGTCAAATTTTGTGATTTTTTGGTAAGCTAATTGTTCGGAGAATGAAATAAGCTTACGCCTTGGACAGCTCATTAGTTATAGCTGACAGCTCATTAAATTATTAACTCCCTAGTTATTTCACTGAATAGTCAACCTGTTGTATAACAATTCAATTATACGGTACAAGATAAATTGGAGTTATCACTACCAGCACGTACCTACTGCGTCTCAGACTTCAAGGTCGATAGACTAATTTCTTTCTTGAAACTACAGACTTAAAAAAATACTATCTATTCTTGCGTTCGATGAGTCTTCATTTTTCCAAAGGATTTGTATGAATGTTTAGAGTCTCATTTTAATAAGGATTCTTATCCACGAAAAGCCAATTCAATTTAACCTGCGTAAAAAGACGTCATCCAACCAAACCAATGCAACGTAATCCCTATTTAGCTCCGTAAAATTACGTCATCATACGGCTTTTGAATTTCATTCGTTCTTCTGCAATCGGCCCTAATAGTTAAATAGTATGAGGTCGTTTAATAGTGTCACATTGCGGTGAGTACCTCATTTGAGTTAGTCTATAAAATCAGCATTTTACGAGAGATGAGTATTATTTATGAGCTGATTCATTAATTTCTCATGCCGTTGTGTCTATTGGAAGATTGAAACGAAAATAAGCTGGTTAACTGAAGATCTTCAAACCCAATTAATTGGCCAATAGAATTAAAAGTTCAAACAAAAAGAACATCAATAAAAAATGAATATTTTTTCATAAAAAATAAGAATCAGTTGAGAAAGTGAGGTACTCGTATCCGAAAATTTGAATAAATTTTTCTCTACATTTATTATTTTCACTTAGTAGGCTACTCTTATTAGAAGTTATTCCTCTACATTCGTTTTTAACAAACCAAATTCACCAGTTAATTTTTCTTTTTATTTTATTTATTCATTTTTTGTTGCAATATCGTATTTTTAATAAGTCCTTACGTTTTAGAACTCCGATTGAGAGTTATAGTTATTGCTTCAAGCAATAACACTATATTTTAAGCATTGAGCTCAAGTTTTTCAATGCTCGAATTCAATATACGTACAATAAGAACTGTGTCAATGCAATAAAACGGATAAATTTTCCCATTTGCGTATTTTTCATTAAAGTTGAAGCGTAATTCTCTGCTTTCAATTGAACTCAACATAATATATCAAGGCAAAACAAGGTTGCTGCAAATTAATTACATCAAGGTTACTTTGGTGTCTATTGGGAAAATTCTCAGAACTCTCTGTTAGATTACAACCATTATTAGGGGTGTCCGTAGAATAATCGATCTCTATACCTAGGTAGCTAATTCGCGTGTACACAATGTACTGACATGAAAACCGATTCGCAGATCAATGAATTTAATGGAAATTGGGGATGTGAAGGAGGTGGTGGAAGAATGGAAAGAGAGGGCAAAGGAAACAAGAATGAGGAGAAAGCGGGTTGGAGTTTGAAAGAGAGAGTGAGAGAGAGAAAGAGTGAGTGAGTGAGAGTTTGACCGTGGCCTAGGCTGACCTTGCTCGTGGTAGATAAGGTAACTTGCACGGAAAGTATCTTACCTACACTTTATTTCAGAACTGGTCAGGACTCAAGCGAGACAGTAATCCTCATCTGCGCATTACTACTTCAAGAGTTGAATGTACTTGAAGCTCACCTTGATAAATTCTGAATAAGTTTTTTTTCATAATTTCGCTTTGATGTAAAAAATTGTCGGAAGAGTTACAAAAGAAGTGGTTTTATCACGACTAGTGTCAACAGAGCACGTCAATTTTCTCTGCTATCTAATCTTCCGAGAAAGGGAACAAGAGCCGTATTATTATGTGAGTTGTTTACATTTCTATTTGTTTACTAATAACTTAAGCTCATTTGTCATGAATTAGTCGTATTTACTTATTTGGAAAATAGGGCGCGAATGTACTTTTGTGAGTTATTATCGTGAGATTCTTATTTGAATTGAATATTTTACTTTAGATTTTTTTAAATTTTCAATAGGATCGAGTGATATAAAAGGATCAAAAAGGTAATTGATTTTTCAATGAAATGACTCATTTACGAGACTGAACTGTAAATATTATGGTAGTAAGAAAGTTATAAATGATAACTTGGGAAACTGGATAACTTGATTATTTGATAACTTGAGTTTTCCAGCAATTTTTTCCCAATACCTCAATTACCACTGTGGTTAAAAAAATGAACTTCTTATGGCATTCATTGGTGCATTGGACAAATTTCATATAAAAACAAACCGGTTCCATACTGAAATCTGTCACTGAAAGTTAATAGAATAGGAAAATTGCTTTTATTGATATAAATAAATCATACAGAAAATCGAAAATATACAAAAATGCCAGCTTTGAACCCTTGGTCTAGCGGCCGTCAGTTTGAGATTTTTCTCAAATTTAATTCTATAAATATTAATTACTTCTCGTTTCATTGAATTTTTCTTTTAAATAAAAAATGACATTCCGAAAACAACAAACATCATGCCACCAATTATTATTGAACTCATGAATGACATTGAAAATTGACATTGACATGACATTGTTGCATTCATCCACTGGATCTACCAAAGCTCCAACTTCAGGCATCCAAATCGGCTCGTGATTGGAGAATCTCTTTTCGAATTGGAAAAACTGGTTTTGCGGTTGATAAAAATTTCAAAAAGAAAGAAAACAACATTGGAGGGAGTTTGAAATTCTTCTTCCAATTTTTCCATTACTCCAGTCAGATTGTATGGAAATGTATCAAGATAAAGCGTGTTATTGAATTTGGTTTGCTTCAAACAGCAATTTTTTTAAGAGGCTTAATTTATTCTTTTGGTTTTTGCTAAGGTGCGGAAAAACCTACTAATACTGTATCACTATATCAGCCCTGTTCAATTGACTAAATTTAGATTTCCTTGCTTGTTCTTGTTCCACATCTCTCCAGCGCTTTTTCCTCTTGATTCTGATTTTCTTCTCCATTTAACTCTTCCTCCTTATTTTAAGTTACCTCGCTGTCTTGACAAATGCCTGGCTCTTTCTCTATATTTCTCTATAAAGTCGCTCTCAACCTCCTCTTATGTAGAATCTATCTTCAACTTCTAACCCGTTTCTCCTAACTTTTAACATTCAACTTTGAATCATTGAGTCTCCCTTGTACCCCGTTGAGTTCCTTTTGTTTCTCTCGCGATTCCGTCTCAGTCCCAGCCCTGTCCCAGGATTTTGACTTTATTTTGATGTTTACAACATTACGTACAAGACGTAGTATTCTCTGAGAATTGCCTGACACTCTGAACGTAGATAAATAATTGAAAATACACCTGTACTCTACCTTACATATTTCCTGTACCTGAAACCTTCAATTTTTTGAAAATTGGTATCAATTCCAAAATCCTTCTATTTGTATTTTATATTACAAAATTATAGAAAATACCGATTAGAAACTTTTGATAGAACAGAGTCTAATGGAAAATTCTCTTCAATAGGACTTGTACGGCAGTAAATAATCTTATGCTAAACTGATGCAAATAAATTTATTTTACTTAAATAGAATCAATGTGAATGGGTGAAAAGATTTCCTCTTAAAAGAGGATAAATGCAGAGCAAGTTAAAAGCTGTATAACTGATGTGAGGAAGCTGTGTTGAAAAGTTGAACTTGAATCTAATTTATAACTGTAACCAGTTATTTGCATTGGAGAGAGCGGCGTTGTAATCAATAATCATTAAAGATCCAGTTCACTTCTAACTTGTAATCAAGGCATCATCTAATGGTTACTGCTCGGCCATTGACCGATCTTCTTGATAATAATCCATGTTTACTTGCTAAGCTCAACTGACGTCTGACGTGACGTCAGTAAGAAATTTTCATCCATCGAGAGATTAGAATATAGCAATTAGAAAAGAGCTCTTCAAAAAACAATCAATGAAAAATATATTGAATTCTCCTAAAAATTCTCTCAACCCCAAAAGCCGATGATACTTATGCTATAACTTTCTCCAAACATAATACGGTAGGTACCAAAATTTTACTGACTCTATAATAGTGAGATAGATTACAGAAAACTTCTTTTCTTTATACATAAAATATTATTTTATTGAATTACAAAATTGCTTGACGCAATCAATAATTAAAATGAAAACAAATTCTCTTTAGAATTTTTGATACAATTAACTTGTAACAATCATTTTCAAAAAAACAGTAGGGCCTACCGGATACTGTACTTTTAAGTGATTCAAAAAATAATACTAATTATTATAAATTGACTGGTCACTTCGATTTTACTTGACGGAGCACTGATGAAATTGATTTAAAGTTTTCTTTATGTCCAACAAAACCATAAAACATGTTTCTATTCCAATTCCAAAACTTGGATTTTCACCATTATTGTGATGGTCTACTACATTCCTCGAGAACTTAACATCTATCGTAATCTTCCAAAATTAAAAATTTTCAAGTTTATAGTTTTTCTAGACTCAAATTATTATATTAGTGAAAAAGTACATGGACATAACCTCTGGACAATTAAGTTAAAATTCGGGATTGAACCAGTTTCCTCCCAGTTTCTTCCCACCAAAGGTGTGTGTATTGTCAATTAATGAAATAAATAAATAAACTTACTTATTGAAACTACTGTAGTAGGATACATACTTTTAGATGTTCCGGTCTTCTCATGGATGGAACCAGCGCCTCGTAATGTTTAATAGTTTACCTGTTGATTACATTAATGAACAGGTTTTATTGTAGACTTTATTGTGCAATGTCGAATGCACTTGGCACTGGCCCTGATAATGGTCGGAGATTATTAACATATTATTGAAAGTTTTATTACTATTTTTATGGTTGTGTCACTGACAGGCTTTATTATGTTGCACCGGTGAGATTTATATTAACTTTTCCACATTCTATATAAGGTAGATATCACCTCTAATCATTTCCTTAACTTATAGTGGTGCCAAAACACTGACCACACCTTATAAAATATGCCTACTATGCGTTTACACTCTATTTAGATCTCTTTTCAACAAAGCATTAATAGTTTTTTCTATTAGTTGTTCTTCCAAGTGCACTAAAAGGTCATTCATATCAAGGTTCATTTTTATTATATGCGAACGTGGATAATAGTTGAAGCGTGGGTATTCGTGCAGCATGCACATGTCTGGAAAAATGCAATCAATTGTTTGGTGCAATCAATACAACAATTAAAGCTATTGTGATTCGGACTACACATTGATTTTAATTGATTTCAGGATTACAGAATTTATAATTCACATCGTCGTTTGTCTTGAATGGCAATGGTTTACTTTTGAACTTTGAATTCTAAAATGTGATCATATGCTTGGATTCAGACATATTTATGCTGAGAATCATGAGTTTTATTAGTAAATTCATGATATTACTAATTATAATCAGATTCATTTCATTTGCCGCTTGGCATTAGACAGATAGATAGATAGAGAGATAGTCTATTATTTCTTGACATTGCTACGTTACTATACACTGTCTGTAACGTTGCTGATGACCGTAGAGTACGATGGCAAATAAATAATACCTCTCTATCGATCTATCGATCCAATGCCAAATGTCAAATTAAATGAATACACCTGTAATAAAATACTCAACGAATGAGTCCATTAAATAAACATGTGTATCACTTCCTGGCTTCCTATTCTTCAGCTATTAATTCTGTTGAATCTTGAATGAATACTGTAGTTTTCAACTTAATAGGATGAATAGTATTCATTCTAGATAGAATGAATAATATTCAACTAAATAGAATTAATGATGAATTCAAATGAAATCTAGAGCTGGTCAAATAAAATTTGAATTTTGTGAGAATTGAAATGATTTTTGTTGAGGTAGAATGTGTATCACTTCCTGTCTTCCTGTCGTAATACGTATTTTGATGAGGAACACTGACACGGAAATGTGGAATTCAGTTGGAACAAAATTGATCTTGATGATCATCACTATCTTGGTAATCTAATTTGATTTCAGAATGAATAATTTTCGAATCCTTGAGAAATCCCACAATTTCGCAGCAGATTATCAACGTATCAATGCCCTTCCTCAATTTAATCGAATTCAAAAATGTAAAGCCTGGAAACATATTGCTACCTTCATGGAAATAATGAAAGGCTCAATAATGAGTCATGACTTGCCGCTTCCTTTGAAGTAGGTACCGTGTACAAACTACTAGTTTTTTACAACAGTCATTTGCATCTTGCTGATATTCTCTTACAACTGAATTCTTCATCATCCATCATAATTTGGTTCAAAGTCAATGACTTTTCATCTTCCATCGTATTTGGTTCAAAGTCAATATTTTTATGCGTCAAGGTCGAGATTAAGATTGAAAATAATATAGAATTGAATTGAATGCAGGGAATGAAACCAAATTGAAAAGTGGTCTATCCTACGTGGATTATCCAACCAGACAATATTATTATTCCGAATCATGAAGTAGGCCTATATGGAGTTAGAATGTACCAGCACAGCCTATTACATACAGTATAATATAGTATGTATAATAGGCTTTGGTCCAAATTTCTGATTGAATTTGGTGTTCCTCTTTCCAAATCATAATAATTATCTAGCGAATTTTTATAATATTTTTCTATCAAATATTTGTCAAAAATCCGTTTTGAAACTCCTCATTCGCAAAATTGTGGAATTCCTTCATTGTGGAATTTATACATCATTTCGTGTAATAAACTGTCAATTATGCCAATCAGAAATTTGAATTCTGACCAATCACAGAATGGCAACACTCTTTCACTCACTCTATCTCTCTCACTCTCAATTTAATTTCTCTTTCTCTCTCTCTTTTAATTTAATTCTTAATCATTTTTATTTTACATTTTTATCTGTTTATTGTATTTAAAATGTAATAAGCATTACTTGTTTTTTTTTTTTGCTTACTATGATTTAGTGTTTGTCTTGTCAGACACACACACACACACTCTCTCATCGATGGAAATTGATGGTTTTCGCGTTTTCGATGACCTTTAACTAAGCAGCTTGAATGGAACCAACTTTGTTAAATTGATATGAGCTTCTTAAATAATAATATTAGTCTGTTTCCTGAAACAATATATAGTTCATGTAGGTACTGTCAATAGACTGAATGTAGAATGATAACTGTAGGTTCGTATAGAATAACATTCTATTAAGGCAGAATCTCTAGCTTATTATCAAAAGTACCGAACCAGGAAAATGTTCACCTTTAATAAGTCATATCTTCAAAATATTCTACTTCATTTTCAAGGAAACTTCATTCGTTTAATTGGTGGTTCCACCAAGCTCACTCAAGGATGATCTTGGATTGCCTTATTTATGTTATTACCTAATTAATTCAAATAACTCCTTTTTCCCAATATTTTTTCCCCAAAAAAATGATGTATCTATTGAAATATAACATCCTTTCGTTGGCAGTAATTACATTATATCATACTGAGTTTTTATAGACAATGAGTTTTAGTAGAGCTGAAGCTGGAGGAAGTCAACTTCTGAAGGAAACGCCCCTGAACGGTCGTTGACAGAATTAGCGTCAATTCCTGTCCAATATCAACTTTCATTTGTTGACAGTAGGTCATTTTTTCAAGATGATGACTCGCTGGTCTCTCCATAATAAGTATGGCACGCGATACAAGAGCAATAACTCATTTTTCACTTTTTCAGGCTAGCTTACACAAAGAAATATTGCACTGACCTTCGTCATATATATATCGAACACGACACTTGAAAATTGAAAATAATACACGCTCCTCCAGTCAAGCGGACTTTGTCGAATAGGAAACTGTGCATTCATTGTTATGCAATATACATTACCTTCCCAACTGCATCAACCTTTATTTTTACCCTGTTTTTTATCATATTAGTGCACAAGTTGCTTCAGTATACGTAATGTTGAATTCGTGTCAATATAATATGATGACCAATATAACAACGACCCAAGGATGAAAGTGAAACTGAACTAGATACCTGCATGAACAGGAAATAAAATCTGATGAGAATCTAAACATTCATTTGGAGTCGACGATCTCATTGCAAACAGCGAATAACCCTGATCCTTGTATTCTTGAAGACCTCTACTTTAAAATCCTTTCATTTATCAGCTACCTACACAATAAACCGATTCAAATGAATCAATAAGTCGTCGCTATAATATTTTTTTTTTTTAAATAAGAAATTTAATAATATTATCAATCTATCAAATCCAAATATTTCAAAGTAGCTATCAAAAAATGTCAATACAGTAATGAGTGGTCTTGTAGACTGACCAATATTTTATTCACTGGCAAGCTCATTTTTAAGTAATCTGTCAATAAGTAGCCTACTCATCGAATTAACATCCAGATAACAATTAACATCTAATTAACAATAACAGGTAACTAACTGGAAGAATATAATTAAAAAAGTGCTTGACAGGCTGTTTTTTTTAGTGCTGTTGAAACCTTATGTTGAAACCTTACCATTGATTATATTTCCATAAAAGAGGAATTCTTATTGAAATTAAAATAGGTGGTTAAAATTGAAGGATTAAAAATTAAAGGATTAAGGATTATGCGAACAAATAAACAAATATATCCATTGTTGCAATTCAGTATAATCGTTTTTAATTTATTTTATGTAGGTAATGGAATAATGACTTTGATATTGTAGTTCTAAAAAGCAAAAAGAGTTTCGTTCAATTATTAATTAAGAATTGGGCTATCGATGTATCCAAAGCCAAATAACGTAGGCCTACATAATTATAAGTGCTATTCATGTTTCAATAAATTCATTCCAGATATTTTGACATTGAATAGTTTAGAGATGAATGATTCATTTTCTTTTTCCGAATAATTTTTCTACTAGTTGACTTTGGGAATCATCAATGTTGACTAGTTTTCAAAGAAGTAATATGTTGAACCAACAGTGTATGTCTATTTTCATTAAAAGATTTGAACCAGATTTTTTTCAAATATATGGGCTTAATCTCTTGCTCAATACACTAATGTAGTACACATGTGAAATAATAATCTTCTAATCCTATCTTGTTATACAACAAAAAAATGGGAATCCCAATTAAAATTGTGGAACAATTTAAATTATCAGGTTGGATAAGAATCTACCTTGGAAATTCTCATCTGAAAACTGGAATATTCAAAATAATTAGGCTTAGTATTCCACGCAGTGAATCTGTGTGCATTTTTTCTATAGTTTTATTGACAAGGTGACTTGTGTTATATAAGACGTCAGTGACGAGCAAATTTGTAACCGAATAGTGCCTAAAGCATCAATTACTTGAATTATACAGCGTTGAATGCAATTTCACAATGCAGACACATGTGTAGACAAAGCCTCACTCCGCACTCGTGTATAGTTGCATACTCGTGTATACTCGTACTCCGCACTCCTCACTCCGCACTAGTTGTACGTTAATGTGTGAGAAGACGTTTGATTCTCATTTGCGATTAACAAGAAAATAACCCAGTTAATTGATTGACAGGTTATAATCACTAATAATAAGTTATTGCCCAATTTTTGTGATGGCCGATCCGTCAATATACTGATATGAATTATTATTAATACTATTGAATAACATAAAATTTACTAAGATATTTTTTTAACAATATACGGTATTGAGAGTTGACAAGGTATTAGCTACCGGCTAAAAGTATGTAAATTATCATGAACGGTTTATTAAATTCATTCTCAATTTATGTTCCATTTCCTCAACTTCTATAAAGGTATGAACGTGATCAATACAGATATTACCGTTCCGGTATGGCGGTATTCATTATTTAAACCATGCGGTATGAACTTGTGTAAGGAGGGAAATACATAACAAAATTAAAACTTTGAAATGGAAGAATCCACATTTTGATGAGAATACTCCAGTTGAAAAACAAATTCCGAAAATATGGGATGGAAATAATATTTTTATGATGAAACTAATATGAACAGGCAAAAACATATTCACCTGTTGATGATACCTTTCTGGTATTATAATATACGCAACTGATCATTGCTTGAGTACCAATGAACATTCATGGAGTAACTAATAAATACAGTTTTTTTTTCAAAAATTATAATTTTGGTTTTAAAAATTGGGAAAAATATTATGATCAAATATTAGAATAAATTATTTTAATTACTCTACATTTATAAATTAAAATTCTAATTACTGATTACACATATATTTCTAGAAGTCTGTAAATTATCATGAAGTAGGCCTACTGTTGATTAAATTCATTATCAATTTCTATATTATATTATTCTCAATTTACTGATATACTATAAATTAAAATTCAGTAAACTGAATAAAAGCTCACTATTGACAAAGATATTAAGAGCTATTAACATGCTCAATACTGCATGTTATGGGTTCAATACATTTCACATGTGTGAGGAAACGTTCTCAGCTCCTATGTGTCAAATAAGATACCTGACGTATGCCAACAGTACTTGTTGAAGTGACATGACATCATGTTTCAATCATGATACGTAAAGACATGAAACAACAGTCCTCCATGTTCCTTGTCGGTATGATACGCATAAATTCCATAAAAAATCCTCGCCTATCAAAGCGCGCCTTTGTTCACCGCATTTATTACTGTCTGTCGGTTACCAGAACGACCTTTGCCAAAATTGCGCTTAAGGGCTAGGAAGCATTGCGGTACCAGAAAAAGGCGACATACTAAAAAAATAACTTGTGTTTTTTAGCCCCTAAGCTGACGTACCGTAAATAAATCAGAGAGCTACAATTTTTCAATTGTCTTATATGCTTGCTTTGTTTTATCTTGAGGAAAACTGACCACTTCCTTCACAATCAATTGTTAGGTACTCCTAGGACATTAATGTGAATTTTATACGGTTTTTTTTTAAAGATAATACATTGAGGCTACATTCGGTAATAGGCTACTTGTAATATATTTGGGCGGTATTTTTAAACGGAATGAATACTTCTACAGTGACTTCTGTCAGTGTCACTCCAGCGAGTGAGTAGTGAGGTAGTTCACTCCAGTCCTGCCGGCTTTTTGCAAGTGACCTTCAAAAACATACTTCTCTACTGGAGCAAGCGTTGTCTCTCTTATAAGGTCGGGTTTTCGCGTTATCAGTTCATTTGTCCGGCATTGCTTGTGAGCGCACACTTCTATTGGATATTTTGTGAACAACTTTCCACCATCATACCATAACCAGGTACTGCAGTCGTGTGTTAATAATTTATTGGTGTGTATAATTGTTGTAATTGCTGCTGTGTGTTGATAGATATTTCAAATAGATTAATAGAAAATTATTTTTATATTGTTTGGGGTTGAGTTGTTTAGGCGTTTAATTGATGAGTGATAGTCAGTTTTCAATGGATTTATATGTAGATATTTTCGATATTTTCTTCAGATATTTTTTGTTTTCTATAGATATCTTAAATAAATTATGTCTATAATATACATCTAATATTAGTTATTGATATCTAGTTATCTAAAATCCAATCTATTAAGATCTAATTGATTATACAATAGATATCTTTCAAGATACTGTATTTCAAAAGCAAGTGGATTTTTTATTCAATAATGATATACTCAATTATTGCTTAGGACAATAATTGTTATTATGAATGCGTAGCGGAAGCCAGTATTGATTTTCTAATAAATGACAAGTTTTTCTACTTTTCTTTCTTGGTTTAAAGATATTTGAGCAATAGCTAAAAAACTTTTGATATTCTATAATCATTAACAGATAGAAATATTATTTTTAAATTATTCTCATAAAATTGATCAATATTATTTCAATTCCCTTTTGCATACTATGAAATTGATGAGAATTTGATGGATAAACTTTCAATAGATAGAAATTTGAAAAAAGGATAAATTGGAAGCGAACAGAATTTTTGATTGAATGAAATTGCCTAGTGACATTTAAAAATAATAAAGGAACTTGTGAAATAATTTTATCCATGAGAAATATAGCCATAAAATATATGAGAATTCTGCTTCACCATCTCACACCGGTTTTTCAACCCCAGAAGAAAGCGCCCTCAATTCATTATTTCCTTTTGTTATTATTCAATTAAAATATTTTGTCAATTATATCGAACTTTTGTTTTTGTTTGTACAATAACTTTTTCATTTTATTTTGAAGTAATTGGAATATAATTGGTAATGGGTCAACTTCTCTTGCGTAACCCTACAGGTGAAGCCTCACATGTAAGCTTAACACGCACCCTTGTATTGAGCCATTTAATATGAGTTTCCTATTGATCAGTCATCAGAGTGTGGGTTTTCCGTTCAGAAAAAGAAAGTCAATCGTGGAAATTTGTTTACAAAAACAAAAAATATTGATGGACACATCCACGATACTACTATTTGATTTAAAGTAAAGAGAAATAGAGGATTAAAGAAAGGATTAGAAGTTTGTAACAAAGACTTTGTGTTAAATTCATATGCTAGATCAGACCAGACACAAAAGCTCTACCAAAACACTCCATAAAATTAGAATAATAATAATCATAGTTTTTATCCTTGAAAGATAATATAATAACATGAAAACATGCGATAATATAATAACATAACAATATAATAATATAACATTTTTCCCCAGGAGATTCCCCATTTTCCCTATTAGTCTATCTAGTAGGCTATCAATCACTAATAGATCGATTTCCACTTCTTCAACCTACGCAATTCATTCTACCTATATCAATACTGAATGTATCTATTTTCCTTTTTCATTCGTAACCCAATTCACTTATTTCTTATCAATCCAAACTGCAGTCTATATCTCAACTTAAATTAATACAGCTGAAACTGTAGAGAAATATCTGCTCTAGTTGAAACTAATTGACTACTTATCTTTTAATTGGCCTGAATATTCTGCGAAGCATATCTGAATCCACTGGTATTGTGGACTGTTATTTTTGTTGATTAGTTTCATACTACATTGCATTGGAGTGAAGATATTCGAAATACTATTTCATAACTGTAGCTCAAGCAGTTTGAAATTAATTTTGAACCAATTTTCAATAAGTTTCTAATTGATTTTGATATAGAAAAATCTTGCCAAAATCGGGAGTTTCAATTTTATGCCAAGTCGACGAAGCAAGTGTAGTGAAACTAAAGAAAAGTGAATACTGGATTATAATTTGTGTTAAAGAGACTGTTTCATGCAGAGTCTTCAGTGAGAATCTTCTTTGAAATAGAAAATTTTGTATAATTTCCAGTGTAGGCCTACTATATTTTTACCAATTATGACAACTCGATTTCATTCATCAATTTCATACATCCATGGAGTCTCTCATAACATAGCCTAATGATAGAAAAAACTTCTGAGTATTAATTCCGCCTTAGAAAGGATTTACCGTATCAAATATTTTCCAATCAAATTTGTGATTGTAATGCTCATGAGCAGATTGATTAATAAATTTGATTAATAAACTAAAAGTCGTCATCTCTCATAATCAACTCCCTCATTACCCACGAACAAGCCTAGAGCTCATGTGGGCATCATCCTCAGAAGAAAAGAGAAAAAATTGAAGATTGACTCATCAGCTCTAATCAGCTGTACCGGTAATAGAGATATCCCTGAAAAAATATTACGTTCCAACAAATCATTGCATACATTACAGATGAATGACTCTTACAAAATCTGAAGAAAAAATTTGGAAGAAATTTTGGGGGAGGGCGAGGGCGCTCAATAATTTAGAAAGTTCATAAAAACTTGTTAGCTCAAACACTGAGAGTATGATTCCTGAAAGTTTAGCATATTTCTAATTCGTGATTTTAAGTGGTGAGATTGAGCGCCCTCGCCCTCCCCAAAATTTCTTCCAAATTTTTTCAATGTCAATGGCTTCCAGAACAGAGTTTTCATTTTTTGGTTTGGCTACACATAATTATTATATTGTATGTATAAATGTATATTGCAGAGGGAGACGGGTTTCTTATTTAGGCTATATCAAACATTTTCTTACTGAAAGCTTATAAAATTTTTTGGATTTTTCTTTGACACAAATTTTAGTTTCCACACCAGCGTTTTCAATAGGGTCGGGGGTAGGGGACGGGTGACGAATTCTTTTTTGGAGAATTTTTTGAGAGGATTCTAAATTTTCTCACTGCACTCTTCAGAAAATTCTCAAGATCAAAATGCAAATAAGCCATAAAAGAATAAGCATCCCTAAAAAGAATAAGCAAGAACCCAAACCCTAAAAAGAATAAGCATCCAATTGATAATCTGAATCTTGTTCAATAGAAATTTCACTAACAGATTTTTTGTCAACAGTGACACACATTCAAAAGTGAAGAGAGATTGCAATGAATTTTATCTTTTTCTAGAGTCGCTGCGATAAGAGTTTGATTTGCAACAGGGAAGCCCTATACATGTATCTGTTGAAGCTGGTGGCGATAATTTGATTAGGAGGTCTGTCGACCTCTCAGCTCAGCACAACAACTTTACACACTAACTTTTTCCAACAACCACCGAAAGCACCGTGAAAAATGCCCGTCTCAGAGAAAATTGGAAGAAGGAATTGTATCCCAATTCTGCATTGTAGGGGTACCTACTATGAAGTTGGATTTGATGTGGTAAGTGCCAAATTACTGTAATTCTACTCTAATATTTTCTAGACGAAAATTAGATGAATATAATAATTATCTTCGTTAATATTATTGAAGATAAGTTAATGATGTTGTCAATTCCACTGTACTGAACAATAGAATTGACAATATCATCAAGTTATCTCAATTATGGACAGTTTCCACAACATTAACGTTTGTTCTACAAATTTTATTATGATGTTAATTAAATAGTTTTTAGTGATGATGGATCCTGTTTTCTAATTTGGATGTTCTCAATGATTATTGAAATTCTTGGTATTATCATTTCTATATTGAATTTTTATTTTTCATACATTTCCATGTTGGTGCCATAAAATGTTAATGAAATTATTAGAAATTTGTCAACTATAAATTATTATAAAATTGATAGTGTTGTAACAATGTAAGAAGCTAATTAATGTCTGATCTGTGAATTTGCAGAACTCATGCTTCAAGAATAATAATAACTTTTTAAAATAAAACTTTATTCAACACTTGATTATGATCGTACAGATGAAACCAAACAACTCTTTAAAAAAAGTTTTTTTTTGATTGGGCATACCTTATCTAATTATTGATATCTTCGAATTTGCACATTGAATATATTTTTATCATTGTGAATATTTTTAATTACATTAATTCATAGTCCAACAATTATATAGATATGGAAGTTTCGCTGGCAAGTTTTTTATTTGGTGAACTACTAAAAAACGTCGGGATTAGGAAAATGAAATCATAATAATTGCAAGATATAGAAATAAGATAAAGAAATGGAAATAATAAAATTTTCTTCTGATGAGCTGCTGAGCTTCAATAATATCTTTTATTAAAATAGGAATTAGAAGTACTATCAATATAAGAGTAGCGAGGAGGCTATTACTAAATAGTAGCCTACTAATTCAATATTTTTTATTTATTTAAAAGTGGGTTGGATTTTTCACTCAATAAGTGTATTCTGAACATTAACTCTCACAATATCTATTTTGTTCACCCTTAAATCTATGTAATTTGTTTTTCAGGGACGAACATTCAGTGGCCTCATCAAGTCCTACTTGGAGGCATCCAATCAGCTGAATAAAGTCTACCTACCGCTTTATGAAACACAAGAGGGCCGATCTGTCTATGAATCGACATTGGCATCAGTGAAGGAGAACTTCCCCCAGTATGTGAGAGAAATTGAAGGAACAGCCGATGGAGCTAAGGTTCCCTTTCATAAGGTAACTGGACACTTTTGCTACTTTGTTTATCTCATTCAATCGGATCTTCATCATCCACTACAATTTTCAACAGGGTTACACATTCTATTAAAATTTCTTTCCTCAATTGACAACTATTCAAATCATAATATCTTTTTCCATTTTAAACCTTATATGGCCTTATTTACTCAGTTTGGCGATCACTTAAATCTTTCTCATTTTCAATTTCACATGGCCATTTTCGTCCTATAAATAAGCCTGAATCTCCTTTGAAGAAACTTAGAAATTAATATTATAAATAATATAATAATTATAATATTAGAATATTATATATTGCTTATTGCGTGTTGCTAGTTGCTTGTAGCTTATTGCTTCGGTGTGCGAGCTGCCTTATTATTACCAAATTGCTATACTGTACTATATTAACAAGCGCTATCGTCGCATTCCAAGTAAAAATGAATTTGTGTTTGAAGTCAATTACATCTGAAACAACTATTAACAGACATTTGTGAATCTATAAAAATGTTGATGAGAAAATCCTTCTGGAGTGATTTCAGGATTCAATGAAGGATATCTTGGAAATATTTTATGTTTTCTACATATTCAGCAGATATCCAGCAATAAAACATTACATTAGATCGGCTAGCATACTACAAACAATCATTTATCTAGGAATGGGGAACAATCATTCATAACAGAGGAACATAATAGCAGTCTAAAGTGAAACTTGATTTAGAGGAAGGATAAAACGAATAAAAAGAATAATTCATATCAGTAAATAAGTGGTTGAGCTCATAAAATTGTATTTGTTCTTCTTCAACTACCACACTAATTTATTGTTGTTTCGTGCAGTTTGATTACCAATGATTAATATTTCTGTTGGAATTAATTTCAGCTATTCCTATTACACATGGATGAAATCCTTCCCAACGTTCTACAGAAGAAAGTTTCAGAGAACACAAATGGATGCTCTACTATGTGCTGCAATCAACCAGGACAGGTAGGCCTATAATGAGATTCTGTCATTCAGAAAGTTTTTTTATGTTGATGAATAGGCTTTCATGATTTTTTCTTAGCTTTTAGTCTACCAATTGAAAATTAATTTTACTAGGATTTTACACGTAATTTCACAGAGATTGGTATATTATAAGAGGCAGGATATACATCAAAATGATAAATCAAAGAAAGATATAATATGTGTGAGGATCTCATTCTGAATAGAAACAAAATTAATTAATAATTAAAAAACAGATGAAAATGTCATCTAATTCCACTAAAATAGTTTCAATGATAGGTCAACTCATCACTTATTAGTAAGAGTCGAAACTCAGGTAATAATACCATGAGCGTTGGAATTTATTTTGTATTGAATAAACAAAACTATTTCATTGTAATAAATTGTGCTATTATAACATAATATTGTAATCATTCCATATTCTTATATTCCTTTGAACAGTTTTGAATTTACATATTTGAATCAGAATTTAAAATAAAAAATCCTAAATTACTATTTTATTAAAAGAAGAGCATCCTCCACAAATAATCACAATGAATACTATTACAGTATATAGAAGGAGATGGGGAAACACTGATGAAATAAGAAAAGAAGTGCAAACTGGAAGTCCAAAGAAAATTGAATCTTGATTTGAAAAATTTAATGTTTTATAATTTCAACAGAATGATAAGGAATTAGAAACTTGAAACTTTATTTGGAAAAATTCTCTTTTTTCCTTGGAAAAAGGAAAATTGAATCTTGATTTTAAAAATTTATTGTTTTATAATAATTTCAACAGAATGATAAGGAAATAGAAATTGCACAGTAATCTAGTATTCCTAGACTGTGGATGAGACCAAACAAGTATATTCTATTCGAAGTGGAGAAGATGAAAAAAAAATTCTATTTGTATGTAGCCTACGATTTTCCAAGTAAAATAAATTATTATTTCAAGAATATTCAACACTGGAATGATAGAATAATGGAGAATAGGTCAACAACATATCTGGAAAAAAATCTATTAATTCTATTATTACTGAATTATACTAACAAAACAATGTCTGAGATCTGTAGGCTCATGAATCATATTATTTTAACTTCGGACACAGTGTCTGGTGAGATGTGATATTAAACATAATGTAAACACTAGGATGTAGTCCTAATGAATCCAGTGTTTTCAACATATTATTTTATTTATTAGGAACTCCTCGGACACACAGAGGATGCACTATCCGAAGTTCTGAACCATATCTACTTTGTCTCGGCCCATATAAAAGAAGATAAGCCGCAAGGTAAATGGAAGGTGACCGAGGAGAAGTTCACATCCCTTTGCTACGCTGGTTGTCTGCCCGGTTTCACCATGTCCTACAACCATCACGGACTTGTGTTTTCAGTCAATATCATCAGTGCTCGGACTCTGGTTGCTGGCAAAACACGTAAGTTCTCACATTCCAGTTCATTAATTCGATGAGATGAAATGAAAATGAAATTCATTCAGCATGTAAAACTACAAACGAAACTAAATAATATTCAATTTTTTCATTCAGAATTATACTGACAGTAGTTTTTGATAGATATGCCAGTCACATTTATTTTATCAAACAATTATATATATTATATAATTATATTCATAACAGTTATATATTTTAATTACTGTAAAGTTGTTATGACAAATTAACTTTTATTGCTTTGCGGCCATTGCGGTACAAGCTTGATATTAATACAAAGAATCACACATAAAAATACAAAAGAAAGAACTATTAATTACAATGAAAAAATTGCAATTATAATCTTACATTTCAAGTTATGCTCTGGGGAACAAGTTATATTAATCAATAACAAAGCAACTTGATAATTATTTATAAGTAATCAAACAATAATTCAAATAATGCTATCAAACACTTTAATTCCGTCCTCAACAGTGAGAATTAAAAACAGAGGCCTGTTCCATTAAAGTTAGAAGTCTTGTACATAGTTTAGTACGAGTTAGTTTAGATTTAGTTTAGTACAAGAAAAGGGCAGGTCTAAACTACACTTTTGGGTTCATTATTGCATATAGTACGCCGTGGACAATGTATGCGTGTAGTAGCCTACATGAGTCGTAGTAGAAGGCAATATTGACACTAGATGAGGAGGGTATAGGGAGGATGTGGGATTTGTGGTGATGAGGTATTATAGTACAAGCGTGCTATCCAAGTCCAATGTGCATGTATCAGTCATTTTCCTGTTTTACAGGACTTATCTATTATTATGAAAACCTCCAGAATAAATAGCTGGAGGAAATGATTAGGCCTACTCCATATCCAATAATGTAATATCAAAGACAATTTAACTACTCAATATTTAAAAGTGAAACTATTATTCAATAGTTGAATTGTCTTTGGTAATATGCATTTCAATTTTCAATAGCCACTTTTTAATTCTATTAGGCCTATTTGATTTGAATTATTATCATAGCTCATTTATTTCTATCGCTGATTTTTCAGCAAGAAGTATTCTAACGAGAGCGCTGTTGGGTGCCGAGAATTTGTTACAAGCTCAACAAATTCTGCGTGACACTGGATGTGGAGCCGGCGATGCGTTCAGCATAAACATGACGTTTTTGAAACAAGATGGCGACCGACTTTTCCACAATGCTGAGGTTGCACCCGCCGTCAATTCAAACGAATCTCCACTGAGTATCCTCACGGCTTCGCCAGGAGAATACATATTCCACTGCAACAGGTACGGACTAAGAGATTAGAAGAGAAATAGAGTCGCTTTGCTGTGTTCTTTTCAGATATTAAAACAAATTTATACCAACTTATAAAGGACCTACATGAATAATGCTATATTATAATAATGCATGGGTTTATTTTATGATCACAGCTAACAGATTGATGAGTTAAAGAGCGGCAATAATAAATCAGTACCGTGAGGCTACTTTGTTCTGTTTTTCACTCATTCTGACATAATAAACCACTCTATACACTAAATGACATTGTTTGAAATAAACACAAAATGATCCAGTGATATTTGACTACATCCTAGTTGTTTTATTAAACACAAAGTTTTTACACGGATATTTTCAGAACATTATAAAATACATTTCACAAAAAATCTATTATATTTTTTGTTTGTGTCATTCTTTATATTACCATAGAGAAAGCATATCCTGGAAGATGTTACTAATTGTTATAGATACAAGCAGGAGTATGATGCTTTGCAGTGTACAACACATCAAAATTAACATTTTTATTTTAAATTCTACAAGGGCAATTTCCACCCAAACAAAATGCACATTCTGTTTATTACTAGCTTGAAGAAAAAATATTTGTTTATGGAAAAAGTTATAATATTGATTTTTATTGATATGAGATATTCATGGATAAGAAATTGTTCATTGAAGATGGATTACATATTTATTGAATATTGAATACTTTTGTTTTTAAATTGTTGAGATTTTGAGTAGGTTTTAAGTTAGCCACTTTGATAATAAAAATAACAAGTGTATCAATCTAAAAATATTAAACTCTGATAATCTTAACACCAATCACTGGAAATTGCAATTTCCATTCTAATAGACTAGTTGCTTATTGTGCAATTTAGCTGAAATTCAATTGTTTTCATTTTTTCTTGGTGAAGTCATCTATAAAATTTTGGTAATTGAATAATTCATGAAAAACTCTCACATGTTGTATCTTTCTATATAAATACAATATATATTGTATCTTTCTTTGTAAATACAATATATATTGTATCTTTCTATATATAATACGTCTAGTAAGGCTAGAATCGTAAATATCTCTCCAGAAAACTTGGAAATCTATTGTACGGTGGTTGATAAAAATTTTTTTAGCAACACGTTCCAGTTCGTCCTAAGTTATTAACTCTCGTGCAATCGGCACTACTGTATTGAATAGCATTAAATGCTTTCTGACAAAAATGACTATCTTTTCTAGGTTCCTAAGACTGAATATCCCCGAAGTGGGAGGGATGATAGTATCCAGCAGCGATGCTCGAGAAAGAGCGATGCAGTGCATTTGCAACAAGGGGCCGGCCAACTTGAACGACGTCGTCAAAGTGCTTGGAGACCAGTCTGCCACTGAGGAGTTCACCATTTTCAGGGAGAGTGGAGATGACGATTTCGTTAAAACTGTGGCAGTGGGTAAGTAAAGCTCATTTTCTATCACAAAAATGAGAATAATATTCTACAATGAATGGTAAGGATAGTGATTTGTACAGAGGGTGTATAGTAGTGATTTGAACACTACAGCGCATTCTAGCGCACGAATTTCGTCTATGAAATTTCGCCTCTCCCCCTCTCCTTAACATGCCTAGTCTATAATATGTGTCTACCGTATATGAGCTACGCTCTCCGCTACACTCTGCCCTCGCCACTCCAATAGGTTTTCACCCTTATGGATGAAAACCATAAGTCTATGAATAGAAATCTATGAAGTCTATGAATAGAAATTACATGAGACAATAATAATAATAATGGCGCTTGTTACAAGGCTGTACTCAGATCATATTGGTGGTTGAAAACCACTAAACTTACCACCATAGCAGATGGCTTCTAACCAATTTGCATAAAATTCTTCCTATCCAGATCCACATTTTCCGCTCATTTTCATCTCACTCATTCTGTATTTCCCAAAATTGATTTTTGTATTTGCTGAATGTTTTCTAAAAATGTCGAAAAATGCATTTCTTTAATAAATTTGAATTTTGAAAAGCAAGAAAACTAAAATAAGAGACATAAAATACCAGATGGCTTCTGACCAATTAAATTTGCATAACATTCTTCCTCAGATACCCATTCATTCCTAATATATCAAAGATGAGCTTTGAAGCTTTGAGCTCAAGTTGTCCAAATGTTGAAAAATTACAAGTAATCTAAAATAAAAGACATAATATCAAAGTAAACACCATAAAGTGTATATTCTCTATTAATGATGAATCAATCATCCAAGAGCATAAAGCAAGGTTTGAATGTAACTGTCTGTCACATACATTTGCATGTTAGCTACACGTGATATTATTGTCTCTGTTATTATGTTAATGTAAATCCTGAAATCAACTACTAAAACAATCAAGGCAGTAGGATGACAAATGTAGAATTAAATTGTATGTCCTCGCAGAGTATAATTAATAGTTTTATCCAATAATGTAAGTGTTGAGCTTCGTTAGTGTCACTGTCAATTGATACAATTATCTCAATGAACAGACTTGTATAATGTACATCAATGCTAAACATCAAATGTGAAAATTAATAAATCTTCATTTTTCTCCAGGTATATTCGATTGTGTGGCCAGAACGTGGAGTATATATGCAGATAATCCAAAGACCAATGATCCCATTGTTCAACTTCATATTCAAATTAAAAAGTAATTTTCGAATAAAATTTCAACTCATCAAAATAAGCTGCACTCAACTGAACTAATATGTGTATGTTAATATGTTACATATTACATTTATGTGTATTTACTTACACATACATATTACATTTTTATGTAATGGTAAAAACTAAAGAATAAGCAATAGTTTTTTTTATCCAAGGGATAAGTATGTTATTTTTACAGAAAAATATTTCAAATTTGAATTGAAAAATAAATCCATCAATATGTCTACTTTGAAAAAAATTCAA
Organism: Laodelphax striatellus; assembly: GCA_017141395.1. NCBI lineage: Eukaryota > Metazoa > Arthropoda > Insecta > Hemiptera > Delphacidae > Laodelphax > Laodelphax striatellus. The sequence continues at coordinate 7,810,893 of CM029535.1, read as the reverse complement.
GTTATTATTGAATTTGTAGCTATGGCTTGTAGGCCTAGCTATACAGCTTGTATAATATATTATGCAAATGAGGGGATCCTCCCAGAATTTTAGCTCAATAGGTCTAAACACCAGTACAGTACTTACTGATTCGTTAGAATGTGATTCATTATTTTGCGATTCGATCATTTCTATTCCAATAAATAATTAGAATTTCAAGTTTAAGATGTATATTAATTTAAATTTAAAGTGACACTATTTTTTCAGTGTTCTAGGATTAATCGATTGTGGCTTTCCCATACCTATGGGCTGTTGATAATATTCGATAATTATTAAAAATATATTCTTATATTTAATACAGTGTGCAATCAATTAAATAGTTGATGTGATATTAGATAACTCTTTATTGTAGATTGTAGTTGTATTTCATATATTTTATCTTCTTCATTAATCGTTATCACAACTGAATCCAATGTATGTTTCACCCTTACACAAATTGTACTTATTACAAATAAAGTGATCCAAAGATGACTGTTTACTGATACGAACCTCTTCTCATACTTAAAAATAGAAATCTATGATTATTTCTTGATCCATTACAAACTGCGATTTATACACTACTGACTTCACTTCACTACCGGCATGCGATCAATTTTCTCCCCCAGAAAATTTTGTAATTTTCACCCTCATAAAACACATCTTATTGCTTCCTGTAATGTAAATTTTCTTTTTCGGTTCTAGCTGAAACACCATGTTAATGTTTCACGTTTCAGTTTTGTTAATGTTTTTGTCTTTATGGCAACATGGCGGGGAGTTTGACCTGTGGTATAGCTTCACGTTGGATTGTCTCAATTTGGAGAAAAATATATGACCTGCAAAATTAATTCACGAGACGTAATTAGAATTGCTGTTTTGAAGCTATGAAATAAACACTCATCACAGATGGATACTCAGCGACTCTGATAACAAACTTAATTTAGTATGTCTTTAAATTACTCTCTAGAACCATCTCGTCTGAGCATTATCATTTGAAAAACTCTTGTTTGTTATCCGAGTTCCGAAGTATCACCCTGTGAGGAGTGCCTTAATGTTCATAATGAAACTTTGATGACGATCATTTCATCCTTTCATGAAAAAATTGCAGGTACAGAAATAATAAATTTTCATTGAATGAAGTCAGAGAAAGATTTTGGTTTGATAGAATTAAATTGAAGACAATAAATCAAAATTCAATTTACTTTTATTCAAGTCTAAAGCATTAATATCCAAAACTTGGTTAAAATATACCAGCTAATTGATAAATATTTACAAAACTAGAAATTACTAGCACTGTAGTTTTCTATAAAATCCACATTATAGAATTAAAAATTAAAATGTTTCAAACACGACATTGTACTTCTACCAGCCAGAAGTAAGCTAACTGAACACTAGATTTCTAATATCGAATAGACATAAAATAAACTATGACCTCAATCTCTACTGTGTGAATAATTCAAGTCTACCAAAAATAGACTAATAATAGAACGAAAATAATTTACAAATATTAATTTTCTTTGAAAAACATTAAAATGAGCTGATAAAACTTCTTTAATAACCTATGTTATACGGTATATAATTTATGTTTGAAAACTACTTCTTTAGAGCCAAGTTTCATTAGTAGAAAACTAGTAGCTGGTATAAACTACAGTCCATTGGTACTTTCCCAGTAAACTCTACTACTAATTCTACTAATGAGAACCCGCCTCGAAAAAATTAATTAAGAAGCTATCTACAGCAAATTGCAAGAAATATATTACACAAATTTATCCACTAATATCAAATCAAATAATAATAATAATTCAAGATGGGATGAATGTGATGAACGCTCATACAAATTTCTATGCGATCAAAATATATATACATACACTATCTTCTATATCTTATTCCAGTTCAGACTTTGATCGCACGTTTTGAAAAAAGGAAGAATAACCTCCAAAAATATTTTTAATCACAAAAAAATGAAATTTAATGTTTTATTAACAAATGAAAATTAACTTGTAACTAGTTAATAGTTCATTGAACCGTTCAATTATAGCACACAACTAAAAAGAAAATGTACAAGTCTTAAATGTTTGACTATTTCCGGAACCATTTTTAAACAAATTCGTTATGACAGGAAATATATACCAAAATTCTCATGAGTCCTAGGTCCTGGAAGAATTTACTGAACAAGTAAGTTTAGGCGTCCTCATCACTAGTAGTGATTATATCTCCAAAGTTTTGTACAAGTAAGTAAACAATATAATCACATATCATTACATCGAAGCAATAAAAACACATACCTATTCACAAGATCAATCGTAAATCTAATTTTAGAAGGTTATAAACTAGATATAAATAGTACTACTTATTATCTACTTAATACATTATTGAAATAGTCGAATAATTATTGCAATTATTGTAAGCATAAGATTCAATTTCAATTTGTACTCAAACACTCGAATTCCTAGAACAAACTACAGATTTTGAAATCATTCATTTTGAATCACCATGATTGGGAACAATTCAAGAGGAGTAGGCTATAAATTCTATTTGAGAACCAACTAGGGCCAGTTGCACGAACGTTAAAAAAGGATTTGACTCCGATCAAAATTTATAAATCTTTCGAGTGATCGGAGATCGTGCAATCGCTGGTCGATTTACTAAATAATAAGTTACTAAAATTGGAGATGAAATTTGATTGGTCGAGCATATCGTCTCATCTAACCAGATGCAAGTGTATGATCCGGTTCTGTATGGTAGAGCCGTTGTGCAGTCGAATCGCCTCTTCGGCATCAGCCGGCGTTTGGAACGCAATGCGAGCATCGCCAGTCACTTGGCCGTAGTCATTGTACCTTCGAATCACATTCTCAGCAACGAGTTTGTAGTTTTTGAAAAAGTCTAGAATGTCGGTGACGTCAGCGCGGTACGGAATGTTTTCGGCGGCGACAACGCAGCCGGGCTGGCCGAATGAGGCCACTTTGGATTCGGGCAACAGGTCGTCTTCATCTTGTGTCTCCTTGTCATCATGTGTTGAAAGGGGAGCGGGGTCCCCAGGGGAGGACGAGCCAAATGAGCGGCCGCCACCGCGACCACGCAGCAATCCTCCTCTAGCTCCCCGGACGCCTCCGCGAGCACCACCTTCAAATCCACCTCGTCCTCCTCGAACACCACCTTCAAATCCACCTCGACCTCCTCGAACACCACCTTCAAATCCACCTCGACCTCCTCGAACACCACCTTCAAAACCTCCTCGACCACCATTCTCGAACCCTCCTCGACCCCCTCGAATGCCACCTTCAAACGCCCCGCGACCACCGCTTTCGAATCCACCACGACCTCTTCCTCTTGGCATCATTGGAAATTGGCCTCTGCCCCTGAATGCGCCTCGCATGCCACCCCTGAACCCGCTGTCGCTGGGAGGGGCACCGTCGAACGGAGGCTGTCCGAACTGAGGTGGAGGCGCAGCCCCAGGGGGCCCCGGCAAGTGAGGAGGTGGCGCCAAGCCCGGTTGGTTGGGATTGGTGAGTAGATGCGGCGGCAGCGGCGGTGGCTGTGGTTTCTGACCCTTGCCTACAGCCCTGTCGAGCTCCTCCTGGCTCACTAACCGCACATGCACAAAGTTCACGCCCAGCTGACAGTTATTTCTCTTCACTGCCATGTCAGCCTCTTCCATTGTGCTGAACTCGCAGAATGCATCACCTGTTGGAGAGCCGTTTTCAACCATCACATGTATTTGTTTTGGTTGAATGCTGATCGAGCTGAAGAAATTCACAATATCTTGATAGTGCACAGTGAGTGGCAATCCTTGCATTATAATACATCTAGACCTTGATACACTTTTCTTTGGGAAACTGTGCAGTCGTTCCATGGGTGGGTTTGGCAGCAAAGTTCGTGAATTGAAATTTGGAACTGGATTTTCAAATTCATCCATTTCCGAGTCCTCAATTCTAAAATTATTAGGAGCTCTTGGATCTTTCCTATTACTCACTCTGTGGTCTACATCATTCATTTGATTGTAACGATTGCCAAACGAAGAAGGATTTGGCCTACTCATTCTTCCTCTCTTATTGGGCTGTAAGTTTCCTTTCTTGTCATTATCTGGTTCTTTATTAGATTCCTCTTTCTCCACAATTTCTTTGAACTCTTTAAACTGCTCATCAGAGCAGGGCATAACTTTGATTGGAGTCAATTCAACTGTTAAACCTTCAAACATATTTTTGGCTGAATTTGCTTTAGCATAATTCTCAAATCGGACAAAAGCTCGATTAACAAAAGTTCCATAGTGAATAAACAATTCAAGTGGATTTATCTGATTGAACACCACACGAATTTCTTCGTGATAAACATTTTTACAATCGAAAACAGGGTTCACGCCTTCATCTCCTTCCAAACACAAACATTGGAAAGTTTTCAAATTACGTTCAAAACGAAATAGCATTTTCTCTTTCAACCTTGTATCAACAGTGCCTTCCTGAGGAAAGAGAGCATCATCTGCTTCATCAAAAGCTCTATCACTAATATGATGAACGGCCACCACTGACTTTTTCAATTTGAATCCATTTCTCTTCAGTCCTTTTTGTTTGTCCCCGTAGTTGGCAAATCTGATAACAGCTCCATCTAGATTGCCATAGTCATTGCGTTGCAGTTTTATATACATGTTTGGAGATAAGTCATAGAAAAAATCATAAACATCTTTAGGACCATTGAAAATTGGAAAATTTTCAAGTGCAACACAGCAGTTTACATTTGGTACAGGATTATTTTGCCAACCAATACCACGTGGTTGTGGATGGTCGAAACTGTTTGGTTCATTAAACTGAGAGTCATATCTATTGAATTTTCGATTCCTTAAACCTGGTTTATGCTCATATGCAGGTTCATCATAATTCATTCTATTTTCGTGTTCATTATCAAATCTTGCAGGAGTTTCTTCAAAGCCTCTTCTTCTCCTCCTTCCTCCTTCATAATGATCTCCCTTGCTTCGATAGTGAGTATCTTGATTGTATTCATCATTTGGTGCTTTACGTTTTGAAGGACTTGTTCCTCGCCTGTATTCTCCACCACCATGAGATGATTTATTAGAATTGCTTGCTTTGAAAGGCGAGTTTGAAGATGGATTTGTTGTTGATTCATTATCCTTTTTATTTGTAGAAGATTCAATCTTGTTCATTTTATCATTTTGTTGGGAGGATTTATCCGGATAATTTGGATTAGATGTGGATTTTGTGTCAGATTCTTTATTTTCTGATTTCTCAGTTGTTTTTGATGTAGTTTTAGTATCCAAATTAGTAGAAGCTGTGTGGGCCCTTGTAGAATTTGCATCAGTTTTTGATTGATTAGGAGGCATAACTGATGGTTTAAAGGAGCTGTTGGGATTCTGATAATCCTTATAGAGTTGCTTGGGATCTGTAGACCGTTTATTATCATTTCTTCGACCCCATTTTGAGTCATCATCTCGCCTTCTGTCTTTTGAAGTTCGACGATCTTTAGACCGACTTCGATCTCTCCTACCACGTGGTTGTCTATGGTCTCTACTATTTCTCCTCCTCCTATCCTTGTCTCTGTTTTTATGATCTCGCGACTGAGACCTTGAACCAGGAGAAACTGAGCCTGATCTGCTTCTTCTGGCTCTTTCGTTCTTGATAGTATTGGCACTGTTGATATCATTATTGGCTGTGTTTTCAGGCTTTCTTTGTAGTAGAGGTAGTCTTGAGTTTGGAAAGTTTTGAGAGCCTTGAGTCTGTGGCACTTGTGGGGATGCTGATGGAAATGATGGAGCTGGAGAGCCTTGTTGATTTGCCATTTGAAAAGGAGGAGCATTAGGGGGGAAAGAAGGTTGAAAAGGCGCATTCTGATTAGTTTGTGGGAATTGTTGTGGTTGGCCCATTCTGGGCGCGCCTGCTTGGAAATGTGGAGGCTGATTCACGAGTTGAGTTTGAAAGCCAGGTGGATGCATTTGTTGCATGGGTGATTGGAAATTTGGGGCGACATTCATCTGTGGTTGCTGCTGTGGTTGAAAATTTTGTTGCTGTGCCATATGATGGCCTGTTGTTTGCATAATTGGAACGTGAGAAGTCATTGCTTGAGAGACTGGTGCTTGATTCACTTGAGGGATTGGCATCTGATAGGGTTGATTGATTTGTGGCGATGCTGTTTGAAAAGAAGGCATTTGTCCAGGTGGTAGCTGCTGCATATTTGGTTGATCTCTAGCCTGGAATGGCATGTGTGGTGTAGGAAGTTCAGCTGGTTGCGGTATGCCAGAATTAGCTGAAGGGGTGGCCATTGGGAAAGGTGTCATCTGAGGATACTGCATTGGAGTGATGGAGGGAGGCTGAGCTGCAGGGTCAGATTGTCCATAGATATTCTGCTGTACATTCGGCATCGTTGGTTGCATATTTGAAGCAGCTGTATGCTGCTGCATTGGAAACCCAGGCATTGCTGCAGATGGCTGCGAGACTGCAGCAGCTGATGACTGCGGTGTAGCCTGCCCCTGCATCTGCTGCATTTGCAAGAACTGCAGCTGAAGGCTTTGCTGTCGAGTTGTCTCTCTCTGCATTTCAGTGCGCGAAGAAAGAAGTAGCTTCACTTTGCAGTCCTTCACCTTGCCGCCATCACGCTGCATCGCTAAACGGGCATCTTCATCGGTACTGCAAAATAAATTCAATGTGATAAAAGATTGGATAACACACAAAGCTTCATAATCAATAGAATGATTGATATCATAAAAGAATTATTTGAAATTATAAAAATAGCCTACTCGAATTTATAAAATATTGATGTCATAAAACAATTATTCAAGTATTTATAAAAACGTTTACAGCCGACTTCATAGAAACAAATTAAATATAACTATCACTAAGAGAAATTATTTGATGGAGCTAATGCAATGATTTTCTTACTCTCCTCTCCGTTATAAGAGGTCAGATCACAACTCTTATTTTATCAGAAACAATTATATTAAATAATACTATAAAATCCATTTAAAAAACATATGAACATCAATTAAAAAGTATGAATATCAATTTTTTGAGCACTCTGTCAAATAATGTTTTGATTTGAATAAAACGCATTTGTTTTAAATTTAATGATTAAAATGAATATATTGATACATTCCTTTATTGTATTTTCAATTGAAAACATTCGGCCAAGTAGTGTGAACGATCTCATGTTGGATGATGAGAGGACTCCAAATAGACAAAACTCACATCAAATATCGTTTAAATTGAATTGTTTATTATTGTAGGTCTTCACAGTTATAAATTATATTAATCACCATGAATTCGCATTTTCAGTCAACCAGCAAAAATTAAAGACAGTACTAATAAATGATACAAGAGATTTTTCTGCACAACAGTAACTTAACTAATTATGCAATCTAATACTGTATACCGTATGTTTCATTTAAAAAGCTATTTTTATTCTTGTTTCAATAGTTAAAATAGTAGAGAATTAAATTATTCAGAAGCTAAATTATTGAATTCAATGAGTTTTTTTTAAATATTCACTCAACTTTTGAAAGGAGACCAACAACCATACGGTTACTGTTTTTGTGAGAAAATCACCATCATAGTAATGTGATATAGTGATTTAAAGAGCAATGGAAATGTCGAGAATAATTGCATGATCGTTCTTATAAGTAAATTCTTGAAAAGTAAATTACTAGTTTATAAAATCGTAAATTAGGATATTGATGTACCGTACCTTACCTTACGAGTCGAAGGCGAGTGAAAAATGTTTATCGAGTGCATTAACAATAATTTTCGTTCGAACTCATTAGCTACATATCTAATGTTCCCTAGTGATACATATATCGTGAAAGAAACAGGGCTTACAAAACCCCACAAAACCTGAACTTTGAGTTGAATCAATAATAATGATAGTAAACTGACTAATTAGATACATTTATGTATCTAGTATTATTGCATATCCACTGCGTATTCGCTAATTTGTGTCATTAGGTTACATATTGTAGTGCGGTAAATTTTCCCGCACAGACACACTTTTCCGATAGCTGCAGGAAAAGCTACCGGAATTAGGCATACGCTTCCGATAGCTGTAGGAAAAGTGCTTTTTGCGTTATTTACCTAATACAATAGTAGGCCCTTTTTTGGGTAACTGATGAAACCCAATTTCTTAGTAGTTAGTTACCTGAATGCTATGAATGCATCACCCAACTCGCCGCCTACTATATTGACGCCTCCCTCTGGAATCGACAATCCAGCGAAGAAATGACGTATATCAGCGGCCACAGCTGACCAAGGAAGGTTCTGGAGTCTCACTATCACACTCATGGTTCGGCTGCAAGAGACAAATTAAATCGTTATAAATAAGCTCCAAAAGAGCTATGATGAATAGGAGAATCCTTCCTATCCTACGCAAATTGTGTTGAACATACTACTTACAAATCGACGGTAACTGTTAAACGGTTTTTTACTGTTAAACTGTTAGGCCCAGCGCCCACGGAGCAACTGACTGCAGTCGCAAACCCAGCGTTGCCAGATACCATTGGCTGATATACCATTGATTATAATGAAAATGAAATGCTGATATACCATAGGAAAAATAATTCTGACATGAGACTATATTAAAAGACTTATGGAATGTGAAAACCATGAAAAAAATTATAGAAACTAAAGTTACTTGCGAATGGATAATGATACTTTCAGTTGTCTGTTGGAGAGAGTTGAGCCTAGCATCAAAAGACAATAAACTTAGGGATCTTTTACTTCGTACGTTTTCGAACGGACAATAAAAAGCAACACCGTTTCTAAATACATTGGAGCAGACAAGCGGTTTTATGAAAAACGAGCGACAGTTCATAAAAGCGCTCATTCACTTCAATAATTAGAAACAGCACTGTGCGTTTTTTTGATTGACCGTAAAAGCAAGCATAAAATACCCTAACTTTGAAAAAGCTTTAAAATAAATATCAAAATTATTGAACGTTGCATTCTTAGCAGTGTCACGACGCGCCAAAATTCAAACCAGACTTGATTTCCATTGTGCCATGCATGAAACGCGCAAGATCTCCACACTTCCGTTTTTGGCACGGCTTGCAGTGCACGTGCTTTCACTCTCCAATAAACACGTGCTTTTAAACATCTAGGAGTCGTTATAAGAACCAAGACTTGTAATACTAGCGTTCACATAAGAAAAAACTATCAGTGATTCCCTGAAGCTTCGAAATTATCATTTCTTTAAATGCAAAATGATCAAAATCTATTAACAGATTTCGGTATAAATTTGATTTAATTTCACGATATTGAGTGAAAAACGTTTCAAAGTTTTAATTATCTACAAAGTTTGTTAAAAAATCAATGTTGATCTATTGAAATAAGTGCAGAATCCGATAATAATCACAATCATGAATAGAGTACAATCACGAATCAAAGACGTGAAGAATACAGTAATGTATGCGCACGTTATGATGCAGTTCCAGACAGATTGTGTTTCCAACCAATTTTAGATGTTTTTACTAAATCCGTAAATTTCTAATAACTGCTGTAACCGTATTTCATTCAAATTCGAGCTTATTTCAAATGAAGCCATTTCATTTTACTGAAAATGATGTTATATAATATTATTATAGTGTAGGCTAGTGTTCTATATTAGCCTACGGTATCTGTTTCAATATTTGTAACTAGAAGTTGAGTAGGCTACTGTAGTTGAGAATGAGCATGATATGCAACAATTATAAAACAGAAAACGCTTTAAATCGCTCATTCAGAAATCAAGGATCGATTTATGATACATGCTCTGTTCACATAGCGTCAACCTTCCTCCACACTCTCGTCCGAGCGGCTCGCCTCAGCACTCGCGCGAGCGACAAAAACTGGAGCGTAGCCGAGCCATCCCGAGTGGAGGCGAGCGAACCATCCACACTCTCGCATTCGGCTTCGCTTGTCTAGACTCGGCCAGTGTTGAATGGGGATAAAATGAGGTGATTTGATACAAAAAGTAGTAGGTACTTCATTTAATATGCCTTCAATATTGTGTATTAGACAATTTGTTTGTGAGGGCTCAACTCAACCACACGATGACAAGTATAGGCATCGTGTCATATGTGTCATCGTGTGAATGACATTTTCAATACAATTAAATGGGAATTCCATTCCCATGATGCCATTGTATGCATGCATACTTGAGCTCGTGTGGTCGCCCGATTAAGGATCGTTCCCGTTTGTTCTGTGGGGATTGGGTCAAGTTGACTCCAGGTATCAGCGCGATCCAAGGGACAGAAGGTTTTGAATTACAAAATAGGCACACATGCAGAAGCCCTGCAAATCAATTTGGATCACTCGATACGACGATACCTCACGGGTGCAATGGGAAAATTCATGGTAGGTACGTAAACTGACTTGTTTTGGAGAATCTGTCAACAATGCGCCATTGTTAATTTTGAACGAAAATCGTTTGGTCTTTAAAAATCTGATGATGAATGCATCAGTTCAATAATTCATGAGTATTGTAGGCTGTATAGATGTGTTTGCCATTCATGGATGACTTTTCAATTTTGGAGTGACTACGATTTAGTAATTATGTAGTTGTTCACACTGACCTTTTCACTCAATTCTTGTTAATATTTTTCATTTTAAATTGATCACGCTTTTTGACTTAATTGTAAGCATTTTTTACGTTTCAGTAACTCCTGGTCAGAGCTGAAATCATGACCCCCTGTGCTGCGTAATCAAAAAAGATGCTTTGAAAGGTGTTGAAAATTCTACGCACAATTGGACAATAATATTACTGATATAGGTACTGATACTGCATTATTTCTTCTCTACCTTCCAGACGACAGGGATTAAATTCAAGCAGTATGTTTTCCTCGGGAGTACTCATGAAATGATATTGTTTTTGTGTCTTGAATCTTGTGAGAAAATATAATCTTCCACAATTTACACGGAATGGAAAGAATTGAATCTCATCAAACTTGAACTTATTCACCCTAAATTTCAGATCTGATAGCAAGATGCAAGTTTGTTCACACTTCCTAAGTTGTTACAGCAGTGCAGAATAGAAGGTGTTCTTCAGTTATTGGAAAATTCTGTGTTAGGCAGAAATCCTTTGCATTCTATTTATTCATGTAGAACTTTCCCAAGAGTAACATTTGCAAATGATTGGATGAATAAATATGAAGTAATGCAGTGGCTAGAGTAGTTTTAGATTTTTATAAAAGTAAGTTATTGATTTCCATTTTTGATCAGTGGAAATCTATTCAAGTTCGAGTTGAAACAATTCATACCGCATATCCAACACTGACTATTTATAGATAGGCAAATGAGTAAATAATAGCATTATTAATAATATTATTAATAGAATTATAACATTATTCAACCATGAAAATATTTAACAATGAAACTGAAACTAATTTTGTATGAAGTTATGATTATTGAGTATATTTCGACAATTTATAACGCCTTTGGGTGGAATGTTCTTGCTTGACGAAAATAGTCTTCAAATGAGATGCAAACTAATAATTATATTTATTACAGCCTTAAAATTCACCTCTCGTTATATCGTCCTACTGTATTGTATTACTTGTGTGTAATGAATAATCCACTGTAGGCTATTGTCTTGAAGATTCAGTATGTCTAGAACATATCATTTTTATTTATATAGTAACAATATGAACTGAAAAGCGTGTTTTATTTAAGGCAACTCCTTTAGAGAATTTTAAGATTAAAATATACAATCCATGGAATTTAAAAAAAATTATAAGTTTGAATCTTTCAAACCCCATCATACAGATGGGATAAATAAAGGAAAGAAAATAATAGGCCTATAACCATATCCTCGATACATTCAAAATCTTTGTACAAAATTTCAAGTTTATCAGTTGTGTAATAATTAAGGCGTGATGATCGAACATCCAATCACAACCTTTTCTTTATAATAGTATCAGATTTATCTGATAATTATTGTTATATTATCTTATACAAAGTGGAGCATAATTGACTTCCTAGTTTCAAACGATCACTGAAGAGCACACATGTGACGTAGCAGAGTAGTGGCGTGGAGAAAATTACGCTACTTCAAGTAGCCACCATGTGAGCATCGAGGTTTTGCCACAGAATTTTTTTAAAAAGTAAGGATATTGTGGTGGAGACGCATAGGGCTTCTCGTATAGGCGGTTTGGTTTAATCAATCATGAATTTGCTTCTCTCGTTTAGTTACTTCAAAAACCTCTTCAAAGCCCTAGAGTTTATAGTTTGGTTGCCTGGTATCCTTCGTAGGCATTATTGAGCCTTACTTTTTGGGATAGAAAGGTTCAACTGTTTTACAGTAGCCTATTATGAAAAGTTAGATACAGTTTTACACCCCAAAGTGAAAGAGTATGACAGGAACATAACATAGAATCTTTTTGGTTTCAATAGAATGGTGCCACGGCTCATGTCGCCCGTCGTTCACGCCGAATTCTGCAAGAACAGTTTCCCAGCCGCCTGATCTCCTTACGAGAGGATATTCCATGGCCTCCTCGCTCCCCGGATTTGAGCTCATGTGATTTTTCCTTAGGAATACCTCAAAGGTGAAATTTACGAAGTTCCACCAAGTAGTAGGGTTCCTTATGTACGAAAACAATCCTTTGATTGCCTATTCGTGAAGAAAGCAACATACCCCAATATTCTGTTTCTAGGGTATCTAGGGATATCCAAACCACTTGATGTTACTCTGGGGGTCGCGTCTGAGTCGAGTAATGGCGGATGTCGAGTTCTATAATATAAACGTTCGTAGAACGGTAACCATGAATGATAGAAACTTGTAATAAACAGGATTCGATTGAAAATATGATGTTCTAAATGTTTTGTCATCACACATTTTCGGCTAAAACGGCAGTTTCATAATCAAAAAAACGTTTTTGAAACTTTTTCGTAAAATCATTACTCTGCGGTCTGGTTTTTTCGAAATTCTCGATGAATACGACATTTCTAAACATATTTGCTCCGACAAAACTTATTAAGGAACATTTTTAAGATATATTCCCGTTTATTAGAAAGTTTTATGATCAATGGGTTTGATTTTATGATTCCTTTATGGAGCAATGTTTGTTGCTCAAGGCAGCCGGTCCATCTAAGCTATTTTGAGTGGTAGCCTATATTATGATGAGTTATGACCTTACTGAATTGTGTTGGGTTACTTTTCGAGAATAATAAATTATAGATATAGGCTACTAGAGAAAATATCAAATTCAAGATAAAATTCTAATTTTTCGCCATTTTGAAAACTTTTGTCTATAACCTCTTAATAGCAAAACCTAGCAATGCAGCATATCATTTTTATACGAAATTTGAAAAGTAGAACTATATAAACTGTATAAAAGATTGATTTTAAAGACTTTTTCAACGCTTGCTATACCGGTACCAATATTCTCAATGTAAAGAAATTTCAAGAAGAAAACAACTTGACTCATCATAGTGACGATCGTCTCATCCTGATGTTGGACATCTTCAAGTTTTTTGAAGGTAGTGTTATGTTATCAGTAGAAAGAAGTATTGATATAAAATACAACAGAAAACTGCTGTTTCACAAATCATGCTTCAAGTTTTGAATAAAAACATCATGAATTTAATCTTTTGGAGAATCTTTTATGAGATTCAGATTTTGATTATGGTAAGCTCATTAAGAATGAGAAAGAAGTGGGTAAAATATATTTAGAATTCAGAGTAGGCTACGTATATCATAATGTGACTTAATATGGAGTTGGAAGATGGTTTGGTATGGACCATTACTAAGTGAGTTTTCAAGCATCCTGAATTTATCTAGGAATATTTCACAACGGAACCAGAAATTTCAATCCTGAACGAAAAATTTTCAATAACATAAGCAGGAAATTCATGTATTGAACAGAGGATAACTAGTTTAATTTCAAATTACACAGAGCACAAAATTACTGTGCTGAAAATTCGAGTAACTCCTAGAACTATTTTCTACTATCTTCATTTCAAAAGCAAAAATAATTAACCAGAGATCAATTTATTTTTATGTGATTCTGACTGATAAGAATAATTGTAAATGTATTGCAGTATTTCAAGTAAACTCCCAAAACTTTAGAGTTCTTTCTCTCCTAAAAAGCTCCTATATGAGTTCATGAGTGTTTATCTCTCTCTTTCATATTTTAGATTAATAATCACAACCTCCAGTAAGGGCTTCAATAATTTTTTATTCATTGTTAATATTTCGTAAGAACCAAAATTTCATTCATATCAATTCTCCAACTCAATGACAAGTTCTTTCTGTACTCTTTACTGATCTGTTACATTAATTCATCTTCTTCTGAGGGAGTTTGTCTTTATTAGTCTTAGCAATGCATAGTATTTCACAATTCTCAAGCAAACTGCTCCAAAGTCTTCAAAAGCTAGTTTAAGATTCAAGATGTTTGGAAACTGTTACAAGGTGTATTTCTATTGGCCAACATAACAGAATGGTGACTTGCTGAAATACTGAGCTGTGATTGGTCAAAGGGAGGGGGATTGTCACGCCTTCTTTCATCACTAGGTGGAGCTGAATGGTGACTGCATTTAGTTCAAGAATTCACCACTAGATAGTGGCACCAACAGGGTTCCTGACTTGAAATGACAGCCGGTCAGCTGATATTGGAATACTGTGCTGTGATTGGTCGGTGGGAGGGGGATAGTCAAGCCTACTTCTAACATTGGGCGGAGCTAAATGGTGACTGTATTTAGTTCAAGAATTCACTAGATAGCGGCAAAAAATAGCGGCACCAACAGGGTTCAAAACTAGAAGTGGTCAGCTGACAATGGGATACTGTGCTGTGATTGGTCGATGTGATTGCGAGGATAGTTACGCTTACTCTTAGCATTATTAGGCGGAGCTGAATGGTTTTTTGCGATTGATGAAGTAATACAAAATAGTCTAATTGTATTCTTGAAAGTTTTCGCTGTTTGGAATGAAATCCATTAACTTTCGATCGAAATATCTATTGAAGAACGAAATACTGGTTGAAAAAATCATTAAACAAAAACATTTTTAGATTACATGTTACATTGCTAGAATACATGTATCAACTCTACTAGCATTCTAGCAATGACTTTAAAAATAAAAAATAATTCTTCCATTGTTTATGACAGACAAACATAGAATTGGGGGTTGCTTATTGCCAGTTGTTAATATAATGGACCAGAATTCAATGGATGTAATGTGATGCCAACTGACAAGAATACTTGGAAAAATTGTGCAGTATTTCAGGTAAACTCTTCATAAACTTTAGAGTTCCTTTTTTCAGCTTAAGATACGGCAAAGATATAAAAGAAAAAGGCTCTTTAAAACTCAACAATCACATATCCTTATAGGTAAATTATTACAGTCTAGAGTGAAATAATAGAATATAGAACGCAATTACAGAATGATGTCATCGCTGGAATATCTCTGCAGAGAAGAGTTTATGAAAATGTTTTTGAACGACTCAATATGTGCATCCTTCGCCAATGTCGTCTGAGTAATAGAATCCTCAAAAAAATTTAACGAGTTTACCCCTTGCAGCGCAAAGCGCCGCCTGCTTGCTCAGTACTGTATCGTTTGGGAATGCAGTAGGCTATCATTGCAACAGACTTGTATCGGTATTATATTCCTCTAGGTTTTCATCAAATGTCGCAGTGGTGGAAGCACAGTAGAAAGGAATGCGCCAAAAGTGTTCCAATACATTAAATTTTAGGAAACAATAAGCTTTTTTCAACCAGGTCTTTTTTTTATAATTCAGTCGTCAAATCATGGAGTCCATTATGCCACACTAGAACTTACTTATCTAAGTTCATCGAAGTACATCGCTTTTGAGCTAGATGAGAATTTGACATCAACAAAAACTAAGAACAAATTCAGACACTATTCGTACGTTATGGATGTTCATCGATCCAACTTCATATTATTCTTGGTTTATAGTACTGTAATAAGTTAGGCCTATATGTGTTTTATTAAATGAATTTTAAATATTTCAAATGTTGTATAGCAGGGTTATATTGTTCGCCAACCACGAGAATAGAGCTGGCAGGAGTGCTAGGAATGTAGGAGCTGGTCGAGTGGGGGTAATACTAGTAATATTAGTAAGGTCGAACCTCGACTTTACTAACATTATTATAAAACTATCGACCTATAGTAAGAATACAGACACGTTGGGTAGTAAACGGAAGTGTTCGAGGAAGAAAGGAATAGCGTGTGAGAGAGACACCGATAAAAGACCTCCCAGCACAAAAATTAATTTAATTTTAATTACGTTCATTTGAATTATGTTTAATTCTAGGTACCTCATTACAGCATTTTACAATATTCAAAGAGTATAAGAATTCGTGCGCTCACTGTGCTATAGTCTGGCAACAGACAAAAGAACCTTCGCGCATCGTATCACTGATATGATACAGTATCACATAGTAGGCTACCACTACTCTAGTGAGCGAGTGAGATAGACTGCTGCATTGCATCACGTGCGCTCTCTCTGCGCAGTAGAGTTCTTATTTAGAAGGCTCTTTTGTCTGTTGCCAGACTATACACTCATGTGAATATTGCTTATTGGATGCGAATTCACATAAATTTTCACCATAGCAGAGTTGTAATCATAAGAAATTATGCCACAGCAAAATGAATCAACTTTAGCTTGAGATATAGAAAGAAATCTCTGCCCGCTATTATTTCATTAATTAATCTAGTATGGTAGCCTATTGTTCTCTTATCATTCCCGTTCATGATTTTCCAATTTCTCTTACAAATCTTGTACAGTACGTACTTACAGTATCTTTTAATGTTGAATTCCTTATTTTTGTATTGACTATTTCCTTTATAGACAAAATAGAATATTTTTATTCTATTAGAGGAGCTATTTACGGTGCTTCATTGACGAATATCATTCTGGTAGAAATGATAAAATAATTTGCCAATTAATTCGTGATTGTTTTTATCGGAAATTTGATAACCGTAGCAGATAATGCTTTTTGGTGGATGAATGTAAACCTTGTTTACAGCAATAGGTAAAGCTAAATCTTCATGATTTTATCATATTTCAGATTATCTTCTATTGCAAATAAACCTTTTCCATAATTTTTGCACCGTTAAAAGAGTGTAACAAGATTGTCAACCTAGTTTTCAATTCTTATAAGTAGTAAAATGGATTCATAGCATTGGATGAATTGTACCTATTCCTCTTTATACAGCATCTCAATGAGTTATAAATATACACAGGTAAACTGGTGCAACTTTGATCCAATTTTCAACAGCAAACTTTATCAATCTTCATGAAATTGAAATTTTATAATTGTATAATTTTATATAACACCATAAAAAATTTACCAATGGTTCAATATTAGACTTAGGACAACATTAGCCCAATAATTTTTTCACATTATTTCAATGCAGAAATTAAGATCTGGGCAATGTTGCACTGTTTCTAATATGACCAATTACATGAATAATAAGAACTCAGGTGTCTCAACTTTTATGTTACTTCTAGCAATTAAAATAGACATTAATAAGTTAATTAACTCAATTAAGCTTTGATATCTACTAGGAATTTCTCCAAATGCTCACTAGTACAGTCTTTCAAGGCTTGTGAACCAGGAATTCTTCTCATCAATTTTGGAATCCTCTTGAATATTAATAGACTGAATTAAAAATTATTTAGTGCAAATATGGGACAACTTTGGTCCGTGCCAAAGTTGCCACTGATTGGCATGTTTTTGTTTATGTTCATAAAAATTACACAAATAAAATACAAATCAATAGGCTACTTATAAATTTGAAACTTTAGTACGATTTTGACAACATGTAGAGCAATAAAGAGTTTCTTGTTTTATTTTCTTTATGAAACAGTTACTGTTGAGTCTATAAAGTTTTGGTATGCAATTTTTCAATCTGTAAACAACAAATATTCAAACAGCCACTGCCTGCATGATCAAACACATATCTATATCTTTGAACATAGAAATAGTAAGAGTAGACCTATAAGAGCATATAGTAGCAGTTACTAGACTTCTACGTTGATTCCCGCCTTTGATACAAATTGTGAAATATTTCTTCTCGAATGGACTAAAGTTGCCCCTATTGGTCAAAGTTGCACCAGTTTACGGTACGTTCTAATATGTTAGAAGCTATAATGTTAATATGCTTCAGCTAGTTTATTTTGCTCAGGTAAGGCACCTGGAATACAAATTGATATTATTTTCAATATAACAGACAACTTTCACAATTTTCAAAGTGTGTGAAAATACTGAAAACACTAAGATGTTTGTCAAATATCACTGGATTTATTAATGAAAAATAACAAATATGTTTCAGCATCATTGTGCCGCATCTTCAGTGTACTAAAAACGTTACGGTATATTTATGTTTAAATATCATATCTCACCAGACACTGTGGTAGAAGTGTGTGAAAATTCATCCAGCATTGTAGTAAATTCAATACTGAATTGTCTGTATCATAATGGAAGAAATCTTATACATTTTGATCTTTGTAAAAAGCTGTAATGAGAATTTTTTGCTGCGCTGATGACCACATGAGCTATAAGCTTGTGAGTGGGTAATGAGAAGGATGATGATGAGAGATGAGTGGACCTACAGCTTTAGGTGAGTTCCGAATCACTGAGAAGCGATTTTGATTCTCATGAATGAATGACATTCAGCGGAAAAAGGATTCAAGTGGTCACCCATACAATGGTAGTAAAAGGTGCGAAGTGTCTTATCCAATCTTGTGATTAGACACCGGCACGACCAGTGACGTTAAACATTGTCCAGGTGCCTCAGCAGAATGAACCAAATATAGAAACCGTATAAAGTTAACTTCAACAGTTGTAAGTTAATCAATAAATTCAACTTCGAAAATAAATTCTCACCAAACTGAACACGTAGGTACCGTTATTGATTTCAAATAGCATTACTAAATGATATTCTATTTTAAAATACTCTAAATAAATTTATAATCGTTCATTAAATATATTTCTTATTGTTACAAAGGTTTGCTAATGAAAATTAAATTTTTTTGCAATATTGCCATTCACGTTGATTTGTTTTATCATCATTACAGTTTAGTTAGAAAAATAAAGTTTATTCAAGATAATTAGAAGATGTTAACTGTTCATTGAAATTTATCAACTGCAACGTTATTTTGGTTTCATGGTGAAACTTTCCAAGTAGTCCAACTTTGTGTGTACCGGTCATTCACATTCATTCGGCTTTTCGAATGAAAAAGTAGAATGAATTGAAGAGGATGATACAATTGTAACAAAAATCGGTTTGAATAGTTTTCATCATGACGAATTAAAAATTTATGAATAACAACGTGAGCAACTGATCTAATAAAATAAAGAATTTCAATTTATTTTTTAGAGCATAGAATATTCATGTGTACCTATGGTCACCAATCTGTTCATAGACTACATTATTGAGTTATTATTTCAAACATCTATTGTATCTATAATACAAACAGTATTTATAGCCTATTTTCAACAGAGAAATATTGTTATATTTGAACACAGTCAACTTATTGAATTTTACTTCGATAGGTCTGAATTACTCAGTTTTTAAAAGTATAAATGAGATATGGTTGACAATTAATTGAAGATCAGATTCAATGGAAGCACATTTTCTTGTTTCCAATCAATTCTTGAAGATATGTCACGAGATGAGTTGAAACAATTCAGTAAGCTTTTTTGTGTTGTAGTTGAATTCTGAAGCCCCTTACAACTCGTGTAGTTTGAGCCATGTTGAACTTGAAGGGAAATCTTGAAATATGGGTTTTGTGCTTATTCAATTTATTACATAACTTTTCAGTACCTAGCATAAGATGCTATGATTCAACATACAATGTTTCTTGCTTTCAAATTTAGTTCCAATTTCATCATTATTCAAGTGTTCTATCAATTATTTGAAGATGATGAGATCTAAAGTCTACCTAACAATATTGAAATCAATTTGTTGATGTATACCAGCTTGATGAATTCTTATAGCCTACTTGTTGATGAAGTCTTGGCTTGTGGGTAATGGGGTGAGATGGTAAAAAAAATGTCAGGCGGAATGGGAATCGAACCCAAGCAAACTGAAGTTCCGTCGCTCCAGATGTTTTAGGTATCCATTTTTTTGTAGTCTGAGCATCCACATTTTTTTAAAGGCGATTGTTACACAATACACACATCATAGAGAGATGGGTTAAGTAATTTGAAATTCTCCAATCTAGGTGTCATATTCTACCAAGGTTTAGATTCACCAGAGTAGAAACGCTATTCTCTTCAGACGTCAGAAGAAACACATATGATCATCTTTTGTTCAAAATATATAAAAATTTAAATCGTGGACTTAGCAACACCAATATTTTTATATTGAATCATATATTCGACAACCGCATCCGACATTATGAGTAATCATGTATCTAACAGAATAATTTGGATTACCTATTAGACTCTATTCATTTTCCAACAAATTGTATTACTTGATGAATGTGTATTTTTGTACACAATCCTAGACATCTATTTATCATGTTATTTCAAATGTCATGTTAAATGTAATTCAAATATGAGAAACATTGAATTTCTGTCGGGTTGAAACACTGATGATTTGGGACACTCGCATTCAATGCTTCTAAGGATGATCAATAAAAACAATCATTTTCGCAAATTTATCCGTCTATAAACTTCCATTCGAATAATATTGAATGAGACAATACTATTGAATAAAGTATTATTCATACTCATTTTTCTCTTTTCTCATTATCACTTTCCACAGCTTAGTATTGCATGTAAAATTATAACTTGTACTGCATAAACAGCCATTCTTATAATCTTTACAATACAGTATTTTGTCACTCACAAAGTGAAGCACACATTAACATAGAAGCTTGCATTAGTTTTCATTAATCAATGTGTTGATGCCAAGCGAAGCATATTTGAAGAATTCATAATTATTATCATCATTGGCGTGTATGGCTCTGATCGGTGTGGAGACCCGTAGGTGGTTCCACCACGCCGCACAACCCAATTTCCTCTTCTTGGTAAACATGGTGAACCAAAACATTGTTCCATTCAACTTTTTAGAATATTTATTCAATTTTGAAAAAATAATCATGATTAAGACAATAATTGATAACTTAATTGTTGATAAAATGAGTCTCCATTAGGGCAACTAAAATCTCAATTGAATTTCAACATTTTTAATAGTAAACTGAAGATGAAAAACTCAAGATTATGGTAGACTAGGAACAAATTTGGGGAAAATACTCAGGGCCAGTTGGTATGCCTAACTTAATACGGACGACATGCACTGAGGCTATTCATGGCATAAGAAACTTATAAACATGGTTGCCACTCACTTGATTTGAGTGGAAATCGAATTCATGATTTGGTTTTGATGTGACATTCTGTCTAGTTCAACGATTACCCAAAAACATCCAAGAGCTTAAAAAATCAAGATCACATTCATGCCAACTTCCTATATAACTACAACAAATACATATCAATAGATGATCCTAAAGAGCGTTAGTTATTTGGATTTATTTAAAAACTTACGTTCAAATCATGGAAAATAATAAAGAATCTCACCACCGTTGGATTATTCATTAGGAATTGCGAGTCTTTTCAGTCTATAAGAAGTGAAGTTTCGATTTTTCAAAATTATTTTTATTGACAATCTCTACACACGAGCTTGATAGTGAGATATTTGTTGGTATAAGACTGTTTCTTTGAACATTTAAAAACTATTCAAGCTTAGAGCTATGATAGAGCTGGTAGGCTAGGAGCTATGACACAGCTATCAACTTATAGCAGGATCCTTTTAACTTGTCAGAAATCAGCTGTTTCGGTAATAATTAAACATTGATTTCGACACAATAATCAAAAGGCTTAAAAGTCTTAAAGACCTTTAAAGTCTTTAAAAGACCTTTTTAAAGAAGTCCTTTCAAAGAATAACTTTTTAAAAGACCTTTTCAATAATCTGCGAGATTCAGCATTTGTAGGTTAAGTATTGTGATATTGCTAGTCGATCATATGTTTTCTGACAAGTTAAAAGGATCCTGCTATAATATAGACGTTTATTACGAAGCATATAGTGCGCGCACTGGGCAGTGAAACAAATCACAAGTGAATTAAATTGAAGACAAAAATCCTCATCGTAGGATTTTATAGGATAGCACCTGGGAAATTATATTAATTAGTCTTTCTATGATGACGGGTTTTGTTATGCTCAACCATAGCAGACTTCACTAGTTGAGTCTTTCGTGGCTCAGCTCAGTCTCCAGCATGTAAGAACAATCTGCAAGTTCAGCTAGAAAGTGCAGTCTATTTGAAAATGTAATAGCTGCCAATACATGTAATATTAGAAGTATGAGCCATATTAGAGGCGCCGTAAATTTTTCTGTAAGCCCATGTCAGAATTCAAAATATTGGCAAAAGATAATTAGCAAACTTGTGTCTCTTTCTCACCGCTACGTCCGTTTTAATCAAACGCTATCCTAAGAATTCTACTCTACAAAGTTATGATAAATTTCTAGTGTAAAATCAGTGAAATTCGGAAAATTATACATTTCTTTCTAAAAAACAGAATTTCATTTTAAAAATGAATTCCATGCTCAAGCTTTCTCTATTTCTCTCGGGAATTGAAAAGATTCCTTGTAGACTTCAAAACAAATAGTATATTACATAGTTTTTTAAAGTGAGGAATATATCAGTGTCTTGAAAAGTGGAATACATCACTTCTGGAATACAAAATGCTGGAATTTATTCGATCAGTAAATTTTAGTGGTATATAGTAGAACTATTCTACTTTCCTAGCAAGTAGTTCAACGATATAATATTTTTCAAGAGAATCATGTTGATATTGAAGCAGTTAAATTTCTCTTCTGGTTCGTACAAGACAAGAAAATGTCTTGTACTAAAAACCGATTTATATAGAAATTCAATAGAATGACGTTTCTTTCACTCAGAACAAACAAGATAAGCTACCTAGATGCTCAGTAAGATAATCCATTCAATAATAATTCAGATGAAAGTAATCATTAGATACTCCAATCATTGTCTACATCTAGACTGATAAAGCCTCAAACCAATCATCAGTCTTTTGAATGGTGAGAAGTGAAACCTGACGTTGTTTATAAAATTGTTTCTAGACTTGGTGGTTCCAATGTAGCGGATTTTTTCATTATCTAATTTCGTCTTGAAGAAAATTATAAATTTAATAGAGTTGGGGTGTATCCAAATTGCTTAAAAGTTACCGCAACGGTGCCGATATATAAAAAAGAAGAGAAGTTTAACATTAATAACATTATAGGTCGATTTCTATGGTGCCTTTCATATTCAAGATTATGAAAAGTGCAATCAAAATCAAAAAATATTTTGAGCGTCATTTTTTGTTTCAGACGTACTTTCTTTCTATATTTCATTTTTTACATGCGGAGCTCTGCTGCTTTGTTATTGTTTAATAAACAAATGTCTAATGCGTCTAATGATACTGTATCAAGAGATTACAATATTTACATTGTGGAACAAGATCGACCCCCACAATGTTTCAACTCAGGGGTTGTATAATTAAATACATTTCCATGATACTAAACTTTATGAATCTCAAATGTATTGTATATTGTATTGGAAGAATGAATTTCAATTTCAATTTAAACACTGCTAAAGCAGTTGAGTGTTGTATCTTTAATCTAATAATGTCTTTAATCTTTTATCTTAATAATAATGAGAATGGAAAGGTTGGTGCCCTACTTTTAGACTAGTCAAAAACTTTGATATCGTCCCACACAAGAAAGTTATTCAAAAACTGCACTACTATGGATTGAATGGAAACTAGTCACGGCGACGGCGGAGCTTTGTGACGGCGTGAATTCTCTTCGACAGATTTTATCTAGTGAAAATTGGAGAGCAGAGTTGATGTCTTATTATAAGCAGATATCAAGCGGAGTTCCTCAGGGTATGTCTTCGGCCCCCTCTTTTTCATAGTGTATTCAACGATCTTCCCAAGAACATTCCAAATAAATCTTTACTTTACGCAGATGACACAACACTGTTGTGCTCTAATAAATCTTCTGTGATCAATGAAATTGTAACTGCATACAGGAAAGACAGAGCCAACCTTTGATTCTCTGCTAATAAGCTGGTTGTGAATGGGAATACAACAGAATCTATTGTATATGGCTTAAGAAAAAAGAGGTCGGTACATTTTTAGGAATAAACCTTGATTCCAAACACACTTGGAGTAGCTACTACACTTATGCTCTTTATTGTAGTCGTCTATCCAGAGTGATATTCTTATCGAATAAATTAAAAACATGTACTAGCGCTAGTTTGACTATAGAGGCATACTCTTTTCCATTGTAAAATATAATATTTTTCCATTGAAAAGAATCTTGCACCCAATTTTTCTAGTGGAAACGGTATATTTACTCTGCCGTGTAACTTTACGCGGCAGGCTCTAAAAATTATTAGAGAAAACATAACTGCAAAAGTTTCAGATGCGGCTTACATGAGCATAACGACAGAGCATGTCATCAAATTAATCCTGGGTGTGTAGTGTGTTATTCAATAAACTTCCTGTACGTATCCATGAAAAGGAGTAAGATCAAAGATCAAAGTAACATCAAAGATCACAATTACAAAATTACTCAAGGTCAGATTTCATTTTTATATTTATCTGAAGTTCCAGACATTAAAATTATATGAAGAAACTGTGATGAAAAAATAAGCATTTATGAAGAATTATGACCAAAAGTCAATTTGTTATCTACTGTGATAGTTCAATTCTTATGTTAATTATATTTGTTTATTTTCAAGATATAAATGACTGGGAGGCTTCAAACATTATCTCACTTGGTATACAAGTAATCTGTTAACTAGATAATGATTATTTGCCTTTAGTACGCAATGTTGTGTATTATTGGCTGTAAATAAATTATTGAATTATTCAACTGCTATTAGATACAAAATAATTAATTGAACTAAAATCCAAATAATACTGTAAATATTGTCAACAGAATAAATATCAACTGCTGCTGCTATTAAATACATTATATTTTTCCTGTTGACAATTTTCGCAGTTGCGGAATTCTTCAGTTCATAATAGAATTATTTGGATTTTCGTTCTATTAATTATCCAGAAAGCACTGAAAATTCAAATGACATTTTTGAATTGACTTTCAACTCATGTATCCACAGTGGATGTTCGCATTTGCCTGTTGCAAATTAATTTTTTATTATTGTTAGCAATCAGTTTTGTATTTACGATTACTTATTTATAGCCTACATAAGAAACTGCAATCTGTAGAAAAGGTTGACAGATAAATTAGTTGACAGATATTTTTCAAGATAAAAATGAAAACTGAGGCTTACAGAACTCCAACATATGATTCGACGTATAAAAAATTGAAAAGCATAGAATTGAACCAATATTAAAAATATTCAAATATTAGAAATTATTGATTAGAATTTATGTGATCTGAACAATATGTGAGATTGGAATTACATTCAATAAACATAATCCGTTCATAAATTAAATATGATTTTGTCAAATACACTTTTATCAAGATAAGTGCAACACTGCATTCACTAGTTTAATTTGTGTCGGGTGAATTTTTAATTATATTATGGAGTATAGTAAGTTCTAGTAAGAAAAATGAAATGTTTCAAATAGGCTTTTCGTCAATTATGATGTAATGTATTTTGTAGATTATATTCAAATAATTATTGTCATAGGGGTTTCAGGAACTTTTCAATGCAGAATCTAGTTTTATTTTGAATAGTACATTCTTTAGTTTCAGATCGAAGCTACTTTGAAGACTATTAATTGTGAGAAGTGTTAGACTGACCAACCACTAGTTACAAAAAATAATGCTCCATTATTATTTTTCGTTTGTATTTTCCAATTACTGCAACTTGTGGGAGTATTAACTCTCATTCAGTTATAACTTGAATCCATCATTAGAAAACTCTTCAGAGACTATAATTTTGTCAGCCAATGATAGATTAGGGTAAGGTAGTGGTATAATTCAAACTAGGGCATATACTATCGCGATAGCGAACTAGCTGTTCACGGTAAATTATTATTTTCACATCAAATAAAATTTCTAATTTTTGAGACTTTACATAATTTCAATATTTTGAATTTTCATTATAGTATAGCTCCAATAGAAATTCAAGGTTATATTTTCAAATCAATCGAAATGAATGCACTAATGTTTCTAAGGAACATACACATCCTGTCAAAAATTGTCACGATTAAAGTACTGTATGTTATTTTGTCCAAGTCTAGTTTGATTATTATATTTATTCAGTCATTTACAAATGATACTTAATGGGAGGTCCAAAAGGCTCACGACCCTTTTTCAATTTAAAAATTAGTCCAAATCTAGGTTATCTAGAATGACCTAGTTTTATCAGTATTATAAGTACAAAGGCATACTCCATTTGTTACATATTTCATTCTAAGTAACCAATTTTCACTGGGATTCAAGTCACCAATTTTCAACTCAAAACCAAACACTAGACAAGTATATCAGTATATGAGTACTGTATGGTATTACCTTTGATGCTGGTAAATCATGTATTGTACTTCTTTACGGACCTACGTTTCTCTCGAATATATTAGGCCTATTGTAAGTCAATATTTCATTGTTTTTCTCTTTACAAATACGTGCACATTATTTTGTGTAGGTCTATGTAAATAGAAATTGGTTTTGTGGATAGAAATGTTCTATTGAAAATATTTCAATGATAGCGCTTGATGACTAATAAGCATTCAAGGAAAATTACTGATTGTACCAGAATATCAATCTATATAGCTTAGTGTTCCAATAAGTAGTCATCATTCAGCTAGAATTCAAATTACGGAATCCACCTAGACTTGTTCAATTCATCTCTTATCATTTCTCTATTTTTTTATTTTTGTAAATGAATTTATTATTCATCTTTTTTGCATTGTGAAGAAGTTATTATCATTAGTTTTTAATACTGTGGGTTGAGTAAAGGAAGGGGCTTTCATGCCTCAACTTCGCACAAAGCACTTTTGTAAAGTACAACGAGAAAATATAAGTAATTCATCTATCATCCCTCCCATTCAGGTCTAGAACGTATCTTCATGATCCTAAGCAGAGAAAACTTCTTTATTAGGCCGACAGCACACTCGAGCAGACACTAAATGACACAACGCAACTTGAAGTCATAAAGTATTAATTGAAGATAAAAGCATGTATTTAAACTGAGAGCACATCCGCTTGATTGGACACCAACATACAGTTTAGCCATCTATCTGTGCGTGCAGGCCGGTGGCCAGGATGCAAGGCGGGAGGGGGCGAGGGGTCTCTTTTCTAAAAACATACCACAAAACGGCAGCGGGATATTGAGACAGCCCAAACTGGCTTGCAGGTACAAGAAAGGTTTTCTGCAAGGATAGTAGCGAAGGGTTCGCGCGCACAGATGAACGGCTGAACTGCACAAGAGGTTTGTCCGTTCAAATTTCGTCCAACAACAGAGGTTGAACAAGGAATCATATGCTCGATACGCAAATTTTTTTCCGGCGTTGGGTAGAATGTAGAGACACGACGAAGGCAATACTTCTTGTCGCGTTGCGTCTTGTCCGCTCATGTTTGCAGCCTACCTAATTTTAATGACTATGGTAAAATGTGATAGTAAAAATCTTCAAAATAAGTTATTGAAAAGGATTCATTCCTACTACGTCCAACATTAACTCAACATCATAAACGTTTCGTAAACAAACCGTAGCCCTAAAGCCTGTACACATCAACAACAAACAAATAGACATTAAAGGAAACCCAATAGTTTGGTAGAAATTACTATGAACTCAACTACAGTAAACTTTACAACGATGATTACTATATAACGATCGATATTGACGTTGAAGTTTGATCCGCCATTGGATAAATGAACACACTTCTCCGTCTTCATATATCAAAACCATTTCTCTCTAAACCGATATTCTAGAATAATTGAATGCACGAATAATACATTAAGGATAGTCCAAGTGTTAAATTATGTTGGATGAAGACGTTCAAACGTGCTGAAATTACAAATACAATTACTGTTACGTTAGAAATACAATTCTAACGATTGTCTTTTAATGGAGAGGATGACAATTAAAGTTAATATTGTCTTCCGACTTGTAAAATCTATATTATTAATTAGCTAAGGATTTTAATTACTAGTTTAGTAATTCTGGAGATGATTCAGCCATTTAATGATGTTATGCTTGATACCAAACCTGTAAAAGCTACTATAGGAATTTGTGATATTTTAGTATTTGGTATTTTTGATAAAATAGTTATCTTAGAAGATATGTAAACCTTCATAATAATAGTTGAAAACTTTTAGACCAGTCAAATGTTACATTTTTAGAATGACCGCTAACTGCGAAAAATAGTGTGATACTTGAAAAATTCAGATTCGCAGCACATCAAAACTTGCAGGTACTCAATAGAAACACAAATTTTGCATTCTTTTCTTAGTATGAGAAAACATGATATTTTCATAATATTTTTCAACAATTTGTAGGTTGCATGCAACATTTGCCTGGTCTATTCATCAAATTTCATGTTTTGAGCATATAGGTGAAATCTAAACTTGAAAAATCCAGCAATGAGTACTGATTAACGGATTTTCATTTGGAAATAACTAATTTTTCTTCAAAATCTGTAGTTTGAACATTACAAAACGCATCTCATACCAAATCAGTCACCGGGAATGATCTATTACATAATGAAACATGTTTTCTACTACTATCTGAAGTTGTATTTTACTCCCTGGAATCGAATACTCAAGTATAGTCCATTCCAGATTCAAAGAGAAAGGGTACAGTTAGGCCGGGACCACTACCTGGTATAGCAGGATTATTTTAACTTGTCATAAAACAGCTGATTTAACGTCAGTATACGAGCGTACATCAATCAGCTGTTTTCTGACAATTTAAAATAATCCTGCTATAGTGGTGAACTACTGTTGTCAAAACATCCATTGCGTTGGTGGATGAGCAGCTTTCACGCCTGGGTCATCGACCTGGAAAGTCCTCAAAGCCCTCATTCTCGGAGGACTCTCATTTTTGGCTCACAGTGGGACAAAAATGGTTATAGACAAATCCGAATCATAGATATATTATTGTAGCTGATCGCAGCCCGTTTGTCTCAACAATAGATGTTTTGACAACAGTAGTTTATTAATACATGAAAGTGGTCCCGGCCTACCTGCACCCTTTCTCTTTAAATCTGAATTGGACTCTACTATTTTATAACCCTTACTCATCAACACTTTTTCTCAAAGTAAAAGTAATTACTTACGTACTCCCTAGGGAGTAAAAGTACCATAAGGATAACATGAGAAAAAGTCCAAAAATGCCTTGATTGAAAAGAAATGAATATGACGTAGTTATAGAAAATTTAAAACAACTGTATTTCGATTTTTGAAATATTTCGGTCTGTATTCCGACTGTTAGTTTTATTAGATATTTACGACTACGAGAGCGCTAATCAATGACAGGGGACTGAGCGTCTGCACATAAATTATACTCATTGCTGCATTGGAGGAAAATCATGAATCACAGGATCAAAGTACTTTTTCTCCCTCAGGAGATTGGAGCCCTTGGTTACTCCACCGGACAACAGTTCCCCTTAGCGAGAAAAAGTTGCTTTGGTCCCTAGATGCACAAATAACTATTTAAGAACGTTCATGCTTGCTTGGAAAATTGCCAGTTCATTGTTCTGTGTCCTATTTAATCCATTCAAAAAGAGAAAAATTTCCTAAAGCAATGTAATATTATAATTTAAAATAATAAGTTACTTAGTAGAGGTGCATCAAGATATAATATATCTTATATATAGAAGGATACTGAAGTAGCCTAATCGAGCAATCCTTGTGATGTTGCAAATCGTGGTCTGTTTATGAAGTCATTGGATGTCGACAAAGAATAATGGTGAAATTGGAATTTAAATCTGATGATACACAAGGTTGACCCACAAAAGTACAAGTGCTTTACGTTGATATGATACACTTCATTGAAGTGATTCATTCTTTCAAAGTACTTGTTCAAATGTGAATCAACCTCTACTTTTAAAAGTATCTCTTCAGTACAAGCCCATCCTCTGTTTCGACTGAGTCGCCTCTAAAAAAGCACTAGGGTTTTAGTGAGAAAAAATCCATAAAATTCTAAATTACTCTACACACCCAATTATTCTCATACAACAGTGTAATGAAATCATAATTATTACAATTGCGTTTTCATCGTACGACTTTCGATACAAAATAATTGTAAATGAGCATTTACCTTATCTCTTTTAATCTTCTTGGTTTCTATTGTTAGTAGTTATGTTCGTGTCGCTCACAGCAGACAAAAACAGAATCGATTTTCAAACAGAACTGATAATCAAATTGTACCAGTTGATTATTTCCAGCTAGTCCAAAAGATAGGTTCGTATAAAACGGACTAATACTGCCCGATGTAGAAGGGACGAATCACCGATAGCTCTACCAGCAGACAGAGAAGCTTTTATCTGAAAGAGAAGAAATAAAACGTTAGCACAATAATTTATTCAACGTTTCCACAGTCAAAGGCTACATTCATAATACTAGGCTAGGCTACGAAAAAAATTACAGCTGAATTCTAATGTTGAAAAAATAAAAAATATATTAATATCAAGAAGGTAACTGATAGATTTCTTGACATTGAGTTTATATTAATTACCATCATAAACAGATAATATGAGAGAATAATAATTATGTAGACATTATTATTATATTAACAAATTTTATTTGCCTACCCATAACAAAAACCCCGCGAAAGCACATTGCATCATATTATTATTAATGAAACGTTTGTCATTCATGAAATGAGGTCATAAAGGTATTTGACTTTCCACTTACCTCTAATATAAATACTTATATTGATATTCCTGTAAGAAAAATGTACCCGCCATACTGAACGATACTTTTACGTTGAAAACTATTGAAATTACATCCTACAGTCCGACATATTGGATATGGATGGATTTGGTTCGGTCGGAAATTCAGAGAAATCATCATCATCGACATCGACCTCCCATTTCCTGACAATTCTCAATCAGGTTCACCACCTTCTTTGTTTTTCAATCTTTAGAATTCTAAATTTCTATCGAGAATAAATTAAAACTATTAGTTTTATGATAACTTTAATAATACAGTTGATAATTGATACTATAATTTGTAATATTTTTGAAATTTTGTCTCGTCATTCTCGTCTCTCTATTATTTGCTGTCTTCCACTACTAGCGTTCTGTCTGCTAGCAGCTGTCTGCTAGGCAGCTCGTTTTGAAGTTGAACATGAACACTGAACATTTGAACAGTGAATAAAATGTTGATCAACAAAAATTCTTCTACTGGATTCAAGATACATTAGTTCAAAAAGTAAACAGTGGAGTTATGGTGGAATTTATTGATTAGAAGCAGATTTTGTGGTTATCCGGTTCGTAAATTTTATGTATTTTCTCCCGTTTGAATTTCATGTTCATAAATTTCACTCTCCTGTTGTAATATGTTACTCTTCGATTTGTATTAGTTCAAGTATCTATTGTTGTTTCATACATTTTGAAGTCACTGGTAATAGGTCGAGATGAATCTCATCTCTAATCAATTGCTCTCGATCAACCCTTCAATTTGATCATAGACATTACGGTAATTTACGTTCAATCGCTCAATTTCCTAACCTTCAAGTTACACCTATTCAATGAGCTTTTACGATACGAAAGCTTAAATGAGCAAAGCTAAGATCAAAGCGTTGATAAGAATGCAATAGCTCATAACGTAGCAACTCTAGGTCACAGAGTGGCCGGCTATACGGAATGACAACAATTAAAATCTATATGGGAAATTAGGAGTATAATAATGTGAGCCAATGTGTTCATAAAATTAGTAAGATTGTATTTGGGAATTACACTTTCATTTCAATGATTTTGTCTTTGGTTGCTGTCATAGGTAGGACTTACAGGTAGCAATTACAGCGATTGTATGATGCAGAAAAAGGAATTAAGGAATTAGGTACCTTAAGATAGAGAATATGTATCTTATATAAATAGTGCACAAAACAGCGTAATAAATATAAAAACTTATTGTAATTTATTATACTATTTTAGATCTCTGTAATCTGTATCATCCTCCATCTCATTATCCACGAACAGGTTGAATAATTATGTGGACGTCATCATGATCACCAGCAAAAAAAAAGGTTCATCACATTTCACATCCGTACTCATCACATATTGAATGCAAATAAGTAGGCCTAATCGTTAGGCCTGAAAGTGGTCATCACAAAACAGAAATGCAACTCAATTACAAATTAATCATCAATATGCTTAAATAGAGGATCAACGGTTTTATATGTAGTTGATAGCTTGTAGCTATAGTTAGAAGCAGCTATAGCTATAACAGCTAATAGCTTGAAGAACTGTGTCGCACATAGACGATAATTATAGTCTATGCAGGTTCTAATATTCATTTCTTGTTTTGTAAATTCTATTAATTTTTAGATACGTGTATAAAAAAATTGAATTTGATTGGATTAAGAAACGAATACTCTGGTTGAATTTGTGTCGTTTTCCAGCTAACTTAGCACTGTTGTAGTTACTTATATAGTTGTATTTTTTTTTAATCTATTATAAACCTATTAAAATTGTTTCCATTTGACTTTTTTCAGAAATGTCTCCAAGAAAGCAGCCACTGTCTCTATTCGAGATCTGCCGGAAAAGTATTTCTCATAAAATCATATTTGACTGCCACAAGTACTGCAAATGCAACAACCATCCGTACGAGCAAATTGTTCAGCGTGGGAATGTAGTTTGTCCAGACGAACTGTTACCTATGAAAAGGTATCTTCTAGAAAATCTACCTAATGATCTATTTGACCATCTGTGCAACGAAACTCTTCTAAGTCTTTCATGTAAAATTGGGCGAACATCAGCTCGTGAGTATGAAAACGTTTTGAAGGTAATCCTTTCGTTGTTTGTGCATAGTAATATGCGTATTTTCTACCCAAAAGTGGCGCACGGTAACAGCTTTATCCGCTCACCGGTCCCTGATATTGACAGCTTCTGGATAAGTATGCTGTGTTCTTCTAAGAAGTTGGTAGTTCTAAGCTTGTATAAGGTGTGCACTGATGTCATTCTTGAGGTTGTTGGAACAAACTGTTCGTTGTTAGAAGTGATTGATATAACGTCAAAAACTTCATCCTTCGAGCGCAATAAGATGTTGAACATCAACGCCCTAAGACTCAAATATTTCGTGACTGACTCAGGACTCGCACACTTGAGCAAGTGCAAGAGGCTAAGGGAGGTTCATATGAACAGTTTATCGGCAAATCACCATGCCAGACGCATGGTGACTCAAAACGGCATACAACAACTTGTAAGATCACTGCCAGCTTTAACTTTCATCTCCTACAAAGCAATGGGCACGATTGTGCATCATTTGAATTTGGATGAGAATGCATGTCCGTTACCATTAATGCATATCGAAGAAGACAACTGTAAACCTGAACATATAAGAGCCATGTCCAATCTATGTCGAAATCTGAAATCGCTGGTCCTGCTTAAGCACATGCACGTCTTTTCAACTAACACCAACGTGCAACTAGAACAGGACATCATGTCTGAACTGTGTGTCAGTGAATTGAAACTAGAACATTTGACTTTGCAATTCTGGCCGTACACGGAATTCATTTTCAAATTCATCAAATTGAAAGGACATCATCTGCGAACGTTGCGTATCATGTTTTTCATGCGCTGTGGCACTCTTTCTTCCAACGACCTGAGTCTCATTGGTCAGTACTGTCCCAATGTCGAGATCCTTCATTTAGATCCGGTTACTGTGCATGACTCAGACTTGATCAACGTTCGTTCAGCAAATAAGAAACATTTTGCTAATATGACGTCGTTGTCTTTTCACGGTTACTGCTGGCTCCCTGAAGTGTGCTTCGTCATGTGTATTAGGAACGCGGTCAACCTGAGAACACTGTATTTGACACGTGATGACCTGCCAGGCATTGTTTTGGACGATCACATTTCCAACCTCCTAAAATATAATTCATTATCTGAGTTACAGGACCTCAATCTAGGAAGAGGATTGTATGTGTCAAAATATATTGTCTATAAACTAATTGAGCAGTGTGCAAACTTGAAAAATTTTGCATTTTCCAACGAATGCTTGGATCCAATTGCAGAAAGCGAAATACTCAACTATGTGACTGTCAATAACTTTAAATTGTCGGTACATTTCGATGATTGAGAATTCTCTCAATTATCTGACTGCTATTAACTCAATGCTGTTCGAATGTTGTATTATGTCGTTAAATTTTATCTCTTTGCGGCTGTGATTTAAAATAGTAAAAGAATATTTGTATGTTTTTGTTAAGCTAGATGGTTTCCCTTCTGGAAACTGATTTCAAATTCTGTAAATAATAGTAAACTATTCCACACTGGTCGAAATAATTTGTTTTAGAACCTATATTTGGAATTCTTTGACCAAGGTGGCCATTTATTTTTGAGAATCTGATTGTCTTCAATGGAATTCATTCTTTATTAGGAAAGTCTAGTGTTTATCGTTGAAACGATAATAAATTATGCGATTGCAATTAATTGCATGATTCACAGGGTTGAAAATAATAGATTGCCGTATTTTATAATAATCTTTGTAAAAATAATAACCAGATCTAAATTCGAGACGTTTGAATTTCTTCTACTTCGATTTCTCTATCTTGTGTATATAGATATAATAGTATAAAGTATTCATCTCATCTTGTGAGATGAGATTTATTCTCAATTCAATCCAGCTATATTTCTCTGCCTTAAGATATTGATCTCTTTGCGGTGCACTAATACTTTATGAAATACAGTAGCAATTTTTTTCCATAAATATATATTTTTTCATGTCATGTGTGAATGTTTAAAAAGAATTTTCTCTCACAGATACAGCCAGAACTTGTTTTTAATTGATGAATCAATTCCACATCAATTCAATTTAGAAGTACAGTAACTTGTTCTTAACCGATTATTAGTTCAAAATCTAACTTTGAGAACACAAGTTGATTATTCATGATAAAGAACTTTCAATTTTCTAAAGAACTTGGAGAGTGTCTTTCAGATTCAATGTCATGCACAAGTTATGTTGAAAATTATATTCTTTTAAAAAATAGAGAGTCGATTCTGTTTGTATTCGATTATAATATTCATGATAAAATTTAAATATTATTTTTTTCATTATTATTTTGATGGATACTAAAGCAATATTGTATCTACACTTGTTTTTGGAATCTCATACCATTAGTGAGTGAGCATAATTATGTTATCTAGAATCTAAGAGCATTTAATAATATGAATGTTGGGTGTTCAATGTGTCATATCAAATAATTGTTGCCATTGTTAGTATCTCTTTAACATTAATTCAATGATAACATTGTCGTATAACTTTGAGTTCCTAGACTATCAAGTAAATCGTTACTTGTGATTGATACCGTCTCTTGTTATCAATCTTTGTTTAACTATCTTTGTTTCATTCTTATAAAAACTATGCTTATAAAATACATTGTCATTGAATTCTTTGTCGATTTATATGGAAGACAGATAGCTTACTATTGAATAAGGGCTCGTACATTATTGCCGTATCGTACAATATTCATAATTCTAATATTCTTAAAGATATATTATCTGTTGTTATTCCTCCATAGTATAACTTACTCCCTCCATTCGTCAATTCCACGAACAATTTATATTTTTAATTTATTCTTGAATTTTCAAGTTCACTGCTGGAGAGTTTCTTAGCACAACACGTTGGTTATTATTTCAAATATTTTTCATTATCATAATTTCCATAGAAGTTGAATAAAAATGCTTTTCTGTATTCCAATGATCAAACTTGGGTAAACGTCGAATTGAAAGCTTGTGTGTAATTATATTGTAATATATTTTTGATAAATTTACAACACATCACTTTCATAATCATTTCACAAATGGGTTAACAGTTTTGTTTGAAACCCTAATTTCAACAAAAAGACGCCTACATAGCCTTAGATAAATTACATTCCATTGTTAAACGTGATTTTTACGATTTGTCTATGTGGCTTCGCATTGTTCTCAAGTGCATATTTATGTTAGTCAAGATGCAAGATATAGAATAGGATTTAATACAAGTTAATTAATTGTTTATTACATCTGAATAGTAAAACAATTTTTTCTATTATAATATTATTCATATATACTAATTAATTGTATATCTCTCCACTACAGGCCTAAAAGTTCAATTAGTATATTTTCTTATTATTGAGATTTTTTGTAACATCAAATTCTTTCACCACAAAGTTCAATTTTTATCATACATTTCTATCTAGGGCTTATTTTTATTTATGGTTCTTGGGTAATGAGGATACTTGTTGATTTTCTTGTGCAGTAATACATTCTTTTGACATTATTCAGCCTATATCAGCCCAGTAACAAATCTTACAATCTTATCATCAGAATAACAATAATCCGTTCGTTATAATTGCCACTATTCCATTGATATAATAAAGAGAAACATTTTCATTTTTCGATAGCGAACAATTACTTGAACTTGAATGTATTGTCTTGTTTTCTCATATTTAATATTATCCTATTTTTCAAACTTGTTAATTTCAACAGTGGATTTCTTCTATCGTGAAATCTCGTGAAACAGTAGATTTCTTTTATCATTCTTATAACTCTAGACATTATGGAATTGATTAATCAATCTTCTTATGCAAACATGCCAATTCTCTTTATTTAGAAAAGTATCTCATATTAGCTACTATGATAACAAAAATTTTTGAGTCGGTGAAATTACTGGAGCAAATAGAATGATTATAAAGAGGTGATACCAAAGAATATTCTGGTAGTTTTAATATACTTACATAAATTTTCTTAATTCCTACTACAGTATTTTTTAGCTTAAGTTGCAATATTGTGATTGTGATAAAGTGTTTTGTATTATACTTCAGTTCTAAGATGAAATAGCAAGATAAAATTTGTTGATAAAATCTTGTCTTCCACTGCTATGAACTTATTTGTAAATTTTTCCAAATTGAAAACAATTTCTTAATTCCTTACAACTCTTATCTATAAAAATATAATCATGTTATTATCCTTGAAAATATTATGTATTGTTTTTTTTAATATTGTTTTCTTTAATGCTCAACTATTTTCTCAAGTAATTCCAACATAATTCAAAATCTTGTCACTACTACTAGAAGCTTACAGATTTCTTTTTCGATTAATTCTCAATGTATTCTGTATTGATGCATTTTTTCAATGCTGTATTTTTACTACTTACTCTTCGCCAATAAATTTTAATCATTCGGGTTCTCCGTGTCAATTTTCTCACATTCCCAAGTGTACTACTATACATAATAAACAATAATAGTAATAAATTTAGTATACTAAATGATATTATGCCATGCTAATCATGAGGTCAAAAACTTGATCAGTCTTTTGGAAATTTTATCTTATAACAATAATAATAATCTATTTCCAATTGACATTCGTTTCTCGTCACCCGGAACGGTTGCTTTGAGGTTGTTAAACCTCCATTAACTTCATTAGAAGATAATGAAGTTAATGGAGATAAAATTTTATATAATGGTAAAACTTCTAGACCTAGCCTAATTCAATTCTCAGAAAGAAGAGACAAATGTTAACAACCAACGGTGTGGGTGTGCTCAAGAGTCAACAAGACCCATTCATGCAGTAGCTACTATTTCTACAACACAGCAAACTAAATTATGTTCAATCTTGCAATGCAAGCGTTGTGTGAGACAAGTGCGACCTTCAGTTTATAACATTCACAATTTCTTTACCAATAAAAAACTCATCTTTTATTTAAAAACGTGATTGTAGTGAGTCTTTCCTTTTCGTCACTATCGTATAGAACTTGTTGCACTCTAAATAGCTGTAAGCTCTCTATGAATATCGTAAGTTGAAGTGAAAAAAAAAATAATATAAAACAATGAAGAAAATTAGGCGGGATTTCTACTGAAACAGAGCCATATTTTGTGGTGATGTTTTATGCGGATACCCCAGATTCTAAATCTCTGATTGAAATAATTATTTTTTTTGAAGCTGTATATCTTTCAAATTGAATTTCTTCCCCTTGTATACCCTGTCAATTATAAAATCTTTTTAAAAACTTTGCTCGATAACTTATGCAAATGCCTATATTCTATATCAAAGATATTAATCTAATTGGAACGTTGAAACATGAGAAAGAAAACTTCATAAAATTAACACTTGCATCAGAGATAATGTGGAACTTACTTTGGATTTATACTGTGTTTAACTTACTGTGGAGATATTGTGGATTCTTACCATTGTAGGTAAGGATAAAAAATCAATTTTTTATATTCCACATCAATGTATTTAAAAAACAAACTCAAGTTTCGATGCTAATGGCATCATCTCCAGTGTTGGCTTTTTAAATATATTAATGTGGAATGGACAAAATTGTTTTTCATTCTTACCTACTAAGAAAAATTTCTTAAATTTTCCATTTTTAAGATAACTTATAAGAAGATTCCTTTGCAAGATTCCTCTTTCCTTGTTTTTTTGCACTATGTATTCAGCATTAAGTTGTATCAAATAAATGAGTTGCCGCGCTGATCTGGGCTACAGAGTGTATAGTATACACTCTCTGCAGTAGCATCTATTCAAAACTATTTTGGATTTTTTTGGAAATTTGCTCTCTGTAATCTGGGCTAGGCACATTTTGTAGGAGAATTTACAAGAGGAGCATATGTCATGGATGGTGAAATCACATGTTTTTTCCACTGGTTACATAAAAAGTTGCCTGATGACAAAGTCCATTCTGCAGTAAACTGACTCAATAAAATAATATCTCACTTGAGGTAGAAAGAGGTTAGAAACCTTCTTCGTGACAGATATTTTATCAGCAGTCTTCCAACATCTTTTTCCTGGTATGATTATTTTGAACATAGGAGAAAAATGAACAGTGGCTCTAGCAAAAAAGTGAAAAAGACAAAACATAGGCTATATAAGCTATCCAAGGATATATAAAAATCCAAGGTAGCCTTGTCAATTTTTCAGGAAATAATTGTTTTTCTTCAAACATCGGCTGAATTCCAATAAAGTAAGTAAAATTTTCAGCGACTTTTGGCTAAATTTAATTTTATCATTTATAATTACATCATTACATGTCCAAATTAGAAGACAAAACCAAAATTTTAAAGATTGCAGCATATACTCCATGCAAAAAATATTTGCAGGTATTTGTGATAGCAATATTTATAAATATTTTTATTATAAGTAGGCCTCTGCACATTCTTGGATGTTGAGGTCTTTTTGTACTTTAAAACAAATGAACCTAAAGAAATAATAGTAATTAGTTACATGATCTCATACAGGTAATTATAGCACACAGAGTCCTTCAACTGAGACTAGTTAGGGAATTTTAATAAAAATGTGTCACACACAGTGGCGGATCTAGAAATGGATTTTGGGGGGGGGGCTTAAAACCGATGACCGGGGGGGGGGGTAGTTGATTATTATTAGAATGATATTCTTATGATAGGTCTCGCTTTTATTGATTTTATATGGATTTAAACTTAAACTGCACTTAATATCGTATAAAATAGGATTGTATTGCCAAATCTAATGCCTTGTTGAAATTTCAATCAGACATATAAACACTTTAAAAATAATAATAAACAAGAAATATTATAACCATTTTATAACAAAAAATTAACATTTTTGGAAGTTATCTTCATGTACAAAATATTATTGCATATTATGTTCATTAGTTTTTCTTGAACCGAGAACCATTTTTTTCTATCAATGCATCTCAAGCGATTTCTCGCAATTTCACTTGATTTTTTGCTATTCCACATGATTTCCGCGAGAATTAGCAAGAAATAGCTTATGATGTATTATTAACATAGATGAACTTTGAAGAGCTATATCTCGCAAACTGTTGGGCCGCCTTTAAAAGTAATCCTGGTATGAAATTGGGGCTTATTTAAATAGATTTTCAAATGATATTAGGTGCTGTTATGAAAAAGTTATGCCCCAGGGTTGAAATTGTCTACATGTAAAAAATTGAGCCATTCTCATAGAGGTTTTTGGCGGGATAGAAGGTTGCCGGAATCGAATAATTGGATTCAATGTTCCACAATTATACAACATAGAAAAGAACTGGGCTACCTCATTTCATGCGAAGTAAACCCTACCTTTGATGACAATAATTTCACTGGCTTATATCACATTTGAAGACGTAGAAGTAATGGTGGAATCCGGTCATTCTTGCTAATTAATATTTATATTAAGAGCTTAAAAACTAATTTATAAATAATATATCATAATATTTATAATTTATAAGTATTATAATTATATTAGATAATATTTGTATGAATTTCACATTCTTATAAAAAATTTGCAGACGTTTTGGGGGGGGCTTCAGCCCCAAAGCCCCCCCCGTAGATCCGCCACTGGTCACACATAAAACTAAAATAAAACTGTGTCACAAGAGCAAAATGTCATCATTGTTTGTGAATACGCGCCTTGAGTTTTTTTAATAGATCTTATTATTCTAAATCTAGACGATTCGGATACTTCTATTTTAGATACCGGTACCTAGAGTTTTCAGGGATAAACTTAATATTTGATGCTATGAATTGATGAACCATTTTTCAGAGTACCAGGATGCAATCTGATATTACATTGGATTTGGATGCGTCGAAGATTTTTGGAAAATCTGAAGTGACAAATCAAGTTGAAAGGAGTATGCTTATCGTTTGTGACAAAATCGATGATGGATATTCTCTGGTACGTTGATATATTATTGGTTCATAGCATATATAGTATTAATTATTAATAAGGTGGTATGTACAGTTGACAACAACTTGAGTGGGTAAAGTTGATGGCTGAGATTATTCTCCCAAAATAAAAATTCCAATGATACCTATTTTTTCTTATAAATATTATTATGGTTAGCTCCCTTGTAATCTTTTCTATAACAAAAGTATAACTTTGATCTTGAAACAATAATAAATAAATAATAATCTAAAATGATTTTTTAAATCAATTAAAAATTATATAAATTGATAACATTTTTAATTTGTATAAAAAATTAAGAATAATAATTTGTATTCTTTTTAATATTCAAAATATAAAAAGTTGTTGGGCCTACATTGAAAATAATGTAGATAGCCTAATAGTTTTAATTTTTATAACAAATTTAGAATAATATTTTTTTTATAAATTCAGAATATAAAAAAGTTGTTACATTGAAAATTCTAAATTGAAAATAAACATTTAAATAAAATTTGCAACTTTAAATATGATTAGAAAGTTTGAACATGCCACTGTAATAGCTTGGATAGTGATTGGAAATTGCGAATTGCGAAATTGATTGTGTGGTAGGCCTACAAATGTATTGTAGCCTATTGCAGGTTGATGCATTGTGAATGAAAATTGATTATTAAAGGTGTGTATGAACATCTCACACCTTCATTGCTCTATTCTAGCAAATCAGATCTCAATTTTTTTCTCAAAATTGAGAAAACATCTATTTACTTGACAAAAAATAATCTATTGTTTTCACTTCACCACCGACATGCAGTCATGTTTTTCAATGTAAGAAAACGAACTTTGTCTACTTACTGACTGGAGCGCTTTCACGTTTCAAGAAACTCATTGTCAACAGTGAAGATCGGTCGGCCGGATGTGTCATAAAAAATAATTACAAAATCAATTTATTTTCAAAAGTGTTTCTTAACTTGAGCTCCCTACACTTATGTAGTAGTAGCTTGAGACGAGAAGGTAGAAGTGTGACAAACATTGTTTTTTTTTTCTTATATACTGTATAAAGCTTTACACCATTGAGATGAAGTTGATTTTGTATGAATATAGCATTAAATTTTTGTTTCCAAGATGCTCCTACTTGCGAACGAATTATTT
Source organism: Laodelphax striatellus (assembly GCA_017141395.1). Taxonomy (NCBI): domain Eukaryota; kingdom Metazoa; phylum Arthropoda; class Insecta; order Hemiptera; family Delphacidae; genus Laodelphax; species Laodelphax striatellus. Next base: position 7,768,973 of record CM029535.1, on the reverse strand, counting down.
AATTCTGCAAGTAGTATTTTTATTATACCAAAAGTTTTGTAAAAATTTATTTCATCTACTCTTATAATTTTTCATAATAAATTTTGTTCATTTTGTATTTTGTGATGAATTTGTAAGTTGATATTTTGTTTTAGTCAATGAAAGATTTGATTTTGCTGTGTGTGATGCTCATACCCTTGAAACTTCCTCAGGTTTCAAATGTTAAAGTAGATGGGAATGACTATGAGAAGATAAGGAGAGAAGAAGATCGTTCAGAAAAAGAACAGCGCCTGCAGTACATCGAAAAAGAAGAAAAGTTGGCTGAAGCGAAATTTCTTGAGATCAACAAGCAATGGGAGAAAATTATCAAGCTGCAACATCCTCTTGATCAATATGAAAGAACTGAAAGTCACTTAGGTAGATTAAAAATTTAACAGCCCTTTACTATTATGGTAGTGTAGTGATAGGCTACACAAATTATCTTAGAAATATTTTATTTTTATTGTACCGGTACCGTACCTATTTTTTATTAGATATTATTAGCGTTTTTTAGGTAATTTATATTCATTTAATTTGGCGGATGGTGAATAACTTCCATTTAACATTTTTGTAGATGTTCTGTTGAATTTTTCACATAAATACTGAATATAACATGTAAAAACATATTTAGAAAAGAAATCAACAGAACATCACCCTTTACCTGAACCCGTGTATAAGATTTAAACGTTCTCAGTTCAGTCGTTGTTGAAAAATCTGCAAAAACTCATTGAAAACGCAAGGAAAACTGCAAAACGCCTATTTCTGGCGTAATTTTGGGAGAATCTCTAACATTTTTCAACAGATTATTTTTAGACCTTGTCCTTGAACCTAATTGAGTTGAAGTATGTGAAAATCATCCTCAAATTACGCCTGATATTTATGTTTTTCCAGTTATGTTTTGCGTTTTTTCATGTGTTAGATTCTTTTGTTTTTGAGTTATTCTCACATTTTTACTAGGGTGAAGAATAGGGTGTAATGAAGGGTTTGAAAGTCACTCTCGCAGCTCTCTATTGATGGATAAAGCCAGTAAAGCAAACATGTTCAAATGAAATATGCATGCGGAGTAATATAGTATAACCCCCTGGCTATACTATATTACTATTACTGTACTACTGGCTATACTATATTACTGGCTATTGCTATATCAACTTGGTGGAGCGTACTTATTTTATAATATAGTAACAATTTATTGCAGGAACGTTATTTAATATGTGTAATGATGAAGATTACCTCTAAATGTAGGCTTACCTTTGTAAAATTATTTTTCGAATTTGCATTCTAAAATTTTTAAATATTGGAGTCATGAAATTCAATTCTTTTATGTGCGTTATATATCAGTAGAATATTGCCAAGACTTTATAGCATATAATGTAAATTTGGAGTTTTCTTTACTTGGCTGTACAGTATTAATCAAGGATTATTATATTCGGGCACATTTCCAAGGACCATATGGAGACATAGCTTAAGGAGAACCCCTTCTATTCCCTTGATGAGTTCCTGGGAAGCAGGAATTGCAGAACCACCCATAAATGACACAGCCAATCCAGAATCCTGGTCATAGGCATCAAATGTACCGGTATTACAAGATGAAATTTGAACTGTAAATTAGAGTAAACATCTCATACATGTTTTGAGATAATTTTTTTTAATTGGGTTGGGCTATATCTCGACAAAACTCCACGTATTGTGTTTAAATTCAAATCTGCAATCTTGTTTCAGGTAATCAATGTAGAGAACTATTAGCTGATAAGGACAGAGTAATCAGGAAATTGAAAGAAGTGTTGAAAAAAGCTGATCTAAAATTACTGAAAGATCTACAAAGGCAGACTTCTGACTTGACTTTACTTTTGTCAACAGTTAGTGAACAGGAAAAGATTCTGAAAAGAGCCGTTCTGGCACAATTGTCGTTGATTGAGGTGATTATAGTGATTCCATAATAGTAGAAATAATATCATTAGGCTTATACATATTTATTTTAACAACATTCAAATGCTCTCATGCTCAAGCTTTGGCATGCTTAAGCTTTTTTCTTTGGCTTAATAGTTTAGCTATCTAGAATAAAGTTGACATTTAATTTGGGCTTATATTAAGATGTGCTATACATGAGCCAAAGAAAACTGCCAGATTTTTGTCTAGTTGTCTAGTATGATGATATAAATAGTGACTAGTTTATATTGAATTGGTAGTATAATAATTATACGTGCTATACGAGACGAAGACAACTGCCAGATTTTTTGTCTAGTAAATAATGACTTCTTTATATTGAATTGGTAGTATAATAATTGATAGTAAATATTTTATAGATATTTCAAGTGATTTGTTGATAAACATAAATATTCTTGATTAACAATAATTTACTTGATAAAAACTGTTAGCTATACATAAATGCACCAATAAATGAATTTTAAACGTGTATGTTATGTTACGTATACCTATGTGTTTCATTATTCATTACTCATAAATTTTATAGTTTCTTATTTAATCAACAGGAAACCATAGATAAAGCAGCAGAGGAGACTAAGGAAGAATTTCATAAGATTTGGCAAGATCTTGATAATGAAAGAGAAGAAAACCAGGCAAGGTTTATGAGTGAAAAAGTGAAATCTGTCATTACTCACTACGATGAAATTGCAAATCATGAAAATCTACTACAAGAGCAAGATCGATCTTCCAGAATAAGATTGGACCAAGATGTACAGGTGAGAGAAGTCTTGTCTATTAAGGGTATGTCAACTAGACAGTTTCTAGTAATGGAAACTCTCAATCCACTTAAAATCTAAATTGAAATAAGTTTTTATTTTCCCAGAGAAACTAGGTAATAAAACATGATTTTCTCTAATGTATTCCTTGAAAATACCTTTTATTTTGTAACCGACTCTCTCTAGCGGTCTACGGGGTAAGAATAACTGTAAACTTATGATCTTAAAAATGTATTCTGCTCTGTAACTTCTCTAATGTTTCTTCATTTCTATATTGTTTTTGTTTTGGCTACTTCTTGTGATAGATATTGCAATGCACTCAACTTGGGATCAAATTGAAAAAGTGGATTTAAATACTTTATTGTTTGTTGAAAATAATCGTATAATAATTAACTGTGGACTATCACCATCAATAGGAATATAATCAGAAGATTTAAGTTACTTACAAACATCCTCTAGATATAGGCCTAAGAATATTTCTTATTTATTCAGAACCAGATTGGAGAACTGGAGTTGAGGAATCAATCATATCATTTATTTATCCTTGAAACAAAATACAGCAAACTTGAAAAGTACAATGGAAAATAATAGAATTAATAATACAATACATATAACATGAATAAATGAATTTGCTTAACAGTAGGCCTATAGTGTTCATTGAAAATATTTCTATAAAAATAAATTGTAACATTACAATCCAAAATAATATTAATTACCTAAGATTTATAGAAGTTACACGATGTAGGCTTCTACTTACTAGTTGGAACATTAGAAGATGTTGGTTTTTCCAGAGAATTCATAGAGAGCTGCAAGATCTGAAAGCAGTATGCTTGTTGAACATTGAGAAAATGGATTACAGTACACACCTGCTTCGGAAGCAAGCTGAGGAAAGCAAACTACTGAAGTCTCAGCAGGATAAAACAATGTTGAAGTAACTATTATAAATTAGTTTTATCGCCAATATAATCTAGACTGAGAAATGTTGAAGAAATTCCTGCACTTGCATAGGCATATTCGTGTACTGAGTGGGAGTAGTTCGATTATTACAGGTTTCGTTTAGACAAGGTTCTATTTTACAATGAAGCTGAAAACATTGATTAAACGCACAGCTCGACTAAACGAAACGGGAGTGTTTCTATTGCTACAGGTAACCCAGGTGTTTATATTGTTACAACCCCCCCTCCCCCCTTGAAGCCTATGTTAGTAGGCATGTGCGTGGGTAATGGGAGGGGCGATTAGAGATGACGAATACTTTTCAGGCAGCCAGGACCGTCTCCTCCAAAATAAATGCAGTGATACCATTGATATAATATGTATTGTTATTACTGTTTTACAGTATTTGGTGGCAGATCACTTGTCTAGAGAATAACAGAGCCCGAGTGGAAGGACTATAATAATATAATAAAGACTGAAATGAATGATTATTTGATTATAATTTTGAAGCATTTGTTCTTAGCTACTCAGCACCGAATTCTCATGATGATGCTTGCGTATTATTATTATCATTATTGTTTTATAATTGCAGGATAAAATCTGCTGCTGAGGATCTGAAACAAATGACCCACTCATACAGGAACAATGGCTACAAAATAAGGAAATTGAGAAACAATTTGGATAAACTTTATAATTCGATCATTACTGAACTTGAAATGAGAAAATTCACTGACGTACATTTAAAGAAGTTCAAACAAATTTGGAAATTCAATAAGGAAACTGCAGATAACTTGCTGCAAAAAGTGAGATTTTCTTATTAATCATTTAATTTTCAAATAATTGATTTACAGCATATTACTTTTGCGTTTAGTGTAGTAGTGAAAAATGCCTACAGGAATAAGATATAGAGAATAAATTGCACCGGTACCTTATCATGGTAAAAGTATTGTTTTTCCTATGAATTCTATCATAGACACATCATAGATTCGTAGACTTGAAAGTTTCCAAAATCAATCAGTGGCGGAACCAAAGCACCAAAGGGGGGGGGGTATATTCCATACACCCAAACCACCCTGAATTGAAGAGCTTTAATCAAGCTCGCTTCACTACAAAAAATATTGAAGTCCCAATTACTATTATGATATTTAAATGAAATTCACAATTGAACAAAGTACTACTGGAAATAATTTTAATTACCTATCTATTCTCAGATCTTGTTCATGGACCGAACCATTGTGGAACGTCTTTTTCAATTAAAGTGGACCACCCCAGAAAACCCCTATGTGAAAAATATTTTAGCTAGTAAGTTATTGCTATGATGCCTTATCTCCACTTTCATTGTTGCCATTTAAATCGACATTCTAGACATTCAATATCAAGAATCACTCGGGGTCTAATTTATGAAATAAGGAATTGGATTTTATGTAGAAGAGTTTACTTCAGACTTGAGATTTCTGAAGATCTTATCAATGAGTAGCTTTGTGCCTTCTAGTCTGAAAGCCTTTTGGGTTTGTTTTGAAATCATTATTATTTTCTTCATCATTTTGTTATCATTATTCATACTTCATATTTTTCAATTCATTATTCAGCATATTGTTTCTTGCCGTACTTTTAATTGACATACATCTATCCAAATTTTAGTAACATTATTTGAACTCAAGCTTTTCCTTTTCTGGGTGAGCCCATTATTTTAATATTATAATATAAAAACATTTGATGTTTATGTTTTTCAGTTGTACTTAAATAAATTTACATTAGATAGTTTATAAGAATGTTTTGTTTTCAATTGTTTGAAAAATAAAATGGCAATAAATTTGATTTTGATCTGATTTGACAAGATATGAATAGCCTTATTCACCCTACATGCTACCTAGGTTGACACTCTATGAAATTATGAATTACGTAGAAAACTGATTATTTCAGATATATGTTTATATACATATTAATGTTCAAACATAGACTATCACTAAGTTATAACACTTCCCAGATTTCTGATTTTTCCCCTCAAATTTTAGAAGAAACAAAACTGATGGCTGTTGAAGGTGACTTAAGAATGGAGCGAATGTCAGTTGCAAGCAGAATGAGCAGATCAGCTGTTGAACCAAATGAGGATATCCTGAAACACTTGCTAAGAATACTTGTGGACTCTTCTGGCTTTCTCATGGAAGAGAAACTTTTTGAGCTTCTGAAGCCACACTCCCATTCTGAACGATTGCTGGTGCAATTGAGCAATGTATTCGATGTAAGATTCAAGATAGTTCTTTTATATAATTTTTCTATTATTATTAAGTTTACGGCTTTTTTGGCATGGAGACCCTCTCGGATGTTCCGCCTCGCCGAATAATCCAATGGGGAATATATACAAATACATTTAATTTGTTGTTGGTGCATATATAAACAATTAAGAAGTAAAAGTGATTATTTCTTCGAATTTTCTAATGCGTATCTTGATAATAAAGTACAGTATAAGTACCTAGTCTACACTTTCACAAAACTTTTATGATTTATCACTGAAGGTAGTCCGTGGCTATAGCTTAGCCAGTATTTTAAAAAAGGAGAATAATATTCGCCTTCCTATACTTGCGTTCATTATTCATGGTGTACTCTCTTCACAATTTATTAGTATACTATTCACACAATATACGGAGGGACTAATGATCTTCCTTTATTATATTACCACATACAAAAAAGGATATAAGCTCTTGCCAGCGTTTTCACTCCTATACTCGTACAATTCAATAACAAATAGAAATACTGTATTAATTTATTCATGCAATTTTTTACCTATTATTGTAGCCTATTTGCGTGTTTTAGGTGCTTGGCATACGGAACGAGGATGATGTGTATCATTTATACAATCACTTGGAGCCATACATAGAATGTACCGTTTGTCAAAATCAGACAAATATGCATACGGAACAAAACTTCCGTCACTCCCAGATTGATATGGCACTAGTTGATGGAAGGTGATTTGTTCTTCATCTTTTCTGATGTTACAATTTAACTTTTATCTGTTAAAGTATTAATGAGGAAGAAGATCATGTAATGTAATTAGATAGACAAGTTTGTTGTTGGAATTTTCAATATGGATATTTTCAAGGGGGTTTTATGAATATTAAAAAGTATTTATTTATTATAGATTTTCGAAGAGTATAGGCAAAGCCCTAAACAGTCTTCATAAAAATTACCAGTATAAATCAGACATATAAAATAGTATGAATATGAAAATTCACTCTTAATAATCAGTGTTTTTTAGCTTATGAATAATTCTGAATTATAACAACTAGGTATTAGAACTAAACAAGTTTTCCAGACTGATCTATGTAAACTCATTCAATATTTGTATTATAAACACTAAATTGACTTAAAAAGCAAGATACTCACAAATTGTGTGTTTATGTACATTTCGCGGTGCTGTGCCGCATCGTCAGAACACGTGTACAAACAGGTGAACTGGACACTAGTTCTGACGGAGTCTAGTTCACCTGTTTGTACACGTGTTCTGACGATGCGGCACAGCACCGCGAAATGTACATAAACACACAATTTGTGAGTATCTTGCTTTTTAAGTCAATTTAGTGTTTATAATTTACTCAAGTGAGAAAAGAATGGATCCACAACAACCAATATTTGTATTTGTTTTTGTATATTTTTTCAAATTTTCTCCTTGAAAAAATTTTTTTTTGTAACGTATACTATATTTTTTATTCTTTTTCTTTCGTTTTTACTCATTCTTTCTTATCACACTTTGATTTCTCGGACTTTATTCATGTTCCAGTCCTCCTCCTTCATATACTACTCCTTCACACTCTTTCATCAAGAATGAAGAGGATGAAGCTCTGCTGCGTCTCGATACTATGATCGAGAATCGATATAAGATGACTCGAGATGTTGTGAAAGAGTTTACAGACCCATCAGCGATGAGAAGTGACGATGCATCTATTGAGTCGTGGAATTTTGATGCCGCTCACAGGAGCATCAGGCTCACAGGAGCAAGATCAGAAACCCTGTCAATCAAAGTGAAGCCTAAAAAGAGCGCCGCCGCCGCAAGACATGTTTGCAGATATCTGAATCATCCACTTACCATTTCGACCAGCAACCTAATGAAAGCTTTACAGAATCTAGTTTGCAAACTAGATGAGAAAAAATGCTCGGAGTCTCCTATTACGCTGTATGACAGACTTGAACGTTTGCCCCCCTCACAATATTCCCACATTGAAGAAGGGGACGTCGTGAACTTTTGGAGTGGTTATAAAACTATTTTTACAATGGAGAATGAAAGGCAATGGAATGCTATTTTGATTGGGCTTCGCGAGTACTATGATGAGCTAAAAGGTACCTATATGTGATTAAGTTTAGATATAAAAAATAAAACATTTTATAACGTGATAAACATATTAGTAATTATAGTAATAGAATTGAATTGAAATATATTTATTCTCAAAAAACAATATACATACATTTAAAAGAATATAATACATGCGAATAAACTCCTCACCTAGAATTTTGACGATATTCAACTGTTTATTGTATGATGTACTGTGTTGAATAAATAAATATCTTATCTTATCTTAACGGGTCTGTGTGTGAGGAGGGTCGTTTGTAATATTTACATACAGAAATTCTACTTGACAGATGGAGAAAGAGTATACAATACATTTCATAGACAATAATCAGGATTATTTAACACTCTTAAGATTATTTTGTCTCATGTTGTTTTACGAGTACTGACATTTAAGAAAACAGAATATAAAGAAGATTCAGTAACAATAACATAAAGTATGACCAGCAGAACAGAGAGAAGAAAACATTTTTTTGGGAAAAATAAATTGGATAAAAAATATATAGAACGGGGAAATATATATGTATAGAAGCAGAACAAAAATAAATAATAAATGAAAGCAAAAGAAACAGAAGCGCGGCGAAGTACATGGCGACCTAAGAAGCTCTTCACATGCTGTTTGTCCAATGCTGAGCAATAGTAGAAGTAATAAGAATAGAGACAGGTAGACCTATATAAAAATACAGACAGTAATATGAGTAATGTGATTAATGCTGTTACTGACTGGACCTATTTTCAAAACTTCTAACCACTCTCCGGAATTGAACTCACAGCCAGCACACTTGCTAAAGAAGCAAATTCAATTATTATCTTGAAAAATATACCATTACAAAAATTTTGGATATTCATAATTTTATTCATATCTTATTATTATTAACATACATAGAAATAAATTAATTCAGGATAACTTCAATCATTTTATGTCATGTTTACTTTTTCATCTTCCCAAAACAAGATTTTATATTTTAAATATTAAATGAAATGTTCATGCTTGCAGAGAGACATTATTTGAATACAGAAGTGAGAAAACTGAAATTAGATAATCTTGCCCTCGAAAAGGTGGTCTCTCTCCAGAAAGTCAAGAAGACTGAAAATGAAACAAGATTCTATGACCAGAAAAATATTTACTTTTGAATTAGGCCTATTAGGCTACTCTAGAAATTTTCATAAAAATCAAGTAAAATATTGTCGTGAACTTTTTGCCAAAGAATAAGAGAATCTTCTATTTGGAATACCGAATGAAAAATAAATCTGAATTTTCTAACAACTGTTGCATTATTTCTGGTACCATGATAATAATAATTATTATTCTCTTTCCAATCAACTATTGACGAGTAGCTGGTAGACCATAATCAGCGCTCTAGTGAGAGAGAGTGAGCAATCGGGGGGACTTTAACCATTGTGAGATGGGAACAAAACACGATTTTGAAATAGAATTCAATTAAATCATTAGTGTATCATCAATACTTATTGATATATATATATTATTTGGTGGTTTTAAGGTGTTTTAAAAAATTTACTAATCAGATAAAAATATTTTTATCAGAATTTCCGTCATCTTGCTCGGTATGATGTTTGAAGATTGAACTTCCCGCTTTGTGATGATTATTTCAGAGACATCAACTATTTCACACAAATAATATTTAATTCAATTACAACATTATATTTACATCTCATATTTTCTATATTTCAACTATTTACGTTCAATATTATATTTTATATATCGCTACCTCTCTCACTCTCTTTTGGAAAGGAAGGCTTTTGGAAAGAGGATCAAATTAAAATTATCATTGTTTCTTTTATCTTAAAGCGACTACTGAAGTGTTCTTAAAATTCGTGGCTTTGATTTTATAAGTTACTGGAATATTTTGGCTCAATATTTTTCAAATACAAATTGGTTTGAAAACAGGCATTTTTACATTTGATTCAATGACAACCTAGCTTCAATCCCCCCCGGTTGTTCACTCTGTATCTCACTTGAGCGCGCTGATGTTCACCAGCTACTCCTCAATAGTTCGTTTGAATAAAACTAGACGTTGACCGGGTCCAGCTGAACAGAACAGAACAGGCATGAGCAGGAGTGTGCTTTGCTTTTTAGGGAACAATTTAGGTTAGTTGAATTTTGACTCAGTTTCAGTTCAACTTTTTGCATTGATTCGATTTAAATTTAAATGTTTAGATTGTGATGATATTACGATTTGAGCTTGATTAATTAATAATAAATTTCTACATGTCGGGAGGCAATGATCGAAAAAGGTTTTCTTTGCCTAAGACTGGTTGTTGGGCTATTCATAAATCAAAGACTACAGGTAAATACTACTATTATGATATTATTTCCAATAAATCTTATTGGAAACGCCCAAAGGATTTAACAGATAATGATCTACGTGAAATCAATTTCCCGGTGAGTATAACTTGAGTTACATTGTTGAGTAATAGGCTATTGTAAAAACGTGTTAGTTTGGTAATAAAAATTGCATCAATGTCTTGATATGGCTTCATGGGGATGACCAATTCACTGGATTTGTGGCAAATATTCAGAAACATACATTGTTAATGTTCAAAATGTTTTGTTTTTTTAAATCTATTACCAATTACGGAGGAAATTCGTTTTGAAATTTCTGATTTCAAATCCAAAACCTATCAGGTTGAAATCCATTGTAGTTTCTAACTAACTAAAATAGGCCTAAGTTATAGCCTACATACGAATACATGAAATAAGCTAACATTTCTTGAGCTATTAACTCATAAAAACCTTTCGGCAGGCGTGCCCTTGAAACTTGGGCCTTCATCGCACGTGAGCGCGCACTAGCACTCTAGCAGCACTAATTGGTGATTGCTCCAAAAACTCAGGCCCCTCAATTATTGACTCAGTCTTAGGAGAATTTTTTGAATAAGAACCTACTAAGAATTGAAAATAAATATACAATGAAGCCTAGGAGATGTTGCGGTGGTTGTAAAACCCTTCAGTTTTTAAAAAAAGACGTAAGTTACATAGAATTGCAAAATTCAACATGTGAAAGGTAGGGAAAATCTAACTCTTGATCTCCAGTTACGTCACAATGTAAAAGCTGTATGAAGCTTGCTACTGCGCATCATTCTCATGAACACTACCTTGTATTCTACTTATCTTGGTATGTACCATATTCTCTTCTCGCGTTTGAATTCGTGCTATTCGAGTGGCGGCGCAACTAAATTCTCAAGTTAGAATTTTGTTGATGCGACAGCTGCCGTCTTCCGTTGCGGACAGTCAAAATGGGTACTATTAAAAAACACTATTCTACCTATTCGTATATTGAATAATACTGGATATTAATTAATACAGTAGCCTAAATTAACAATATTGATTCCTATTTTTTAGTATTTGGTTTTTTATTTATATTTTTAATTAGTTCCTATTTTGACTATCCGCAGCGGGCGACGGCAGCTCAGTCGCATCAGTGAAATACTACCTTGAGGGCCCAAATTCATTCGCAATAAGATTTCTTCCCACTTGAAATTGGAAATAAATTGCCATTTAAATCAGTAATTATTAATTTTCACTAATTTTGATCTTATAAGATGTTTTATCTCAAAATTTTCTAACGGAGCTATTCAAGTGTCGGATGGGTGAACCATTGAATAACTTATATACCCTATAAGAATAAGACGGACACATCTGGCCAGAATTCAGACCACTTTTTTCTTCAAGTGCTACTTTTCGCATTTGCCAACAGAGTTCTCCGGTCTCTTTCGAGAGAGCGAGGATATGAGAGAGTGTGTGTGGAGGGTGTAAGGATATTGAAAGAACTACTAGCGCTGCCTTGCGTCGAATCGGTCTGAATTTTTAACACGGCGTGTGTCCTTCTTATGGGGTATATATTCAATGGGTGAACTAACTTCGGGCCAGCTCCTGAAGTGTGACTGTGAATAGTCTAGGGCGGGACTAAGTAGCTACGAACACTGTGGTTGTCTATGGAATAGTGTAACCACAAGCCTGTAGATAGCCGTCACCGTCACTACAATATCATTTTTTTTAAATTATAGTTTTTCTTTTTTGATACCTTTCATGATTTTTTCAAATATGATATATTTTTCTATTCATAACTATTTTTTTTACAGGAGGGATATGTTATTCCAGAAGAGGTAAATGCCGAACTCACACCTGTTACCACTGGGCAACCAGAACAACCAGAAAGTTCTAAAAAAAACGACAAAAGTCTGGCAAAAGTACAAAAAAACGCCAAGAAATGTAAGTGATGATTGCTTATCTGGACATATTTTTGGTTGCTTTGAGAAAACAACTTTTCAAATAAATTTCTTTAAATTTGATTTTAATTTTAAATTAAGTGAGCCAAAGTCGGCCAAAACTTGTTTAAGCTTTCGTTTTGTTCAACAAGTATAGAATTCAGTATACTAAAATGTTTGGAACTATCTTAATTATCAAAATATTTTTAAAAAACTAACTCTTCAAAAATGATCAAGCAATTCCCTAGTAAGATCAATCATGATTTATGTATTTTCTTTATTAAAATTTAAATCAATTCTTAGAAAATAATTCTACCATTTTTATATTGTTGCTGAGATTAAGGATTTTTTCTCAAATGGATCATATCGGCCCACATGATGATCATAATAACATTTACAGGTGGAAAAAATACCGCAAACGCTTCAAAGGACAGAGAAGAAAATACAGTAAAACAGTGTAAGACATGTAAGGTAGTTAGGAAAGAAGCTAGGAAGAAGATAAAAGAAAAACTACAAAAAGGTAAACTCAATAATTTATTTGCTTTATTGAAATTTTCCTTACGCTTTTCAATCTTCTGAATTTAATTTTTTGAATTGTCCTTCTTGAGTGTTAGTCTTCAAACAGCTTTCTGGGTTCAATTTTTTTCAGAATCTCCATGAAGTTATACCTTCCTGTATTGATGATAGAATATAATAGAAGACTTAGCAGGCTAGCCAGGGGGCTCCGCCCCCTGGACCTCTGGCTGCCATTGACAGTGTGAGCGCTCATTGACACAGTCAAAAACGCGAATATTGGGCGTATCTTTGAGATGTTTTCAAAATCCGTCTAAAGGTTCAACTGAACATGCATGCCAAATTTGAACGCATTTGGTTCAGTCGATGACTCGTTGTTGAATAATCTGCAAAAACGCATTGAAACGAAAGAAACACGCATTGAAAACGCAAGGAAAGTTGCAAAAACGCCGATCTCTGGCGTAATTTTGGGAGAATCTCAAACATTTTGTAACAGAATAATTTTAGACTTTAAAAAACCTATATGTACCTATAAGTACCAAATTTCAACATCTTCTGCCAATTAGTTCTCGAAAAAGCTAAGAAACGCACAAAATCGCTAGAAATACGCAAATATTGGGAGTATCTTTGAGATGTTTTCAAAATCCGTTCTTAGTGCGCGTCTAAAGGTCCAACTGAACATGCATGCCAAATTTGAACGCATTTGGTTCAGTAGATTTTTAGTTCTGATAGATGAATGAATGAACGAGTGCCATTTCGCTTTTATATATAGATATACGTTTCGGAGTTCCTGTAAATTTTAATTATTGTTCAGCTTGTGAATATAGCTTCGAATTAGCTGATATATAACCAGAATATACCTTCAATAACATCGTTTTTATATTTATGTCGTTTATGCGCTGACAAATCGTTGCTTTCATCTATACGATACATCATATGTACAAGTCTATACATTTTCTAAATGTAGGTTTTCGCTGTGCATACAGCATTGATAGCAATGGCGGATTATTTCTGTGTTGCCGCATGCGGCTGGTGATATCAATCTACTCAATGCTATCGCTTGCGACTGTGGGTCAACTCCTTCAAAACCAGTCCATCTCAAAACCTCATCTCGTAACTGAAATGTTTCCTATTGAAATACAAATTCAATTAGAAAAAAACCTGCCATGCGGCAGCCCATAAATTGCCATTGCTATCAATGCCACTCTACATACTAGCATTGCCGCCTGCAGTTTGATCGTTGAGCTCTCGCACCATGCGACATTTGGCAGTCCGACGATCCGGGATTCCCCATCCACTCACAGTTCTAACTGCAGGCTGGGTCTGTCACAGTCCCAGCCTGCAGCTAGAACTTCAAGTGCAAGGGAGCCCTAAGGATCGTTCGAGAATACAGCCTTGAATCTTTCAATTGACGGTCAATCGTGAGAAGAGCATTGCAAGATCAATTTTGTTTAATGTTCTAATCCTGATTAATAATAATTATTCATTTCTTTAGCTTTGCAAGGTCACACATACACAGCATTTATATCATATCTTTTTTTATCAGGCAGAGCGAAACCAGCAAGTAAATACAAGTTTCCAAACCCATTCTTGGCCAAACTCGATGGAGGTAAGTTATTAATAGGGATAATAGCGGCTCAATGGCTTGATACTGTTTTCAACTTCTACGCCATTTTGAACGAATTTATAATATTATTGCTCTCAACTCAATTGTTCTCAAGTGGGCAAATAACACATAAATGATTTAAAGCATTTGTACGTTCTACCATGTATTAGAAAAACCTGTTGACCTTAAACACGAACTATCGCTCAGAGATAGTGAAATCCCAGAGAACCTCATTTGGAATTCCAATGTGCTCAAAGGCTTAGCGTGGGCTATTTATTTGAGGGGGAGGGGCACAAATCAAAATCAGGGTAATATTAGCTGCGAAGCACACTACAAAAGAGTGCTTTTACAGGTATTATGTATATGTTAGCCTATTCAATAAAATTGTTAGGAATAATTTTGTGTAGGCTTGAACAGAACCAATTAAATAGCCCCAAATATATTTATTTTATTTTATCTCATCAAAAATGTTTCACATGATGTTGGAGGGGGCACGGCCCTCCCCCTGCCCTGAATGAGCATGAAAAGTATATTTACTCATGATCTTTTAAAGAAAAGAAAGCTTTCTTCTTATTTTACAAGACTTGTAAACTTTATGAAACAAGCCCCTGCTCTGGAAATCAGCTTAGTAGTAAGCTAATTAGACTAGTAGAAAACCATTTCCGATTAGGTTTGTCAGTTTTGGGGGATGAATATTTGAATCTATAGAAAACGGCAAGTATGGTTGATTGGGGACACACATTACAGCTATCCATTCGATTTATTAATTTCTGTCAGATGTTTTTATCAAAATCATGTATGAAAAACACAATACTTGATTTTATTTTGTCTGTTGAACCAGAACTACCTGATTACACGGACTCAGATGAAGATGAACCTGTAGCGGCTAAGAAATCCAAGACTAATGACAATGGAGCCAAAGAATCCCAGACGGAAAATTCTGAAGAGAAAGACGTGGATGAAGGTCAAAGTGTCTCGGATAATCGGGAACTTGTCAGTGACTCACCACGTGCAGTGGCTGTAACCAATCGAGAACTCATTAGTGATTCACGACGCGCAGTGGCTGAAACCAACGATGAGGTGGAAGAAATGGATTGGTCACCCGACCCAACCAATGTGAGCTTGATTTCCTCACTTTACAGCTGGGTTTTCATTTGTAGAATTTAAATAAAGTAGCTGGCTCTACTCTACCATGTACGTTTACATTGAGGTAGTTAACAAGATAGTTGAGTTTGAACTTTCCTTATGAAAATAATTAATTGTACTAATGAAAAACTGTTTATGAGGGTTGTCAGAAAATTGAGGTTTTCAAGTAGTAGATTTCAGGCTGAGGCCGCACTGCTGGGTGGTTACATGGATGAAGATGGTTTAATACACATCCATAATAATAGAACATCTAGAAAATTATCACGGCCTTCTTGATAAACCTTGTCCTCCAACTACCAATTTGCAGTGCGGCTCACGGTTTAAAGCTGTGAATGTCTTGATGTATGTTAGTAGATTTTATTTTTCTGCTAAAACACTGACACATTTTGAATGCTTGTACTTGACAGTCTTGAAGCAGCTATCGAAAATCTTCACTTTGTGAACAATGATATCCCATTAATGAAATACTGATTATAATCGATTACGAAAATCGATTATATTAATCTGCAAATCTTTCTGAATAATTATGTAGTAAATTCTCAATAATAATTATTAATCCATTCTTGGTCTACTGCTCATGATATACTACACGTTATTTAGACTACCTTTTTAGTAATGATCCATAATCCTATTACCTATAGGTTACATAATACATATTAATGATTTTCTTTCTTATAATGTCATCTTACTATCCTATAGCAATTAAGGCATTTCTAAGTAGTATATGAGTAGTATACTAATTTTAATGTTAAGAACTCGGTGTCACGCACAGGTTTTTAAAACGCATGTGCTACCAAATTTATTGTATTACAATTTTTGTCCAATTTTATTTTCAGAATAATGTTGATGAAGTGGAAACGGAATCCCACATCACCGAATGGTTGCTTTTGGAAAATGAAATCACTCCTATGGATATTGATATTGCTAGTCCCACAGATACATGCCTTGTTATCGACACCAATATCCTCATTCATGATATGAAATTGGTTGAATCAATAACCACATCTAATTTAGCCGGTAAGTACCAAGAAGAGAAATTCATAAAATTGGGCAAAATCGACTAGACTAACACATGTGTGTTTGCTTTGTTTTGGCGAGCCGGCGTAGCCTAGTTTGCTGGAGCACCACACCTTCAGTCTGCTATCTCTACATGCTGCATCGTTCACGGGTTCAATGGCCGTCTCTGTCTGGCATTTTTTTGGTATCATCCATCTCATCACCCACTCACAAGTAATATAACGATGTGGCCATCAACAGAACCTTGAAATTGTCCTAGTTGAACATTAATATGGAGGTAGAAGCATGGTTTTATATCATTTTAGTGTGGTTTCCTAAATTTTTGATTTGCATTGAATTATCACTAGTTTTAAAAATTGGGCCCTTAGTTTAGAATGCTGTTGCATTAATTTTTGTATCTATGATTTTCTACCAATAAACTTTGCTATAATGAATAGTAAAAAGAATTAGAAGAATGACTTCTGATCAATGAATTCGATTCTTTTTTGCAGATGGAAGTAAAATAATCGTGATTATACCTTGGCAAGTACTGAAAGAGTTGGATGGTTTGAAGAAGAGTTCCAAAGTCGGGCAAAAATGTACAACTGCCGTCAGATTTCTTCATCGATGTTTCAGTGACAAGTCGAGCAATGTTGTTGCTCAAAACGCTGTTTCAGAAAAGCTAGGTAGAGACTTGATCGAAATTGAAGTGCCCGATGACAATATAATAGCTTGCTGCCTACAAATTGTCAGCCTTGATAGAAGAACGGTATGCGATCAACGTAATATTTTATATATTTATATAAAAATTGGTAAAGATTCATAGCCATAAATGATTTGGGAAAAAACAGGTTTAGCCCATACTTTTTTCTTACAAATTTCGGTAATAATGTAGTCAAAAATAAGGTTATGTTTTGACAGCACTTCAACACAGAAATTTTCAGTCCAGAAGTAATGTGAATTTTTTTTGAATTTAGTGTATTGTGAATAATAATCTATTTTTATTGATTATAATATTCTACACCTAAATTTTTTAATATTGACCAATTCAAGAAATAGATTACAAATTTAGAATAGATTTAAATTTATAATTGATGAAATTACAAATAGATAACAGATTTACTTTTCCATCTCTTATTAACTACTTACCTCCCCTTCATACTTGTTGAAAATGTGATTCAAGAATGAAGAATTTACCATAATGAAGTATATAATAATTATTTAGCTCCTTGAAAATACTTCTGACATGAATACTAATATTAGCTGAATGAGAAATGCAACCGCAAATCATCTTATTCTAGTGTACGTTTATAAATACTCTTCATCTTGCATAGTCTGCTGTTTTGACTAAAATGTTTTGTTGAAGTCTGAAAAGTCACTCACAGCCGAAATGTACTGAAGGGACTAATTATGTATCATATTTCTGTGTATCATCATCCAGGGTAATGACTAGACCTGAGGCAGGAGGTTACATTGAAACACAAAAACATCAGCCAAGCCCGATTAAAGTATAGATTACGTGCTGTAAGCGAAGAAAAAATACTGTAATTGTCCGTGAATTAAACCTGATGGTTTACTAAATGTATTATGTATTATTAATGTATTTAATAGAACATCACTCTATTCATATTGATCACATATATAGTAATCTTCTTCCTTGGTACAAGTATTATTGTTTATTTTCTCTTGTTAATTTCCAGGTATTGCTCACCAATGACATTAACCTGTGCAATAAAGCAATGGCCCACCACATAGAAGCTTATACTCGAGAAGAGTTCCTGAAAGAAAGAATCTCTTTGGGTCTTTCAACTACAGGATTCGATCATGCAGAACATCTTCACCTAAGTAAGTGCTAATTGGATGGTTTTACTGAATCATTGTCTTCCTATTATAAATGCAGTCATCCTTTCCTTCTTGTCATTTGTAAATTTGGAAAATGGATATCTCAGTTTTTCAATGTATTTCATTCATTAAATTTTCATCTCTTTAAATAGTGTTGGTCTCTGTAAAGAAATGCAAAATTTAAAATACTGAAACCCATAAGTAGACATGTTTTTTGTTTATTTGAAAAATTATTTATTTGCAAAATTTGAAATACTGAAACCCATAAGTAGACATGTCTTTTGTTTGCATCTATTAATTGTATCAGCCACTATTTATTAAACGTTATACTTGTATTTATTTATTATTGAATTAATTATCACTGATATGTGTATGTTCTGTAAATATCGAGCATAAAATTTGATTTGACATTGATACGTTAAAGAGGCCTTTCAAAATATATGTTGAAGCATTTGTTGAAGAATAATGTTTTTGACTTCTATGACTTTCATAACTTGTATGTTTTATGACTTTTCGTATCAGTGGAGATTCATTTCATTTCATGGAGAAAGACACAACAAACTAAACTTCCTCTTTTTCACTAATTTGGCCCTAATTCTATGAAAATATTGTCTTTTTTCAATTCATGCACTCATTCATTATCGTCAAGAATTTGAATATTTCCTCCATTTGTTCTCAACTTTACCCTAATGTCGATTTACTTGTTTTTATTAACCTTTTAAAAATTTTGAAATTTTATAACACCCTTTTGTTATGAAATAAGTGTCTTGTGTAGCCTGCAGTAGATTCGAGATTTTTCTATTGCCGCAAACATTTTGACATGAATACTAAGCATCGTTAAGCAACAATTTATCGCAACAATCGGTGAGCAACAATTGATCGCTTCGACTTTTGGAACTGTTTACTCGCTTGAAACCCACTTCAACAAGCTGATCAATAACACCTAGTTTTAGGTTCTTTAGGTAGCCTTATTCAAGATTATATAAAATGTCAGCAAGATGTATATAAAGTTATATAATATTTCGATTATGTTCTACTTGTTTGATATCTCATGAGAAATATCGTGTTTTAGTTGTCAGACATCATGTTTTCGGTGGTCCCCCTCCGCCTCCAATTGAGAATGTTCCATATTCGGTTAAGAAAAATCTACTGGCTCGCAAATACCGAAACTGTCCTCTGACAATCAATCAAAAGAAGCTTCTCGCCAATCCTCCGGCAGGTATTCATTTTTTATCAGTTGAATGTATTTTCCATCATTTCAGTTTATTGAGATCCTTTCCATCTACTTTTGAGAGAGTTATTTCATTGTTTAATCATTTACTGTCCTTTATAATATTGTATTCTATTGTACACTTGTATAGCCTATCTGTATTGGAAACGAATAAAATTTAATACATTTATATTGTTCCAACTATGTTCTTTTTCATTTTATTCTTTTTTTCTCTTTCTGATCACAGAGTGGAAGTGAGAGCACAGTCCTTTTCCTCGTTCTTTCTCTCACCTCAGCCATTTTGCTCATCTCGAAATTTGCTCCCCTTCCCCACTCTTATTAATCTGCGATCCCCTCTCACGATCACTTGGAAGATTATTGATCACCTATTCAGCTGCCCATACATGTTGTCAATACATGTCATGTTGTTGCGGAAGTTTCCAGAATTTTCAACAGCACTAAAAATTATTTTCATTCTATAGCTGTTATTATAATTCTATCTTGTTGAAATTCTATTATCATTAATCCAGTTTATGTGATTAGTCCTCTATCAATTCACAGATACTCGTCATCAGACTAAGGAAACTGGTGGTAATTCAGGTTCAGGTTCCCCACCACTGACTAGAACTGTCTTCAATCCTAGTGCTATTCCACTGAACTCTCTACCAAACAATGACGTATCCTGCAACGAAAACTCCTCAATTCAAGGTAAATATTTTAAAGTATTATCCAACATTTGAAATTCAGTGTTCATTTTAAAAAATCAATAAGTTGGTCATGGTAGTTGACAAAGTATCTTTTTATTTTTACAAGTATTTATTCTGTCATTTAGTTATATTAAGTTGAAAATTAATTCTTCTTGACTGGGAATCACAATACAGTACCAACACGTAAATTTTAAAATTTCACGTCTATGTTTGTGAATTTAATCTACTAACAAAAACGTTGAATGGTTATAATAAAATGATTAAGTTAGTTTCTTCTCAACTTGAATATCCTTCCTATGCGTTCATCTAATTTACAAGGGGTGTAAGCAGAATGGCCTGCTTCCAAATCGGTAACCTATTGAATATCGTAATTATTGTACACCTATCGTATTGTCAGCAATTTATTGATGAATGTTAATGTTATCACATTCCAAAGAAAGCTGGAACTTTCTGCTTCTAACTGGTATGCACATTTCTGTAGAATACATTTACAACCAACACCATTAATAAGTGAATTTTGTTTTTAAAATTTTCTTGTAATTCACAATGTTTTGACAAGAATTTGTCTTTGTCTTCAGCTGCAGTTGAGAAGCCTCCCCTTCCACCATCTGTTCTGAGAAATATGCTACCTCGCAAAAAGCCAAAGTCTCAGCCCGAAAAGGGTGGAGAATCCACACAAGTCGCAATCGCCAGTTCTTCATCAGGTATTGTATTTCGTCAAATAAGCAACTATCATTGTTTATTGAATAAGCAAGAAGTATCAATTGCTGAAAAAATAAATTATTGAAAAATAATATAGCTAATGTTGGAATTTGTAAACTGGAATCAATAGGTGAATTAAAAAAAATATAGTCGTAGTTAATTGCAATTTATTGCATTTGGTATTGAATTTCAACAAATAAACAACTATCATTGTTTATTAGATAAGCAAGTATCAATTGCTGAAAAATAATATAACTAATGTTGGAAATTTGTAAACTCGAATCAATAGGTGAATTTTTGAAAAATGTGGTCGTGGTTAATTTCTGGATGCTTTTAAAGCATCGGAGAACTTTTGAATCCTGCTTGCTTCTGATTTATCGTTCCTGTTTCATTTTGTACTATAGCCCAACGGAATATCCAAGAACGATGTAAAAATATCATATTTTGAGAAAAAGGAAAAAGAGAAAAATAACAAGCTGGAGGACAAGGAGAAGAATATGAAGGAAGAGGATGGTGTGAAGTAAAAGAGGGAGAAGAGAAAGAATAACAAGGAGAAAACTCAAGAATAAAAAGAAGAAGAAGTTTGTATAAATTGGTAGAGGAACTGTTTGGGCATAAGTCTGTTGTACTCTTTTCTGTAAATGATTGAATAAATAAATTGATTTCATTTTTTTCTTTCTTTTTGATGAATGAATATCTTGGCTATTTGATTTCCAGGACTCCCTGAGAAGTCATCAGGAAATTTAACGCAAAAAAGACCTACTTCTAACACTATTCCTAATCCAGCATTGAAATCACCAGCAAACCGAGCCCAAGACCTAAGCCAAGTAAGGCCACCTTTCCAAGGTAAATCTTACTAGATATTTTCTTATTATTTTCAGTGTTGGAAAAATTATTCGGGGAAATTCTCATTATTTACTTAAGGTACGTTTACGTTCGTAGGCGTACGCATGTGAGTACCTATATGTTTGAGCGCACAAATCAATCTACTTGTTTAAATTATACTTTCTAACATGTTGATTGTAAACATCTATTGGAAAATCTTATTCATAAATTTTCAGAAGCTATTGAAGTTTTTCATCTATACTCTTTCTCCAGAGTAAAATATTTGAATAATTATTCGCAAAGAATTCATAATATCAGATAGCTCCAATACAAACATAATAATAATCATCATCACAATATTATCAATATTGCAAGAAAATAACCTTACAATATTTCATCATTTGTAAAGAAAAGAATTTAGTGCGGATACAGAATATTGAAAAACTTTTAACCAATCGTAATGAGCTACAGATCTTTACGATTGGTAATCGTAATAGGTTACGATTGGTAACTTATCATGATCAACAATAGTAGTCTTTTAAGATGTTGTAATCAACAAGGTCGGCCGCAAGGTGTCTCGTCTTTTCTAGTATGCTATGCTCAAGTAAGCGCCCATGCTTACTCGGTCGATCAATACGCCTTTAGACGCCAAGACAAAACGTCTTCACTAAAGAAAGACGTTTTTTCGTGTCTCGTCTCTATATTTGCGACCAGCCTAACTTGAGCTTTGCATTAGAAAATATTGTTTCATCAATAATAAACAATTAATTAGAGTTTCAATGAAAGTAGTTTTGGAAACTGTGATTTACTTTGTACCTTGATTGATTACAGTAGTTTCTTCAACTCAATAACTTGCGCGAGAAAATATTGTTTCATTAATAAACGGTTAACTTTATTGAAGGTATTTGAAGAATTTCGGTTATTACTTGATTTCTTATTGCTTTTTTGAATGAAATTTTGGTGGAAATGCAATAAAGTTAAGCTTTTGTATTGCAGTGCAAGAAACGTCGTCGGAATTGATAAACCTTCAAACAGAGTTACTGGAGTACGTGAAACTATCGTCTGCTGATCATTTGTCAAAGAGTTGGGATAAATTCATAAAGTTCAAAATCGTTGTGGCCGAATTCATATTTTCCGTAAGTTGAAAGATGATAGCCTAATCAAAACAGTCGATAAACCAATTATTAATCCAGCAGTTGATATAGTCTTATTTTTAATTTTGCAGAAGGCAAAAAGCTGTTGAAGCTGATTTTAGTGTGTAAATCTATTTTTATTTTTAAAATATTTAGTGAATTTATTATGTTTTACAATATTTTACTAGATCTTCTAAATACCATTGTTAAGGTCAGATGAGTTTTAAGTTTGTACTAATATTGAAATTTTTGTCCTACTGTGTAGGCTAATGTAAACCTGTTTATTAGCATGTTTATGGTTAGATATTGTTTTTTATTGCTCATTAATGAATATTCGTATTCAGTACTTTTTAATTTTGATGGGAGAAATTATTATTATTTACATATACGTTATTATATATTATATTATCATCACAATAATTGGCAAATAATATGTTATATTATATTACGTTATTATATATTATATTATCATCACAATAATAATGATATATTATTCTCTGTGTTATTATACAGTCTCTGTAGACTGTTGCAGTTAATCAACAGCTGTTGATTTTCGTTTCTCTAATTATTACTTTTTAATGTGTTTTCAACTATCAACCGAGATGTGTTATCTAGTTTCTTGTTTCAAAGTCCTTCGTTTGAATAAGTGAGAATCGTTACATAACCTCCATTTTGACAATTTGTTTTTCATCCCATTGAGTTGATTGTGTTTGATCTAACGGTATGCTGTTTCAATTGAAGATTTTTGTAAAGTTGCTCATATTTGAAATTCTATTTGAGAGGTTGCTAGTAGTTAGTAGGTTACTTGATCATGATTATCATTGTTCTCATATTAGTCATGTCTGTTATAAAAACGATTTCTAATAATAATAATTTTCAGATATTGAAAAGGGGCATGTGTGGAGTGTCGAAAAGTTACGGACAGTGGACAGAGAAAATCATTCTGGAGCCGCCATGGACCGTTCAGCAATTGTGCTTTTGCTTGCGAACACATTGGTTGCCTCTCACCGGCCACTTTCCTTCACAACAAATTCTGGAACGTTTGCAATGTTTAGAAGAATCTATTAGTGATATCGGTACGTTATCTCAAAATTCTCTCATTGCTGTAATCAGGCGGGTGTAGACGAATTTCCAATTTTATTGTGCTATGCCATGGCCCCCTCTAAATTAGTAGTTTAGAGGGGGCTATGCAGTTTAATTTATAAATCATTTTTCAATACCTAATTTATCTCCCACATCTGAGTTCTCTTTCATTTCAATCAGTCAGCCAGATACATCTAGAATAAGCAACCCCATTACACATGATTTGCTATTATGGGTGTTATAACCATGATTCTGATATTACAATCAGATTCATTCGATGCTTGGCTTTAGATAAATAGATAGTAGATAGATAGATGGATAGATATTATTTCTTGACGTTGCTGATGATAGATACAATTCTTTTTGTGAAAACAATATAGATGTAGATCGTTTACTAACGTTAAATCATAGTTTTCTGACAGATAGAATGGCTATACGATGGCAGAGAAATTATATCTCTCTGTCTATCTAATGCCAAGCGTCAAATTAAATGAATCTAATTATACCTCTATTACATTATTATCAGTATAGTAATATTCTTTTAATTTGGCGGATGGATCAGCTGATTACAAATGCAGAAACATAGGAATGCTCTTTGGCTACGCTCACAAACGCTTGTCTGTCTCCAAAAACATACGACTGTATCTTAAATACTGTACTTGGAAATTAGAAACAATAAGTACATTATAAAAATATATTTATCAAAATTGACCATATTATAACATTTAAATTCGTAAACAATGTTTATACGAATTCTAACCTGAAAACAGTTTGACCTACTTAGGCCCGATTCCACCAAAACGCGAAAACTTAGTTTTCGCCAATCTTAGTTTGAGCTAACTGGTCTATATTTTATTCAGGGAAAGGAGACACGATGTAAATAAACATGCGCGTGTGTGAGTCTAGCTCAGAGCAGCTAGATCGATTCACAGTAGAACTACTGAAATAATATTACTATTATCTGCAGTACGTAATTCCAGTCTCACCTTGAATGAACGTATTGTGAACTGGAATTGGACGGAAATTTTATCGAAAACAGCTGTGAGTCACACACAAATGCAAACTGCTTGTTTTGGCCGTCTCTCGACTCCGTGAACAGAGTATAGGATAGAAAATATAAAGAATCAGCTGGCCCAAAGCTAAGATTGGCGAAAACTGAGTTTTCGCGTTTTGGTGGAATCGGGCCTCAATCTACAAAATGCTGAATCTCGCAGACTATCGTGTCAAGCTCAGAGTAACATTAGATGTTTATTGAATAATACTTTGACATAATAATTCTTATTCGTTTTCAGATAATAAGGATTTGACTTTGGAAAATCTGAATATGGCTATAAATATTTGTTTTACAATAACTCCTCCATTGAAAAATAACTTCAAGGATCTGGTGGATATCTTTGAGGCCAAACTAAACGTGAGTTTCAATATTAATAAACTCTCTGTGTACTCACTCTTGAATTTTTTTCTTTATTACTATAGCACCTAGTCAAGGACTAATAAGCTATTCTATTTTAACTTAGATTGCTAATGATTGTTAAAGAAGGTGAGACCCATTGGTTTATCCTTCTACGTTGAATAAGAACTATCTAATTATTTTTCACACATTCACATACTCTTCTTTTGCACTTTCACTTTCAAACTGTCACTAAACCTAATTCATGCGGCTTTTTACGTTGTAGTCTTCTTATTGTATGAACATTGAGCGCTGGATTGCTTCCACGTTCACATGTTGGTGAAGCCTTTCCTCGCAAATCTCAGGATTTGACTCTTGAATTGACTAGTATTCCATTATTTTTTCGCAGGTAGTGCATCTAGATTCATCTATATGATCTTTCTCTCAATATACTAATGAACTTGAAACTTGTTCATAAATTGACCAAATTTAAATACTGTTACCAAGAGCTCAGGGAATTTAACCGTAAAAATGAAATAGCTGACTTCGAACAATAATACTTCAAATTTCCATCGTCTCCTGTAAAATCGTCGCGTGCATTGGTACAGCGATCGCAGCTGTCTTTTTTTTCATAATGTCATGCATATTTAGAAAATGATGCAATAGTTCTAATATAGTGTAAATGTTCGAAACACTTTCTGAATCTCTTCCTGGAACTCTAACGTGTTGTAACGCCGGCTTTTCGATTGCAATTTTATCTCCGGGAAAGAGAAAAATACAATTACAGTAAATTAATATGTTAAAAGATGTGAGGAGACAATTTAAAGTAAATGAGGGTCATACAATCATATTCGCACTCTACTATCTAATTACCCGAAATGAGTTCATCCAGTTTTTGTACTGTCGTTATAAGTGACCAGTTTGAGTGTGGTTTCATAAATTTTCGTGCGATATTTTTTCTCTCGTTTGAAGGTCTCTTTTATTGCGATCTGTACGATACCGGTGGAAAGAGTGACAAGTCTTTCACTTTTATTTAACAATGTGCCTCAAATCAGAATCATCAATATCACATTAACAAATTGAATAATAACATTTTTAATATTATTCACTGACCGCTGGTTAACAATACTGTACATTACTTTTCTCAGAGTTTGCTAACAAAACTCGTTGGGAGTGAGGAAGCTTCTCACCAATATTGGAGTTGTTTTACTGAAGAAGTCGATTCTTCTAGATGTCTTGATCTTTTGTCAAAGATGTTGAATGATTTTATCAAATCTGTGTAAGTATTTTGTAACAAGCTTCATAATTATTAGTCATTAGTTGTAATTCAGATTCGCCTGCCCACTCACCCCCGCACGGTTCACCCCTCGTTTTTGGAGCTAAGAATTATTCGACAAGCATTTTTCCTTTCCAACATATTATGTTCGATAACTGTTTTAAGTGTTATAATTATGATCAATGTGTCACTGCTGACGATGTTAGCCATTCGAACAGATGATGGATTGCTTGTTCAATTTAGTCTAATTCACTTCAACATTAAAATATCAATACCGCAATATTTAATAATTCCACCAATTGATAGAACAACACTGGCCGACCTATGCTAGTAGGTAGCATAGAGAGACGTATTAAAAACTCAATTATTTTGTGAATTCTTCCAATTTTATTACTCTAAAGAACGACCTTTTACTGACACTAACCTATGCTAGTAATTAGCATAGAGAGGTGTAGGCCTATTTTAAATTCATTCATTTTTTATTCTTTTATAATATTGCTCTCTACCCACAAAATCTTCTCTCTATGCAGAAAATCAACCTTTTACTAACTAATAGTCTGTTCAGGGAAAGGAGAGACGATGTAAATAAACCTGTGCGTGCGAGAGTCTAGCTAGCAGCAGCTAGACCGATTCACAGTAGAACTACTTAAATAATGTTATTATCTGCAGTACGTGATTCCAGTCCCACCTTGAATGAACGAATGTGAACTGGAATTGGACAGAAAATTTATCGAAAACAGCTGTGAGTCATCGCTTCTATACTCACACAAATGCAAACAGCTTGTTTTGGCCGTCTCACGACTCCGTGAACAGAGTATAGTAGGTAGCGTAGTGGCATATTTGGAATTCTTCCAATTATCACTGTCTACGTCTTGTTGATCTATTCCTCCAGCCATCTACACCAATTCAGACCGCTATAAGCTTGGTGAGCACTTTTTCACATCTTGGGACGTGGGACGGTACAGGCTCTCTATGCTATGCACCGGTCCTAAGCTTTTCCCCAACAACTAATCTGCCTACTAAGTAGCAGCATAGCGAGCCTGTGCCGTCTCATGGCCCAGGATGTGAAAAAGCAGTAACCTATGTATAAGCTTTCGGATAAATGGTCGGTCGGCCAGTTTTCTGAACGAGAAATCGAGATCCACCCAGTGACATATTGGGTGAGTCGAAAGCGTTCCCGTAATGCAGATTTCAATAAGGAAAAATCTTGGAACAAATTTTAATTCTACTGATTTCTTGATTTCGTGTAATCCAAATTTGGGCTATGCCTGTTATTTCTTCGCACGTATTGTGCAGTGTAGAATTGTCAACAAATAAATGATTGAACGAACTTTTTCATCATTTTGTTACTGTTATTACTTTCAAGAAAATTGCAAGAGCACTTACAAATTTCTTCTTTTGAGTTGAAGGATTTTTTTATTTAGTTTCTGCATGATTCTTGAATTAAAAATCAGTATCGATTAATGTATTCCCCTTTTCAAAATTCTGTGCTATTATTGATTATTTAATAATTTATCTAATTATCTAATATTTATTGATTTATTATTGATATTTACTGAGTTGAGAATTCTTAGATAAATTATCTGGATGATTGTTGGTTCACTGTTCCTTTCACAGTAAATGTAAATTTTGTTTAATTTCCATTACGAAACATTTTTACAATATTTGAAATTGATTGAATGTTCCATTCAAACAATGTTCGCAACTGAAAAACAGCATTTCTGAAATAGACTCGTCACTACCTCCATTATAGCTGACCAGTGTGCAACTGAGCGAATAACTTGAAGAAATATAATTATATATAAATGAGTATCCAATCAGGATACAATTAACATTATTCCACAATCTGGTGAATAAACAAACCTAATTTCAACTGCTCAATTAATTCTCATTATTGTTACTATCTGTTGCAGAGCGTTGCTTGAAGAAACTTTTGAAAAATGTTGTGATATAATTGGATCGTTTGATTTTTACTCACCTTGGGTTCGCCATCTTGTTAATTTGAGAGAGGAATTGTGGAAAAAAGTTAGACCATGCTACTTCATTTTCAAGGGCCTTAAAGCGTAAATATAATTTTTGTATTATTTTTAGTTTGAAAATTGAAACGGTTACCTCAAGTTTTTTCTTTTAAATTTGATGTATGAGTGATCTATTCTATAAGTATAAAAGAGAATGTTGGTATATATGCTCATTTACTGTTGTATGTCCAACGGCTCTAACGATTTTGACGAAATTTTGTGTACGGTATAAGAGGTTTGTGATACTGTACAAAAATTAGTTTGCGCCGGGTCCAATCCCTGGGATAACTAGCTAAAAGACCTTAAAAAAGACAAATTGATCCTTTAAGAACCATCTGACAGAAGAAATAGGAAAGGGTTATAATACCATATGGGCATAATACCGTACCATATCTTTAAAGTATGATCTTGGATGTAAAAACGTAGAGCTATGGATACCTGACAGAAGAAATGGGAAAGGTGTTTCATAATACCATATGTTTGAAGTATGATATTGAATGAAAAAACATAGAGATATGGATATTCAATCCATCTAAAATGTATCCCAAATTTTCTATCAGTTACCCCATTAAATTTTACTTGGGACGTAAATATCGTTAGCCTCAACGGGATTTCTGAGATCCCTTGGCGAAGCACGGGTGAACTGCTAGTTTAGTATGTAGGCTATATAAATCATTTTCATTAAAAACATTGATAAGATACTTTAAAAATTGCGTATAAATATAATTCTTGTATATTTTGTGGTGTAATTATTTATATTATAGATTTATTTATTCTTGGAATACACCGGTCGAGAAAAATTGAGTTCATAGAAATTATATTTTTCACAAAAAAATAAAATATTCTCCTGATAGCCTTGATCTTTATTATTTACTAATTTCACTTACTGTGAAATTTAATAATGGTCTATAAATATTAAAAAAATAAAATGATGTCAATATAAACTGTATACTCAAAAATCCAGTAGGTAACTTGAATATCTGACGGAAAGTTTCTCCAGGTTTATGAAAATTTGTACGACTCATATTAGATCATTTGAATCCATTGCAACTATTTTTTATTAGATACCATTTATTTTTCAGAATTGTCGAGCACGGATCCAATGTCCCTCAAGAGCCAATCGATAATCTTACATTATGTCTTATTGAAGAATCAGAAGATCCATTCTTCTCCAAAGATGATGTGATCGGCCTTGCCTTTGAACCTCATCAATGGTGAGTTCATCCTGAAACAGTTCTACTTGAACTCAAATTAGGCTCATTTGTGAAAATGTAATTTTAAATAATGTTATTGATTTTATCACATATTATACTCGTACCGTATATAATGCACTGTGGAAATGTTCCATCAATAATATTTCACTTTACGAATTGATAACTCCAATCATACACATTTAGAAATCATAATAAGTCCCGATAATAATTATAGTCTTGATATATCTAATGATTTTGTGTTCTCTTGAATAATTTCTTTGTGTGCTTTTAGTTTAAATAAACTGATACAACGGAGTAACCAAGGACCCGTACTTTTTAAGAATTACTCAAATAATAAACATAGCAGCTATTTCCTCCAATTGAGAGAAACGTTTTAACATTTTTATTAATTTCATGAAATTCAAAATAGCACATCGTTCTATTGATGAAAATAGGCTATTCTAAAAAATAATAAACATGATGCATAATTCAAAATAATAATGAATTTATTTTAATAGAAAATGTATGGATAATTGATTAAAACTTGAAATTTGTGTGCAAAAAATTTGACCCCCATGGGAATCGAACCGGGAACTCGTTGGTGATAAGCCAGGAGTTTTGCCACTGTGCTATCGCAGCCTTGGAAGGAACTGGCTGGCATAAAATATGTCACTCCACTAATAAATATGTCCACTCAGCTAATCCACATGCAACTGCGGGCCGATCGCTTGACCTCTCTCTCTCTTTCTCTCTCCTATGTAAACCGCCGCCATCTTTCTTGGGTTTAGGCGCCAGAATTAGCTTCAATAATGAGCCTGAGTGCTCCGTCCATTTGTATGATGTGGTCGCTGGTCTTAACATACTGTACTTCTCTGAAACATGAATTTGAAATTACAGTACTTATTTTTTTCTGTTAACTTTTTTAAAATTCGACCATAAATGTTCAAAATCAATAGGCTTCTTACTTGATCTATGAAGATGTTATATTCCAAATTTTAAAAGTGTACGATCTTCCGTTCGTTCGATATATTGCAGACGTACAGATGGACACGAGTACAATCGCATTATTTTTCCTAAATAATTACTTACATTTTGACATGTTTATAACATGATTATCTAAAAAAATTTATTATTTACAATGATGTTTTTCACACATGATTGAATAATTTTATTGCAGGGACTCTGTTCTTGAATACGAGGAGAAATTCGACAATGTCTGGAACAAGATGGTGGCTAATTTGCTGAAATACCCTAAAAACTCAGATTTTTAACTTTGCCACGTTATCTATTTCTATAAGTTTTTTTTTAACTTGGAAGTAGTTACTTTTTCTTTCCATTATCCATGAGGAGGCATGGACTCGTTAATTTTTCCTTTTTGTATATCTTATTATACTGTATTTAATTAATTCTATTTAGTGCATAAAAATGTGATGCAATTGTTTTTATACTGTAATCAAAATGGAAATGTTCCTAGACGTCTTAATAGGCTTACCTTGAATTCATTTATTTATACCTTTATCATTTTAGGTTTGTATATTTACTTTCTACAAACGTGCTATGCTTGACATGATTATTTTTTAATAATGATTTTTTGTTATTGTTTATCAACGAGGAAGTCTTATGATTTTGATGGATACAAACAAAATGATTTTGCATATTTGTACTGACGAATTGGTGTATTTTAGGAGTATTGTCAAATCCTTTTCCATGCAAAGTTGGGTTTCAGGGTCAAACATCATAACACTATTAAGACTGTGTTATTAACAAATTTCTCGGTTGAAATTGTTTGGGCTCACAGGCAATAAAAGTCCTTTCACATTATTTCTCTTATATTTCAATATATATCGTTTTAGGACATTTTTTTTGTTTCACTCGAATATAATTCATACCTTATAGAGACGATCAGCTCTTTGGCTGCAATTTCCTTTTTTCTAATATTTTGAAATCCCCCTCCTCAGTTTTATCAACACACTCAAAAACTGAATGTTTTCTTGTAATATTGAAATACATAGAGATGAAAAATCCTCTAAAATTATTAAGACTGTCCACCAAAGTTTTGCTTTTCTGTAACGCTATTTACTAAGTTTGACTTTCCTAGATTAAATTGGGTTATGTTGTGCTTTTTGGTTTCAGCTTCAGATATAGTCTTTTATCAATTATGATACAGCCACCTTGACCTGTTCCTTTGTAACGTATAAAATGAATTCTTTGATCAATCTTTCCCATTTATTGTTTTCATTATTTTTTGTATTATTTCAAGATTTATTCTTATGTACATTATTTTATAAATTATTTTTATAACATTTTAGACCAATATTTTGGTGATTCTGAAAACGTCTGAATTTATTGAAACTTCACTCACTTTACAGTTCTTAACGGCACAACCTTACAACTTAATCTTGATAAAGTTTTGATATATATTATATTTTAAGTTTTATATTCTCTATTCCATCATGCTTATTATGTGTAATTACGTTTATTAGAATAGTTTATTATATTGATGATAGTTTTTTACAAATGTTGAGGTACTATGTTACCTAGTATTTTTCTATGATTAGTGGAAAAAACGTCAAAAAAGATCAAAGACAAAATATCATAGAAAATATTTCAAAATTAATGAATGCCTAAAGTATTATACATATAAATATTTATCAAAATTTTAATTTAATTATGTTTATTTGATTGTTCAATGATGAAAAATTGTGACATGGCTCAGAAGTAGTAACTAATTATTTTCAAATATTCCAACTCTGTTCCAGCATACCGGTGTTCTTCATATTATGATGTGACAATAGCTGATATTTTCTCATCAAGCTGTTGAAGCAGCCCTTTTGGCAAGCTTTTTATTTTCTTCCCCAAACATAATTCGCGCAACATATATTCAATGGCAGCCTGCCTCTTTATTAGTTCTAGAATAAAAGCATAACTTCCGGGGTGATGCCGACCAACTAAAAGTTGGAAACTATTTTGCCAGATTGTGAACGCGTAATTTTATCACTGTTTCCAAATTTAATAATTTTATCAATTTTACACAAATTTTTTTCGTTTATTTGGTTACTGCCTGAACATATCAAATTTTTTCATCACCTGTTTCATTTATAAAGAAAAAAATGGACAAAATGTCAAAAATACAATGTCAACATAATCAATTTTTAAGCGACTGTTTTGACATTTTGTCTTTGAACTTTAATTTTTGACCTTTTTCACAGAGAACAGATCGCTTCTGTGCCTTTTTCTATACATGCTGATACAGTGATGTTATTATTATTTGTATTATAATATATTTGGTTACCGATAATTTTCAGCAAGTGACTGTGATATAATTGGACTGCAATTAGTGCGATCCCATTAAAAAATGTGTTCAAGTATTAAATCACTTGCTCAAGTAACCATTACCCCGGTCTCACACCGGAGCAATAAGCAACAAATAACACATGGATCATATGATGGTCTACTCTATGGGCCTGGCCACATACGTGTGGGTTTTGATTTACTTCACTTCACTTACTCGCAAAAATATATCTATATCGTATGGTATATAGATATACTATGCGAGTAAGTGAAGTGAAGCAAAGGAGGAGTGTGGCCAGGCCCTATTCAAACAAATAGTCCAATGCACACCTAAAGCAGCTGTTTCAGTGTGAATTGGACTATTCGTTTGTATAGAGTAGACAATCATAATATATGTTGCTAGTTTTTTGTTGCTTATTGCTCCGGTGTACGAGCCGGGTAAGGCTAAGTTTTGTATAAATTCGTTTTGGCGAGGAAATGTTCTCAGCTTATTCTATGATGTCCTCACCTCGAATAATCGATAATCGTTTGTGACTCGAATAATCGCTCAAAAATTTAATTTTGAAACCATAGTAATAATGGTAACAGATGATCTCAAGGTATTTGGTTCATGGTTAATTCCATGAAGTCGATTATTGGAGTATGATCTTGAAAGCACCTAAATATTGTTACAAATATCTCAGGAAAAAATGTAGTGAGAAATTGTGATGTATGTTATTTACATAGTTCTAAGTAAGAATATTTTCAATCTTAAGAGTCATATTTTGCATATTTTTGATAATGTTCTTTAATCATAATGAAAATAATTATTATGAAGTACGAGTTTTTATTATTAAGCTAGTACTATTAAGAAAGAATGTTTTTTATAACAAGAATCATATTTTAATAAGGTTCAATAATAATAATGAATCCAATACACATTATACATACATAATCATAATTCATAGTTACTATAATCTTTATTCATACATAATGAATAAAGTACACATTTTTTATCATCAATTTACTTCTACTATTATTTTTACTATTAAGAAAGCGTGCCTTATACTGTATTATATTTTTATTTGAACTTATCAAGTAGCATACTTTATCATCTACTTTGATATACTGTACAGTTTCTCCCATCGAGGTTGTTCTTCATTCGAACCCCCAATAGATTACGTTTAATGTAAGATTTCCAAGTATAAAAATATTGATCCAATGTAAAAATGAATCTTCTTTTCAAAAATGTCCTAAAAAGCAAATTCAATGACAGGAAGTAGGCATTTATCAAGACACCGAAAACATCTACGTTCTGTATCTCGAAAAAGAAAGTCCAAAAACCCATGATCATTTTCTGGAAGAATAGTTACTAGAATAAGAATAGTAAGTTACCTAGAATCCATGGTTAACGGCTGCAACAATCTTGGTGGGACACTGCATACATGGATATATTATCAATTATTATTATTCTAATATAAATAATTTGATGTATGGATCAAAAACCATACAATTCCTTTCATTAAAATTATAATGAAGTACATTGTCATTATGATCAAGTACAAATTTTCTATTGCCTAAGATATTTTTTGTTCACGGTATAATGTCTTTGTTCTAGAATTTTTCAAGTAACTTACCGTATTTTATAAAATTTTGTGATGAATACATTTTTTGATTAACATGTTTTTTTTTTAATTCTATCCAACCTCTCCTCTTTATTTATCTTGATTTTATCCTTTTTTCCTATAAAATTTTGAATATCTGCAAATTCTGATTCTTAATCAGATTCAAAGTTATGGGCGGTAGTAGTCGGCCATATTGGATTGATGTCCCATAAGATCAATGTAGTTTTAAGCTAAAACATGCATTTTTCTGTAACACATCACGTCTACAGTTGTTCACGTCGGATCTTCTTGAAAATTTTTATTTAATAAATTATTAAATGTCACAGGGGCATGTCTTTTTCAAATTTTGAATATTTCTTCCAAAAAAGTTTGTTTTGGCTGTAATTATTACAGCAATTTTCTAATTGAAAAATTAAAAAGAAGTACCCCTGAAGAATTGTATTCTCTTTCCAATGACACTTCAAACATAATTTTCTGTCCAAAAATAACGGCGCTACATGTTTCAAAAGATTGCATTGATCTTATGGAACCATTTCCAATATGGCTGACTACTACTGCCCACTCTTAAATTCTAAAATGAACCAATCTTTTCAACATTTTATACTTGAAAGAAAATTCATTCAAATATAGGCTAAGTTTACTTGATTTGAAATGAATCAACTCACTTCACTGGAAATATTTTTGATCCACCAATAGTGATCATTGGCCTACGTTGAAAAGTGTTACAGTGAAAATAATACTGTACTACAAATATATTATCCCAAGATTGGTATGAAATTGATAACCATAATGCAGTTCTTGTAATAAAAATTTGAAAAGTGCAACACGATTTTCGTGTTTTGATGAAGCCAGAACTGTAACTTTTATAACGTAATTAAATTATTAAAAGCCCTCAAAATAATGTTGGGTTAATATAAGAAATAATACTACAGGATCAAGGCGAGATAAAGAAAAGATTGAAATACTTTTTTGAATTTATTAATACTATAAATAAAAAATGATCATTCTAATCTCTAATGGCTCGAGAACATTCTGTATACTCGCCAGTGTCAATCCTTATAAATATCTTGATTGTTCCTTTGCTTGTGATCCTGAAACAATAATAAAAAATACAATAGTTATTTGTGCATTTGGCGACTAAATTGCAACTAATAGCTAGAAGGGTAAATTTTTAATTAATTAGGATTATCGTTCTATGAAATATTATAACTTTTATATTTCTTGTAATAACATAAAATAGATTAATAACGATATGAAAATGTGCATTATAAATTTACACTGACGTAGAAATAGGAAATCATTTTCGTGCAAAAATTCGTATGGTAGCTTGTCGGTAGTGGATATTACTCGTAATTTTGTGAATAACGTATCTGGAACATTATACGGGTGGAATAAATCATTCGTGAGTTTAAATTGATTATTATGAGGAAATCGTTTCAATCGCTGTCCAGAAATGAATTCGAATTGCAGCAGGGAACTAGTCTAGAAGTAATTTATTTACATTCCCAGTCGCAAATCTTCAAAGTGATACGACGATCGTGTGTTGGTTGGTATTCCCCTTGAAAGTTGTTTCCCTTGAAAAACTGAATACAAAATGCGGTTTAGGTCAAATTTTTTGTCAAGAGATAGCGTTCGAATAACCTTTCGAAGGTAATGCGGTTTGTAAAATGTTAATCCATGTATTGTATATAATGTTCTCTACAATATTTAAAGGCTTATAGTTACTTTTTATAGAACTGTATCGGTAGGCCTACCTAGTTAGGTGGTTCAGGATTGTTGTTTTTGTTTTTTTAGTTAGGCTCGCAGTGTCGCGTTTTTCAAAAGATAAATATTAATTGAACCAGTTTTTTATACCTACATTTCATTTGTTTCTCGTATTCTTAATTTATTGTTACCATCAATTCATACAATTCTAGCATTTTTGGTCAGTTGAATATTCATTTGAAAAAAGCCTCGTTTAGTCCTGATAAAAAACATCTACAAGTCCACCTTTAATTCCTGAAATGACAGGGAATTTAATAATGGTGTTGTAGCCGAATATTTGGTCATTCCATACGAATTTTGAGGATTGAGCGATAAAATTACTCGTTCATAAATTATACTGTAACTTAAATGTATTATTTACTAGCTACTGTGAATACTTTAAATTGACTTACCGTACTACTGTATTTTATACTTGAAAAATTATCTTGTATAACTATATTATTATGATTTTCTGTTTTTTAATAATTTTGGCTCTATAATAAAACAAAAAATTAATTAAAACTTTTAAGGTCATGACGACATTCAATAGTTCAACCTTGAATTCATGAAATAAAATTAATAATAATTGTATCAATTCTATTAATTTCATATTTTTTTATTATTAAATAATTTCTATCCCTGAAAGCTTAATAATATATATTTCAATTGATATTATCTATAGACCTATGTATATTATTTATATCTATATTATATTATTTTATTCGTCGCTTATTTAAAAAAAATCAAGAATTTCAAGAATTCTATTTTCAAAATTAAACTTTATTCTCAAAATTCAATTTATTTTGTATTATCAACATATTTATTTGAGTCAATATGTCATACTTTTGGGAATTATTTTTCGTGTTGGGCCTTTTTTATATACAAATGACTATCTCGTTGATAAATCAATATTTTTCTTGAAAAATTCGAAAATACAATGTATGTTTTAACAATGGAGAATCATTTTTTATTTCATTTTTGAATACCATTTCCACGAAATACAAAGTATACATTTTAAAACCGATTGGAAACAGTAGTAACCTCTTTGAAAATCGTTTTGAGGCACCATTTTTGGACGAAATGAGAATCAATCAAATCATACATAAATCCAATATAAACGAGGTACCGATGTGACTGCCGTGATAATATATGAGTTTATCTAAAGAGAATGAGTAATCAGACTGAATAGAATATTATCTGTAGGATGAACATTCTAGAGTTGGAAAACCTACTTTTTCAAAAAAAAGTACATAAAAGTCATCATAATCATAATTCGTGAGAAAGAACATTAAAAAAAAAAACTTTCTAAAGAGTAATTTTGTCATCATTCTAAATGATTGGTGAAGAGTTTCTCATTCTCTGAAATCACTTCTCTGTTCCCTTACTTATGTGGGTACCACTCTCACAAAAAAAAACCTGTAACAACCGTAAGTTTTTGGAACATTTTTCCATGTGTAGGCCTATTTGATGTGTTGATTGCGCTTGTGATGTGACTTATGATGTAAACAATAAATTTGAATTTATTACCAACAGTTATAGTTCAATTTGGGTGTTGTTTGTGTAGCAGAATTACGGTATCTTGTTTTTTACATTGGTGATAGTGGCCTTTACATTTACATTATTTGTGTCCTATTATATTGGTAGTAGTGTCTAATAAAATTCACAAATTATCTTACCTCTTTACGAACAGAAACGAAAAAAGGCGATCCATTCAGCCGCACAAAACAAACTTGAGAATCCTTCGAAGCCACATCGTTACCTAAATTGTCAAGTACTATTGCACAGTGTTATCTACTGGCGCCGCTCTAGAAAATGACAGATCTTGGCTAGTGCTGGCTGATTGTACCTTCTGAGAACTGTTGGATACCAAATAACTTGTTATACGATTGGCCTTAACAAAAAAGTTGAACCAGATTTGACCTTGTACATCATTCAGCCGGTCTTCAATTCCTAATAATTCTGTTTACCTTGATAGAATTATATACTTTTGCTAGGTGTGCACTCATCTAGGTCGATATGCATTTTGATCTGGGTTTCAAAGAGAAATTATAGTACTTTCTGTCAATATATTATTACAAAAACTTACCGCTTGATTTTAATTTTTTCTCAATCCAGCCGTAATTTTGGATAGACCTTCAACATAAATTGTTTTGATTCACTGATTTAGAATAAAGTGCAATGTATCTTTTGTTTTTTCTTCTTTTTTGAATTAAAATGTTAATTATTATTTTGATAAGGCTTGTAATTGGCTATGTCTGAGGGCTTTTCTATGCATTAAATGAACAGGCTAAATAAATAAATTACCCAAGTTGTAAACGAAGAGTATTGATAAAAATATACCTTTATTATCTATAAAGCACTTGAAAACAGTAGGCTATTGTACCGGTATTCCACCTTTCTTTCACCCTTCCAAAAAAGTTTATTTGATGAATAATTTTAAGGTGTATAATTGAATCTGTAATTATACGTAGCCGAGGGCGATAAGCGCCTGTCTGATAATCCAAAGGTTCCAAGATCGAATTGTTGCCGGAACGGATTTTGACAGAAACGGCCACTCTCGTCTTTCGGAGGAGACGAAAAGCCGTCGGTCCCGACTGCCTAAAAACAGTCGTCATCTCTCATCATCACCCCTCACATTACCACGCACAAGCCTAGAGTTCATGTGGGCATCACCCTCAAAAAAAATTGTTTCTGAGAGAATGCGTTTAGTAATGATATGAATTTTGTGAAATAACTAGGAATAAAGGTGCGGTTTCTGCCAATATTGTACGCCCGCAAAAATCAAAAGACTCACCTATTGAAAATTGGATGCGGTGAGAATAAACACTCAATAAACATTTTTTTGAAGCAAGTTGTGTGATGATAATGGGAAGGTATCATTTTTTCTATATGAGGGCTTCAATGTAATATATTATAATTATTATTATTAGTATTATGAATGACATCGCTAAAACCGGTATGATATCCGTTTGGTTGCGTTACAACAGATTATTTTATTTGTAATTTTTTACTTTCCTCACTAGCTCCTAGGTAGCGCTGCATGTAAACAGCTGATTGTTGTTAATCTCGGGAAGTGACGTAAAAAATCATAATGTTTCTAGGTTATGTCTGTCGGTTTGTTCTGTGTTGAGGATATTTTTGTGGTGTTAGAAGGCTATTGATTATCTTTTATTTTAGAAAAATAATCAATCATTACTCACTTCATCTTCCTATAAAATCAAACAATAACTTAATCTCAAATTATTTACTTTGGTAGTGAATTGATAACAAAATAACACTTGATTAGGCTTCTTATTGTGGATTCTTATCAAGTAGCCCATTTATTATTTGAATTGAATAGATTTTATTTTTTTGGGACAAGATGGATAAATCTAAGAATGAAAGTGATATGGATGATGATGATGTGTTCGGAATTTTTCCAGACACACCAAAAATTAGCACTCCAGTCCATCGTAGTTATAAACAGCAGTATCGAAAAGCATGGGAAAAAGAATCTGATTTCAAAGGTAAGATTTGTGTACACAGTCCATTCTAGAAATGAAAGATCTTCCATGTAAGGCAGAGAAATTTTGTATATTAGTAAATTCCAGAGGTATTGTGAGGAAGTCCAACAATAGTGTATAATATTAATAAAATTACTCCAACTATTAACCCACCTAGATGCGGGGGTAATAATAATCAACAGTAACCGTAACTTTCTGTAACCCTCTCCAATTGTTTTATTATTAAAATTAAGTCAATTATAAATAAATGGAAATTGATAGGCAAGATATTTATTTGATTTTATAAGATCAGTCAATAAGCAAAGTTCAGCTATTTTTGATCGTCGATAATTAATTCAGAATCTTTGTCACAAATTGGAAAGAAATGTTGCATGGTAGTGAATAATTCAATAATGTTGAATTTTGAGGATTTGAGACTGATTTTAATTTATTCTTGGCAGGTTGGTTGACGAGCGTCGCAGATCAGCCGAACAAAGCTTATTGCAAAGCATGTAAAAGAATTCTCCATGCTCACAGACTAACCCTAGTAAAGCACACTATATCCATCAAGCACATGAAAGCAGCCGTAGCATTTTATGAATCGGTAATTTATCAATATTCTACATTATAATGCTGATCGGTTCAAATTATTGATATGCAATAAGATTTAAAATTGACTTCCTTTACACACTAGGGTGGGTTTATGAGCTCGGGATCTACTAATCCACCTAGTTTATCTTTTAGACTCTGATGATCTGTTATTGGACTCATAAACCAACTTTTAAACCTCGGGGTTTTCCCTGCGAAAATATTGCTTTTTTACGCCTGGGACTTGCTAATCTCAAGCTCATAAACTTTATTCTTATCACTTGGCGCAAACCCGGATTTTAGCCTCGAAATAGAGATGAACCCGAGCTCATAAACCGCTCATAAGGATATTAAATGAATATTGAAAATGACAATAATTCTCAAACATTCAAATGTGGAGCTATACGTTATTACTTGAGGTTGCATTAGATGCACTCCACGTTTTGTATTACGATGTTCAGTATTTGGATTCAATATAATTGGATTTTAACATTAGTGAAGGGAAGCTTCTGTCTTTCTTACTTTGTACAAAGAATTCCAACTTGAAGATCAATATATATATCTCTCGTACTGCCAAATCTTGACAGTTATATATTCAATATAAGTTGTTGATGTATGCAGTAACTTATTAGCATCAAATCTATGAATGGAATGATCCCGAAGGAGTGAGTTATTAGAATCAATTCTTATTCTAATTGTACTTTTTTTAATAATAAAAAAAAACAAATTCGTGAAAAACATGTTCATTTATAATATTACGTACATTGTTTAGTGCAACAGGCCCAGCTCAAGTAGCACTCAATGTCGTATTGATAACAAAAAAATTAAATATGTTCAAAGCTTTGGAAAGGAACTGTTCTCGGTTCCTTCTGCTTCTCTAAACCCAAGTAGGCCTAGCCTACAGTAGTTGAAAAATGTAACAAAAAGTTTGACAATAAATTAATAAGAATAATTTTGATTTTGTGCTTTTAGACCAAGGAAAAAGTAAATCAATCGTGTGAAAAAATCGAGCTACAAGTGGATACCAGCATTAGTGAAGAAGAGGGCAGTGTACTTCTTGTAGATGAAGCGTTTCCAATCAAAAAGCCTGAAGACGGCAGTACTTTGAATAATGACGCTTCACGAGTCAGTGGGCAGCAGTTGCCAAACGATTCAGTTCTTTCCGGAATTCAGCCATATCTTATACCCAATTCATGCGATAATGTAAGTGATTTTCATCCAAATGTAAGATTATAGTATTAGGCTATATTACTGTAGTAAGAAATAGTTGAAAATATATAATCAAATAGTATCCATTCAAGATATATATCCATTAATATAATATATATATCCAAAATAGAAGTCCTCTAGACCTCATTCCCAAGTAATAGTACGCCTATGTTCTAAACTCAGAAAAGTTGGTTTATCAAAAACTTGAGTAGCCTACCCACCTGAAATTTTCTGGAAATAGGTTATAACTTTATAAGGTATACGACCAGTTGCACAAAAATCCAATTGAATTTGACCACCATAAAATGACGTCATTGCATTGATGTCAGATTTGTTCATTATTTCCGTTTGATGACGTCATTTTACAGCAGTTGAATTCAATTGGTTTTTTCTGCAACTGGCCGTTAATGTTTTAATTCTCTAAATATTGTCATAAATTACTTATTGCATGTGTGTTGTTTCTAATGAAAACCTTTTAACTAATTTTAAATTCGAACCTCTCCTAACTTTTTATTAGAACCTCTCCATAGTTGAAATTAATTCCATCAAACCAAACCAGAATTGTCAACCTCAATTGTAATAATAATAATTGATTAAAATAAGTAGGCTACAGCAACTATTTAAAAACAAAGCTCTTGAATCTCATCGTTATTTCTTGTCTTCAGTGAACATTAATGATTAGATAACAAGTTCAGTTATTGCTCACTTGTTGTTTTTTCGGAATAAAACTCGATGAATTAATCCATTTCAAAAATAGTCGATAATTTGTCATAATAGTGCGTCAGATTATTTATTGTGAAAATTTAAAAATATTGAAAATAATAATAACCAACGTAGGAGCTTATCTCACACTCGATTGTTGATAACTTGTGCTATGTTTGGAGTTCACAATCGGTTTCAAAAACATTCTGTTATTGAATAACACAGTGTTATGTAACCTTAGTTTGACTTCGTACCTGTTTATTTGATTTACCTACTAATAAAACAGTTAATTTTCATCGCGATATTTTAATCGAATAAATTCTTCCATGAATATTTGGTGTGTTTTGAAGCAACATCATAAATTAGTTTTATTTGGATTATTAACTCACTGTCTTTTCATACATCAGTCATCGACTTCTGGTATTGAAATGCATCAACAGGTTAGAAATGTCTTTTCTGAAGTATTTGATTTTGGTTTTTCAAAAGTAATTTTTATTGATTAATAATGATTTTTTATCTCATTACAAGTTCAGATTACACAAATAATGTTATTCATAAGTATTATATTCATGGGTTTGAGTTTACAGTTAACAGTGTAAAGTTGTCTTCTACAGTGTAACAGTTAACGCTCGTTTCTGACAGAATTCACCAATCCTAATTCGCATGATTGAGATTACAACATAGGAGGAGATAATAGTCTTTTCTGTGCTAGTGTCAGTTTCAATATTTCAGTATACCGTACTAGTATAACTTAAGTCGTGTAAATATCGAAAATTAATTTTAATTTTCAATTCATTATTCAAACAGTGAATTTATTTGTAATAAAAAGTGGAATTGTGGAGATACATTCAACTTAAATAAGTATTCAAAAAAGTAGACAA
This sequence comes from Laodelphax striatellus, assembly GCA_017141395.1. Taxonomy (NCBI): domain Eukaryota; kingdom Metazoa; phylum Arthropoda; class Insecta; order Hemiptera; family Delphacidae; genus Laodelphax; species Laodelphax striatellus. The sequence continues at coordinate 7,725,614 of CM029535.1, read as the reverse complement.
TAAGGTAGTTGCCCAACCATATTTACTCTATTTGAAACAATTATTTGGTTCAAAATATCTTACCTAGAGCTCATGTGGGCGTCACCCTCAGAAAAAATCTGCATTAAGCACATTATCACTATCCAAAAGTTCTTAAGAATATTTTTGGATGAATGTATCAATATTGACTGATGATTTCACGAATTTAATATGTTGATAATAAAGCTCTATTTTTAAGATTACAGTAATTGCTATTTTAAAGCTACTACTGTATTTATGTTTTCCTTCAGTGCAGTGTCTCTTCTATTATTGCACGAGTATTATAATGTACAAATTGATATTCCCAACCATCTCATACTGCATCTGAGTTATTTAGTATTTTTAATCCATTCATTGTTTGTAACTATAGGATAATCAATATCAAATAAAATCAAAGCTCTTCATTGCCTTGAAACAAAGCATAAAATTTAAAAGATATTGTTAAAATGCTCTATGAAAACAATTTTCTTCAACTATTTTCTGTTCAAATTTAATTCAAGTTATTCTTATACTTTAAATCAATTTATTGTTTGTAGTGACAGGAAAATTGATAGACTAAGTAGTGAAGGCGATAGTATTCAACCTTTTCGTGTTTAATTTGAATTATTTTAAAATTTTAAAGTTTGTAAGTCAATTACAGGAAAATTAATAGTTTCTATGAAGAATTAGAAGACAATTATTTTAATCGTTTTCTGTTTCATTTCATTTTAGTTCAAAAATCAGAAACTTTTTATTGACAAATTTTGTTTAAAAAATTACACAGTACAAAAATTATTCTTACATTTCCAATAATATTTGTTTTGTATTGGCAGGAGAATCGACTCAATGAAGAATTGGTAGATGATCCAGTTGCTAGCGAAAGGAACATTTCCAGTATACCATCAGAACCGGCCAGATCGTTAGTATTGGCTAGGCCCGATAAACCTCCGATCTCAACGCATGTTCTGGATACAACAAGAGGTCTGCCGGTTTCAGGCATTCAAGTCAGTCTCTATCAGTTAATCAACGGGCGCTGGACACATTTGAACGATAGCCTCATCATTATTGAATAAAATTTTCGGCTGTAGTGCAAAATATGGACTTCTCTTAACAAAGTTATGTTTTAAACAGTTGAGCTGTTTAGCTTTAAGATTATAATTATTATAACAGGAGTCCATATAGCTTACTGCACTTTCTCCAAATTTTCATGTCTTGATGGTCTCATTCTTCATACAGTAGAAAACAGATGAACTAATCCGTTCATTGACATTCTAATCGATTCAAATTCTAACAAACTAATGTTTTCAAAATTTTATGTTGATGTGGTATCTATTTTTAAGTGGTTGTAAAAGCTCCAGTAAACTATGTGAAAATTACCTACAATTATGATGCTATGTGTTGATGTTATTCCGAATTGAGCTGGTAAAACAGATGTTACACAGATTTACTAGTATCAAGTCAATTGTTACTTGTGTGAGTTGGTAGTGATATAGTAATTTTTACTCGTCTTGATGGGGAAATGATAAACTCCCTCGTTTTGGTGAAATCCTCGTTGATTATCAGTGTGGTGCTTTATTATAACTAATGTGAATTCTATATGATTACATATAAAGAACAACAACAGTAATAAAACAGGAATTAAGCCGAAATATATGTTTATAGCATTGCCGTGTGTAATTATCTATTTCTTGTACTATGGAATTGAAATACCTATGTAAAGAATTATCATTGACTCATATTTTGGATCAATAAGGTACTGTATTTCGATTCTATAGTACAATAAATATATAATTGCACCCGGCTTTACTGTAAAAAGATATTTCGGATTGTAGAATTCTTACTTCTAACTTATTTGTTGAAATATTTTCTTTGAACTCCTATCTTATTTGAAGCTTTCGTTTACAGCTGTACGAATCCGGATGGACGTTGCGCTGATCTTATTGATAGGGAATCGGTGAAACCAGGTCGTTATAAGATGCATTTTGAAACTCATCAATACTTTGAGCTTCGTGGTCTGGACTGCCTGTTCCCTTTTGTCGAGGTAAATAGCTTTTCAATACCTTTTACATTGGCTGTCAAGTATTAATAAATTATTTATGAAATCCATAAAAGCTCATTGAAGTAATTAGCATTATATCTCCCATTATAACATGTAAACTGAAGCTATATCAATGAGGTATCTTTGACTGCATGTCGGTAGTGAAGTGGAATCAAAAGTGTATACATCACAGTTCGTAAATGGATCAAGAAATCATCATCTTCATATCTATGAATTAACTGGATTGCAATTTAATATATTTCACCATATTCAGAGTCTTCGGATTGGTATAATTGAAAACGTTTTCGAAAGCTCTAAAGTTTTACAAGCCACAAATGCTCTAACCTTTTCGATATTTAAATATATTATATATAAACAACTATACAGTTTACGAATAGTACTGATTACTGACGATTCAGTCTCTGTCCTGTTAAACTTTGTAACGGAATAAGCTGGTTCAAGTTCCATTCACATCTGCTGACACCAAACTTGAACGTAACGTGCTCGTCATTTACCGACAAGTATTCTTCAATGTAATTTGAATGGACTTATTTACATCTTCTGGCAATCGACCCTAGGTAAACGGAACGGCACCGACCGATGTAGATGTGAATAAATCAATTCAAATTACATTGAAGAACACCTTGTCGGGTACAGCATGTGTCGTTAGATGTGAATGGAGTTTATAGCATAATTTCTAATTTGCAAACTTCTTTGTCAAAAAATTGATTATTTGCTAGAAATACTACAAGGATTAAAAATGTGCAATGGAAATACATTCTAAAATGTTTACTGCTGTTTGGACTTCATGCTATTGTTCTGTTTCATTTATAGACATAGCTATAGGTCGTGCGTTTCTTGGGGACGCTTGTGAGTAGGTGGAACGGCTCTAAACCGTTTTTTTGTGGATGGGGTGGACTCAGACTAGTATAGCAGAATGGGACGGCAACGTCAAATTCCCCTCCGCTCGGCTTCCCACTTGCCACTACAGCCCCTCACACCCAGGCGTCACGAAGAAACGCACGACCTCTACCATTTCTCCTAATTCAGTAATTATTTGTTTCTATGTAGTGTATTGGGACCAATAGATCCAGGTCTAGGTCATCTTGAAGCCTTAGTGCATTAATGTGTTAATAAAAAATGAGCTCTTTTAGCTTCAAGTTTGTTATCTGATTCATTCAACTCAAGTTCAACAGATTAGAGTTATCAGTTTATTGGATTTCCACCACTGTAGGTTAATATACGGTGTATTCTGTAAACAGGGATACCAAGGCATTATTGATTTTGTCATTAATTATCGCAACCACCAATCAAATCGATTTCCTTGCAAATGAAAGAGTTCAATAGGTCATGAACATTTATTGATTGAGAATGTTTTGAATTTTGATCGATCTTCTTTTTTTTTCATGATACAAAGTTTTACAAAAATCTATATTTGAATGGAAAGATGTAACAAAATCTTACAGAATATTTTTTAATTAATAAAAAATAATTCCTATATTAGAATAATTTTTCTCATTCCAGGTTGTATTCGACGTACGATCACCTGCGGAGTATTTACACATACCTGTTCTAATGACACCGTATAGCTACTCTGTATACCGAGGAAGTTAATTATTGTAATTTATTTTGCTTTTATTCCAATTAATTCTGTGTATCAACTTTTTCGATGAAAAGGAGTAAGTTCAAGTGAGTCTATCATTCAATGAAATAATGTTGTAGGCACTTCATAAGTGCCATACTTATTTTCTTATTTGGCAAAACCAGGATCACCATATTTATCCTACAACAATTTATTCATTTCTATTCTATATTCATTTCTATACTAATGATTATCTATCACTGATATTCCTTAATCACTGTGTTTATTGCCAAATCTCTTGTATTAATGCTGTTTCGAGCGAATACTTAATTTCTACTTGAAGTTCTCCACTTTTATAGAGAAAATTAATGCGGAAATCGCTTTCTTTGTATCCAATTTAGCTTCATATTGTAGATGTATATTTGTTTTTCACCTAATTGAGAGTCTGAGACTACGATAAGATTGTTATGAGACTTGTAATTATTTAGAAAAGTAGGAATTAATTTTAAATTCTTTACCTTAATTAAAACCTTATAAATGTAGATAGTAGATTTGTAGAAAGTGTTGTTTTAATAGCATGGGTTTTCAATTTGTCCATCATTATTGATGTATTTTTCGGTATCTATATTCATATTAGATTTGTGTGGCTGTTTCCAAAGATATTCATGATACTGTGTTCAAGAATTCAAATTATTGAAATAAGGCCAGGCCTATTTCAAATCTGATACAGTATAAATGTTCAATAAATATACGTTATTTATTCATAAATCTTGTAAATAATTGTATTATCTTTCATTTCACACATCATCAATGAAAGAGCGATGATGAAAAGTCTGAATTCAGGTAAATTATTTAGGAATTGAAGTTATTGCTACCGTGTAAATGTTGTTTTGCATCGTGTTGTAGAAATTAAATAACAAACTATTTCTATTGAATAGAAATAGTAAATTATTTGAAATCTATTCATTTTTACACTCTATGCATCCTTAATAATATATTTTCCGTATTTTGCTTTAAATAGTTGAATAAAAATACTGGAGGGGATGAATTGAATTCATTATTAAGTATCATCAATCAGAATATTTGTCAATCGTGAAGTACAGCAGGTCAATAACTGTATTTCAAGCAATACAATGAATTATTAAAATGATTATTTGTCCATGGAACAGTGAATTATATAGATAATTTTTTGTAGCCTAATAATTAAGGTGAAAAATGCCATTTACAGTACATGAAAAAGTTTCAAATTAGCTGTAAAGATATAGAACAATGGTTCTTAATCTGTTTTAAAATAATGTAAATTCGAAACAAGTTTTCAATCTTTATTAAAAAGCAAACTGCAATATTATAATAATTGTCATTTCAATAGATTTTCTCTCTCACACTGTAAATAACAATATCCCTCCTAACAATTCATACTAACTATTGAATATTGAAATATCCATCACGCTAAACAGTTTTCGCACTTCCAATTAGGTAACTTCTTCATTTCATTTTCACTTAAATCGCACTTTTGTTTCTCACTTGATTTTGTAGTCTTGATTTTCTCCTCAAGCCCTAAAGTACTTGCAATCAGCTTCAAATTTATCACGATGGAAGCACTAGTTTTCTCAATTTCATCATTCTCCAATCCAAAGCCATCGTTTTGCCTCTCTGCGTTGACATACTGTAGAAAGTGAACAATCAATCTGGAAAAACGTTTAAAAGTTTTAAATTCTCTGAATTACTTTAGAATAATCCATGGTGCAATTTCGAAAGAATAATTAATAATGTTGAGGGTTATAAGTCCAAAATTAGCTTACAATACTTATACATTTTATTACAAAATACTCAATCTTGTACGTTGATATTTATGCAGAATTTTTTTTCAATATTATAAAAATACTCTTGATAATTTTAACTCCACATAAGTTAATATGGTTGTGAGATATTTTATTAAATTAATTAGTTCATTACTGCAGTATTAACAGACATTATTCTGGTGCCAAATGTTAATTATACTACTGGTGAGATTTAAATAAGAAATGTAATTCATTTAATACGTATACCAACAAACCAGTGACTAGTGACAGTGACAAAACGAGTCGGCTATAACGTCAATTTTTTATTCTTTGGAATGAGTTGATATATTATACCAATGTGACAGCTCGAAAACCGGGTCTTTTAAAGTTATATATAAATTCTTACTGTACAATTGATGGAAACTTCTCCATTATTTTTTTATTCATGAAATCCTAAAAAAATGTAGTGTTCGACAACTTACGTCCTTCAAAATTAATCTGATTGAATACCTCAAGGCACACTCCTTAACATTGCAATATAAGTAACAATAAAGACTCGACGTTTGATGGAAGTGTTGTTGAGAGATACTCAAATAGCATTTGAAACTATATTGATATTATATAATTTTATCAGTATTAGAACGATGGATATGGATGCTATCATTTTTACTGGTAAACTGTTTGAATTATCTTGAAACATTGAAGCAACGAGATATTATTATAGACATACTTAGTAGTATTATTAAAGTGATATATTATTAGATATAGTACACTACCAAGTGGCACAAAATGTTTGAGTAGTCCTTATATAAAATTCAAATGAAGTTCTATCAATACATGATGCAATGGAAACAAAATAACTCTCACTTAACAATGCGTTTCTGCAGGTGATAGAGCAAATTACAATCATTACGGAGCAGATTATTGACAAGAAATCGATAGCAATGAAATATGCATTTAGAGGAATCACAGATGTATATAATGAATATGAATAATATACAGTATAGTATAGTTTTACACTATACATTGTAGTATAGTTTTGAAAGATATAGCGTATTGGTGATGCATTTCATTGATGAAATCGCATAGAAAGTAAGGAAGGGATTCAACTAGGCCTACTTTGCTTTTAAAAATTGAAATTCGAGATCACTAAATGGAAATATTGCTATCAGTTTTTACTTTTCTAACAAAACATTTTCAAGTATGAATTTGACTGCGATTATCACAATATTTAGAGATAATAAATTAGTGGGTCAAATACAAGCTATTAAAAAATTACAACCGCTGATTCGGAAACCACAAAAAGAAACATCAACACCAGAAACAAAAGAAAAGTTATTGATATTGTTAGTCTTTATACTCTAGTAATTGGGCTTATTGTTCGATTAATAAGTTAGACAGATTCTCATTAAAATATTTTTATTCTGTTTCAAGAACATTGAAAAATTTAAAATCGTTGAAATCAAATTGTTGCAATGAAAATATCAATTATAGTACTGTTAGTTCTTTGGATTCAATATTGTTACAATAATTTTTTTATACAAGTGGAATTTATTGTACCTACTGTACTCTAGAGAGTTTTAGAGCTCTTCATTTACTTCTTTTTAAACTTGAGCGTACTTGAAGCCCCATATATTAATTGAGTAGAATTAGGAGTTTTCAAGTTGCCACTCGTATCGACCTTTATTCATGACTTCTTTTCGTTATTACTTCATTCAGTACCTAATAAAGAAAATCCATTGTACTTTCAATGTCGAAATGTCAAATTATTCTCTTCATAAAAGAAGACGTGTATGTCATGTGACTTAGAATAGAATAATATTATTACTTACTTTTTTGTGTAGTTTTCTTGTGATGAATTTTCTCCTAAGGAATAAAGAGGGGCTGATGAAACCACTCCTTAGGAATGAAATGCATTTCAAGGAAACTCAAAAAATATTTAGTAAATGATTTGAATAATTATATTGTGGAACACAAATCCTATTTGATGAAATATATAGAAACAATACAGTCAAGTACCATATTTTGTAAAATAATTAGGTTCTTTTGTACTCACACGTCTCAGTGGGTATCCTTCTTTGCCAAGGTGAAGTCTTCACAGCGTAGGTAGGGCTCCTGAAACGCTCTTCAAACTTTTCCATGTGTTTCGTGTCCAAATTAATTATTCACACAAAATCAATTAAAATAGAAACAATGAAATTACATACAATTGTAGCCAGCAGAGAAACGAATAGCAGAAGTAGAGAAAGGATCACTATCATGGAGGAGACTATAGACTTCAGTCGCCCAACGTCAGAGCCAGAACAGTCTCATAATAAATTCAGCACCGACTAAATTTACAAATGATTCCCAGGGACTGTCGCCCTACACTTTCCACTAACAAATCAATAGTTCCGCTTTATCACCGGCTATGGTCGTCTGTTGATGAGCGTCCCAGATACTGTGACCTGTCTTTTATTTTTACCCAGTCACCATTCAGTTTCCGCCTACTTACACTTTCCAGATTCACCCACTCTATCCAATCGATGACAGCTTGCTGCTAATAACCCAATTCTCGGACTGAAAGCCGTGTACGCACATGCCCAACAATTTCATTCATCGATTATTCTGATCAATTTCAATTTGGATAGATATAAAATAATTAATAAATCTTGATGAGATTGTCACTTCCACTTTATTGAACACTAATTATTCATTTTTAATTATAATTTCTTTAATTTTAATTTAATGTTTTATTTTAATTCAATTTTAATTACAAAATAACCAACGGAAGAGACTGACCTATTACCCAAAACCTTGATAGTAGGAAATAATATTTATTTTTCGTCTCCCAAGTAAAAAACGACCAACAAATATTGAGAATATCTTGCGATTTTAAGTTAAGAGCGGCTTTCACTTTTTCCAACTATGATACTGGTAAGTCTTTTCCAATTTACCGATTGGTTGAATAATAATTTCATCAGATAAATATTCATTTATTAATTTTATAGGATAAAGTAGCTGAACGTTTTCCTTACTAATAAGATTATGTTCACATGAGACTGAAACTTGTGCGTGAGTGTGGGTACCTATTGACATATCTCATGGAAAATTTATTTCAAAAATATTTCCTGGTAATCATTATCGCAGTAATTGATAAATGGATGATCAGGGTGGGTTTACGCTCTTTTTATGCGTCAAGATATTATAATCATTATTGTTACCTCAGTTTGTATTTTTCAAGCATTTTGATTTGTGCTGCGCGTGAATTCGAATAACATCAACCCTCATCGGGTGGAATATGTTTTTTATTGTAGGTAATGAAAAGTAATTACCATTTTATAAGATATAGATGATAAGATTGTGAACATTAGAATTGATCAAGATAAAACATAATCATTATTATTTATTCGATCATATTCCTCAATTTTTGGTACCTGTACCTAAAGAGCCTGTGCCCACCAGGTAGTTACCAGGATGTGATTATTTATAGTTATTTTTATTGTCTCAAGATATTGGAAACAAAAAGGAAAAATTATGAATACTTGAAAAATATATCAATTGCATGCGACATGCATCCTAAAAACAATAATTTATTTTGACGAGCCGTAATTTCATGAACTATGAAGTTGGTAACAGTATTTTTCATTTGTTCAGTTGCCATCACTGTGAATTTTCAAACATATGATTTTGCTTCGCAGTCTTTCTGCTAGTTTTTGTTCCCGCTAATTTCAAGTGTAAAATGAATTTGTTAAGTTTATTATCTGATGCTTTAAGCATCATAACAATTACACTTTGTTTTGTATTGAAGTTTCCTCAGATTATAAATATATACAGATTGAAGACAGCTAGTGGCATCAATATTTACGGCCTGTTATTAGAGCTTTCAAGGTTAGTCAATGCTTGACCTGCATGTCGTTTGATTTTATTACGACAGTCAACTCTTTTATTTATTTGATAGAAACTTGTTCCATCTAAATAACCTTGGTGTCACTCCAACAACACGAATTTGAATATTCCATCAGGAAATTTCAATCCCACAATGATAACTCTAGAAAATTTTATCGTAGACAATTGCAATGAGTCGGAGCTAGCAGTACCTACTACCTAGGTTATGAGTTATGATAAATTAACTATCAAGTATCAAGCACTGCTGGTGGTTGATAGCAAGCCCTGAAACATTGTTGATTTGCTGAATATGACTTTTCTTTTCTATTAGACTAACCATCTCAATACTGAATTTATATCGTTGTTTATTTTTCTTTTACAGCTACACTACTACAGCATGCTACAATTTTGTCAACGAATATGCTCTGTTATCATACATGGAATACCCCATCATCATTCTACAAGAATTCATTCTTATTTTCTTTGTACTAAGGTACATGGAATTAATCAATGCTAAGTCGGTTAGCATATTTGTTGTCTATATGGCGATTACATGTGCTTTCCTGTCAAAGCTGATTCCACCGTCAGCTCTCACATACATGATTGTAAGTTCCGCACATACTAGCATAAAATATTATTAATATTGATGAATAACTTTGTCTTGGATAAGAATCATGGGCTGATTTAGGGGGAAGGGGCTAAACCTACCCCCCCCCCCCACACCGAATTATTGTAGGTATTGTAGCAAATTTTATAAATGTAGTTATATAATAGTTTGTAGCTAAAACTTCATGTGAGAAGCCACCCTAAGAAATATCCTCCAACTCCGCCCATGATAAGAATTCAATAGGTATTCAGTTTCATAATCTTCATTAGTCTAGTGAGAAATCGATAGTGTTAAAATAATACGTTCAATACCATTGATTTAAAGTATTTCGGTACCGTATAGTAAAACGCTAAAAAACATGGACGTTAGAAGGGGAAATGATACATGATAAGAGGAATAAACTGCATTAAGAGGAGAAACTGTATTATGCTTGTGTTTTATCTCAGAAGTAGACATGTTTGAACTGTACGTGATAGCGTACTTGCTTGATCAACAGTTGGATTAATTAATTTTTTCCCAATTAAAACGCGATTCAATCTATTCCAATCTTTGAATCGTCAGTAATGCTTGATTAAGTTGATTGATTGAAGTTCATTATTTTCAATATGATCAACTCTATAGTGTACCCTATCTTAGCTGAGAAAAAATCTTTGTAAATTTAGAATATTGGAATACTATTCAAATTTATCTGTTACATTCATACAATTTTTAAACAGCTATAAAACAAAAAAACATACAATGCATTAGCCCATGAAAGGAGCTTCTTCAAATTTCTATTGTATATTGTACTTATGATCTTTTTTGAGGAACTAAACGATTTTTAACTCTGTATTCAGAAATAATTTATTGTTTTCTTGAAAAATTGTTCATCTCATACAAATATTTCCGTTTTCTAGCCGTTATGTACACCAGTATCATTATCCAGTAAAGCTATCCAACTGTGGGAAATATTATGGACCGGGAGAGCTGAGAGTGTTAGTGTTACCTCATGGTTGATATCTGCATTCACAAATTTTAGTAAGTATGAGGAGCTTATTGAACAATAGGCCTATCGTTCATATTTCAATAATATACATTCACTTGCATGCAGAATTGAACCGTGTGGAAGAGAAGCGCCCCTTATAACATTTGAAGAGATTTCAATTAAGACCCTACAGAAAATTTATGTACATGTTATAATGAGAATTGATTATTCAGGCTTAAATATAGATTTTCTTGTACACTCGTCCTTTATAATAATAAAACTCACTTTATAATAATTTAAATTGATTCAAAATTGGAATAAATTTTTTTCTTGGAAATAGATGTAGTGAGGCCTCATAAAAAGTCAATTTTTTCTTTGTCATTGATCAAGAATTTTTCAATTCACAGTAATTTAGGACAAAAATATCGTTTGTTTTTTTAATGCAAGGAAGTCAACATATCATTAGTACTGAATGTGACAAGATAAAAATAGAAATGATTACTCCAGTAGACAAACCTCCTGTGTCATAAGTTGTCACATAAGTACTGCAATTTTGTTCTTTGCCTTGAGAAATTGAGATTTTTCATGAAATAGATGGGATCCTCTATTTGTTTCTTTCTACGTTTTAAAATAAATGAATGAATAATAATTTTATTTCCATTCATAAATGTCATGTTACAAATTATTTCAACTTCTTGGAAATGAAATGAAACTTCTTGCAATTCAATTATCTTTTCGATCAAAGTGAATTTTGTTTTCCAATGGACTCAATTTTTTTTAATTTTTTAAAGTTATGTCTTTTCAAAATCACTTGGTTCGAATCGGAAACTTCTTAAAACTGTTGCTCATTACAAGATCCTTCTCCCCCCATTACTGATGCGCATGTGTTTGATGTGTTTTTTCCGTTTCTATTTTTTCCATACAGTAGATGTATGCTTGATTGATTGAATAGAATTTATTTATTCTTCATTTCGAATCATTTGTTGCATCTTTATATGCGATAACAAATGGGAGAATATTCATAAGTGATTTGGGTGAATCATTCTGTATTGTATGTTATGGCCGCGCCGAGTTGTCCTCTATAACTATTGACTAATGGATATTTATCGTTTATGGTATTCCTAAAATAACTGCTGGTTGCGGATACGAGAATACATGGTTGGATAATGAGAAGGATGCGCAGTGGACCAGCCAGAATTTGAGGAAGCTCTGAACCCAGTTACTATGGGTAAAATTTACTAGTAAACGTAAAATAACAGTCACTTTTCCTCTGGGTTTCCGGTTGCCGGCACGCATCTCAAAATCTAGGCTGTGCTCTGCGCTTTACTCCTGCCGGGTATTCTAGTATCCAAGCTGCTAGTCAATCACCTAATATTTTTGAGTTTGATTCCTCAAATTTAATTTGTCAATTTTTGCGTTTTCAGCTAGAGTTTTCACCATCTACATGGACTCGGCCGATGCAATCCTACTGACCAACTTCATCCTGTCTACCGCACTCAGCACATCCATAGCTGTATCCACTGTTATTCTAAATAGTAAAAACGCAAAACTTAAATCCTCCTAAACGCAGCATCAAGTGTTATAATATTTTGCAGAGTGGTTTACCGTAACTAATAGTTTGAGAAAGGTAAACTAACAGCTATAAGTTGGTTGGTTATGAATTAATAATTAGTTTTATTTGTTTTCGAAATAATTCCAGTATTGCAATGTGATTGCCTTTTCATAAAGCATAGCTTTTGTTGGTAGGGTAGAAACTAACATGCAGTTTGAAAAATTATTACTCTTAACCTGGATTCAAATTGTAGAATAAAGTGTATCTTGTTATATTGATGAACCTTTGTCCTCAAATAATATATCTTTTGTCCTTATATAATATTAATATGTAACATCACATTAATTACCTTTCGGTACCTATTAATAATTGAACAAATAAAATGAATTAATTATTCATTTCATTTGTTTTGGAGATTAATTCAGTATTGCAATGTAATTTGCTTGTTTAGAAAGCACAGCTTTTGGTAGTGGGGTAGAAACTAATATGTAGTTTGAAAAATTATTACTGAACTTGGATTCAAATTGTAAAATGAAGTGTATCTTGTTAGATTGATATCCTTTTGTCCTCAAATAATATGCCTTTGTCCTTATATAATACGTAACTTCACATAATTACCTTCTGGTTCGTATTTTTAGAGTTAGCTTTTGAACCCAGTCGTGGGCTCTACAGATATGGTCAAATTATGAATTATTATTCACGAATGTATACATTTCTTGTAATTTTATCTGCATAATTTTTATTTTTAATTCATATGTGCATTATTTTTTATTCTAATAACAAGATGCATGAATTATCCAGTTGAGAAACAGAATTCTTGACAACTTCCATTCAATTGAAAATACTTTATTCAATTAAAATTGATGTAATTATTAACTATTTAGTTCACATTGAACTGTTGAGAATATTTGTTGTAGCAATAAATCAATGTTCTGTGCCATACTTAATAATCTACCTGAGTTGTAGTTGTACAATGTAAAGTATTAAATATACAAACTTTTATATTTTAAATATAATTGTTTTTGTTAATACATGTGTAATATAGGTCTACATTATATTTAAGCACAAATTGTACTTGTACTAAATTCTCTTATATAACAAACACTTTAACATTGTTTTTAACTGAATAAGTTCAAAATTCATTGATTTCTATGAATAGAACTTGAATTACAATTTATTTCAAAATCCTCATGATTTATTGACAAACTTATTCAAAGAAAATTTTCATTTGACATTCGCAAAGGTTTTCGTCTTGTCTTTCAAAATATATATTTCTGTTTTACTGGCTTTTAAACTTGGGACTGTACTCGATGATGACGAATGTCTTTCACCATAAAAAAGGACTTATTTTTCATTTTTTTAGGCCACATCATAAAAATGAACGAATAACTTTGAACATTTTAGTTCAAGTTCAATATAATTCTTTTAACCTGTAGATAGCCAGATAGATATAAAAACCTATTTTGCGCAAATTCTGTTTGCCTAAATTGAAACGAAAATTTGTGATATTCTAAATTCTTTCTTCATAAAAAATATATTTTTTATTGTGTAAGTATTGAATAAATGATTGATTTAAATGGAATTTTTGTTCAATTATTTTGTAGTGTTGACTGTTGCCAGCATGGATTTATCAGATTAACCATGGTTTTACTTGCATTTTTGATTACGGTATTATTATTATTATCATATAGGCGATAAAAATACAACTTTAATTTAGGATTGAATTCGAACGCTTCCAAAATTTAAGGTGAGATTGATATCAGACGCTTTTGCAATTTTACAAACTACGAGCTGATTAAATCCCTCTTGAATTACAGAATATGCATTTAGTAAATTTCACCATTGTTTGTGGTAGCTGACTGCTTTGCTATTTGGTTTCATCAAAGTTGGCTTTTTATTGATCTAGAAGCCTACAAAAATCTTGAGTTTTGTGATGGATTTTGATTACTTTGGATGATAATGTTGTTGCAATTCCTGACTATTTTAATGCATTGTTCAATTTAATTGCTAAACTATTTGTTGTTAAGTGACTAGCGGTGTATTTGATCACTCAAATTTAAATGAAGTGACAAGCGCTCGTTACTCATATTGGATGAATGACCTACAGCATTATTCAGTTAAGAGCTCCAAATACTTTTTTCCTATTATAACGGTGGATTATTTCCATACAGAACAACATCATTATGTAATGTCAATGAGCATATGTCATATTTTCACTCACCTTCGATACGATTTTTTCCAGGTACAGAACTGTTCAAGGTTGAGAAGAAAAACAAGGTTGAAAAAAAGTAATCTGGAATCAAGTGAGTTGCAGATTATTGCCTGGGAAGATTGGAAGAGACTGCCAATTTAGTAAGAATTTTACCGCTTCAGAATCGTGCTACTTATTTCCACAACTACTAATCGTGCAGCTCGCATATTCCGTCTCAGTAATTGGAAAAATTGAAGAATCTTTCGTCTATTTATATGGATTCACAGCTTATCGTCTATCCTGATACGAGTACCATGTTTGATAAATCTGCGTCTTTGTTGGTAATATTCATCAACCGATTTTTCAATGTATGTACTTACAAAATATAATTCTTGACTGAGGGGAGAAAATATTGAGGAAAACAATAATATTAAGTCGCTGAGACCACGGATTTGCCGTCTTATTGATAACATTTATCAACAGATTTTTCAATATATTATGTCTACTTGTAAAAAATAATTCTTCAAAAATTCTTAACTCGAAGGGTAGAAAAACAAAGCCTCTGAGACCATTCTACCACGGATTTGCCAGCAGCTCATTCTACCTCGAATTTCGTATAATTTTCACTACCTGTTACTTATGTTATCAAAAATGTATTGCTTCACCTATTTATGTTATTTTCACAAGTTTTTTTTTTTATTAAATATTAAATCATAGTGAATTGAATGCAATCACGGTATTCTATTCAAATTCTGAACCTCTTTTATTAGAGTTATGGAATTGAGACACTATGTACCAAAGTACGTAAACAAGAGTTTACGTATATATATTACAAAATGGAGAATTCTGTATCATAAATTTCATTTGTCTGTAAATAGATCACTAGAGTATTTTTAATAAAAGTAACACTTTTCAAGTTCAAGATGATATTATTGAGAAGGTTTTCTAACAAAGTTGTCTCTAAACTGAATTTGATGATATAAGTGCACTGTTTTTATAGACCTGTGGATAAAACTTTGGTCTTTACAGTATATTATAATACTGATATTCAAAAAACCATTAGATGAATACAGTATCGTACCGTGAACGCCCAAAGTAACAAGTTCTGTAATAGAATCAAGAATGAAATGCGAAAAACGAAGAAACTTTATTGATGCAAAAATATTATAAATATTTTTGAAATTAAAATTTTTTTATTCTAGTCTTTGTACTATTTTGTATTCCTCACCGAAAAAACTTCAAACTATAAAAAAATATACTACTTGAACATTTTTCTGGGGAAAACCCCCGGACCCACTTTTTCCGATATAACTGATAGAATAAAACCTTGATTAAAGAATTCTTCAGTCTACAAAGTGAAGCATGATGCTGTTGTCTTCATAACTTTATTGGATTAATCAAACAAATATATAGATAGAAAAGAGGAATAGGCAATCCATAGGTTCCCAGAAATTGACATTTTTCAACAGAAAATGGTGTATTATGACGTAGTTTAGTGCCCCACATAATGTTTTCATGTATATTAATAGACTATGTATGTTGTTCAAATTTGTCTTATTTGTACTGATAATTTGCATTCCTTACCGTCATTGTACTTTTTCTTATAAATTAAGTTTTTAAGTTGTTATGTATCAAATTTCAAATGAGTTCTCATCAAATTTACTAAATAATTATTGAGAACATTTTTTTGCATATGAAATATCAATATGAATAAGGTAATGCAAATAAAATATGAAGCACAATCATACTCTAGAGTCTAGAGACGCTACAACCAATCTAGAACACGATTTTGAAGAATGCCCTCTTCGTAAGTAACATGAAGGACTTTACACACATTGGAAACAGCCAATTTTTGTTGCTTATATAATTTCGTCCTAGTTTCTATTAGATTTATGCCGATTTCTTCTTCTCTTGGACCTGGGGGGCGCCTTTGCCCCCCACTTGGATCCGCCGCTGGTCGGGTAAGCATGTTTTTTGTTTTTGGAGGAATAAATTGAAACAATATTCAAGTGGTGAGGAACGAAGAAGTAGAAAGTAAAAGTAACTGAATGAATGAAACTGCTCTAAATTGCTAATTAAAAAAAATCTTGTGGGAAGCCCCCGCACCGGTTGATTTTCTCTATAACAGAGAATTAAATATTGGCAAAGAACTCATCAAGACAATAAAAACGAAAATTAGGCTATGCTGACATCACGAGATGTCAGGGTATTCCTTTGGACTCCTTCCATCAGGATGTATTCCTTTGTACAGCATTCATAATTTCATAACTTCCCGCCTCAAAAAAATTACTCCTGGATATCGACGAATAGACGTAAATCTAGATGGCACTTCTACTCAAACTTCAAACATGTGTAAAATAACATAACCTTAAACATACGTTGAGTGAATGCTAATATTGTCCAGGTTTATTTATTTTAAATTGAATTTTTATCTACTTATGACAAAGAATAGATAGTAAGGATCAGAATAATGGCGTTCAATGATAGAAACCAGGTAAGAATTATAACTATAATAATTTAATTTGTCTAGAAAATGTCATACCTAGACCTAGACATTTTCCCCCAAACAATGAACATTCTTCATTTAAAAAATTATTAGACAATTTTCTACAGCTAAAATTCACCTTAATAGAGATTCAAATAATTTGATACAATGTTCTGTCTTTTGAATGCAAGCAAGACAGCTTTCAATTTGATATGAATGTGAGAGTACCTCAATAAATTATAGGCCTACTGCTATTCGCATGAATACCATTAGAACTTGAATAGTGAGTTCTCAGTTCCATTAATTATTTATTGATGAACCTTGAACTATTCATTAGGAATGCCGGCTAAACTGTGCTTGCTCTGTACCATTTAGGCATTGGTACATTATCAAAACAATTGCATAGTACATTATGCAATACTTAATAATCGCTTGTTTCTTAGAATTCAATAGAACTTACTTTAACATTGGAAAGGTGGCATGTGAAGAGCTTGTTGGGTCGCCATACACTTAGCCGTGCTATCTGTTTCTTCTGCTTTCATATTGTTTATTTTTCTTCTGCTTCTATGTATATTTTTTCCATGTTCTATATATTTTTATATATTTTAAATCTAATTTATTTTTTTACCACACTCAGTAGGCTTTTAGAGTAGCTTTTATAATAATAATATTAGAATGTGTTTTACTTTGAATTGTTAAGACTGTTAAATTATTTGTATTTATTAACATATCATTCTTATTGTAATTTCAGAATGTGAAATCAGATGTGGAACAAGCATGCCAAGTTGCTTTGGACTTTGTAAAGCGTTATTATGAAAGTCTTGATCGAAGAAGACATGTAAGTATGCTTATCGTATGCTACAGATGGGCCAAAATTTCTTGGCACGTGGACGGCTAGCTACTATCATGGCCGCCGTAGACACAAGAACGACGAACCCGACACGAGACAAACCAAATACGAATTCCAATTCCAATAATGGAGGAATGAGTTGTAAACATTAATTCTAGTGGACCCGATGACGTCAGCTGCACGTTTCAATTCAGTGTCTAGACCATGTTCTACGGTGGCTATGCTACTACTAACCCCCATTATAAACATTGCCTGCTGCTTTAAATCTTTAAATCCCTCTACCTGTGATCATGCTCTCAACTGATCGTTGCGTGTAGTAGCCCAATGTTTTCAGAACCTCGCCATAGCTCGACCGGTTTGGGTTGTGTGCCAAGAAATTTTGGCCCATCTATACCTCACTCGATAAATACCGCATGTAAAAATATTTAAATTTTGAACACATATTCTTACTAGTATAATAATTCAAATAAATTGGCTAGTATTATTCTATGACTTTTAAAAAGATTAGAAATATTTATAAAGCACATGCCTATGAATTGATTTTTCCTATTGATGAAGATATCTATACAATAAGATCTATCGGTTTATTATTTTAATAGTAATTTTCCGATTTTTCTTATTTATTATTTGTATGTCAAGGCTCAAAACATTCTTATATAAACTTGTATTGTATTCAATTATATTCAAATTATCTTTGGTCACAACATCTAAAAATATGATGACCAAAATTCTCATTAATTTTT
Organism: Laodelphax striatellus; assembly: GCA_017141395.1. Classification (NCBI taxonomy): domain Eukaryota; kingdom Metazoa; phylum Arthropoda; class Insecta; order Hemiptera; family Delphacidae; genus Laodelphax; species Laodelphax striatellus. The sequence continues at coordinate 7,706,957 of CM029535.1, read as the reverse complement.
CATACTTAGGTCACAGTCACAGTCAGACCTATCTTGAATCTTTCTCATTAATATTATTGATGAATGAAACACATGAATATTGAGTGAATTTTTTCCTCTTTCAGTTGGTGTCTCGCCTGTACCAGGACACAGCCATTCTAGTTTGGAATGGTAATGGAATCATGGGAAAAGAAGAAATACAGAAGTTCTTGTCGGATCTCCCATCGTGTGATCACACCGTTAAAGTGCTTGATTCCCAGAAGATACTTGGTTAGTACATTTTTTATTCCATGATTTTTCTCTCACGTGAACGGAGAGTGGAAGATTTATTAGAGCAAGTTAGCCTTCACAAAAGTCGAGGTAGGGATAATGGTGTGCTTAGAATCTAGTTCGTGTGTTCAGAATCTAGAAAAACATGAATCTTGATGTTTCGAGTCCATTTTACAGCCTTCTCTACTCTACTTGATATGGTCCCTTTATTATTATTATAGGGTTAAAGACATGTAACGACAAGACTTGTGGTGTTTAAAATGGTTTTATGAGTTTTTCAAAATGAAATTTTCTATTTCAAAATAAACTTGTTCCTTGTTTATATTTTAAATTAATAAAAATCTCTGAAAATGCATAGTCAAAATAATATAAAAATGTTATTGAACTACAAATAACAATATACAATTAAATCTAAATTTATAGAAATTTTTATAGAAAAAGGCAGGAAGGCAAGGAAGGCAGGAAGTTTAAAGTTTCAAGTATAAGACAAATTTAAGTTAGAAATATATTATTGTACTTTAACAAAACTCATAAAGATATGTTCAAAACAATTGAGCACAGCTATCAAACTCATTCGTCAGAAGCAGTACGATAACAATTCAACGTTAGCCTATTAACGTCAAGACCCTCTTCCACACACAGGTTTTGCCTTTGTGGAGAGATTTCATGATGCTTCTTGAAAAAAATAGTGTTGTATTTTCTGTAACTATCATATATTTTAATTAGATTTAGTTACTATAGTTCGAATAAAACTAGTTGTCCCTTGGCCTGTTGCTCAAGAACCACTCACAAGAAACTGTTTTGTCAGAAAGACCGATGTCCGAACAGCTGATCATTTGATTCAATGTTAGCATCCTTGAATCAAATGGTCAGTTGTTCGGACATCGGACTTCCTGACAAAAACGTTTCTAGTAAGTGGTTCTTGAGCACCAGGCCAAGGGACAACTAGTTTCATTCGAACTATTGTATTAAACATTATTCAATTGCGACTTTAAGTTTACTATACTGTAATATTATTTGCTTGCAGAAGATGTAATATTATTGTATGTTTCTAATTCTTGTAATGTGTTATCATGGAAAATAAAAACCAATTTGAATTTGAATAGACCACAGGTTTGAAATTTGTAAGTAGAAAAATATTACGAGATGCGAGTCGATCGTTTCGTTTCAAGGTGAAGCCGACATTGACCATTATAATAATGAATGGATCTCCAAAAGAACAGTTTTTTCAACCAATTCATTGTTCAATTCTTTTCATGCTTGTTTTTCAATCCTTAGTAATTTATTTGCTTATTTATTTTCACAGACTCAGCCGTATCAAACCAGCTAGCTTATTCTATACTAGCGACGGGCACCGTGAAATACACTGGAAAACCTATGAGGCAGTTTGCAGAAAATTTCATAATTGCAGCTGAAGGAGAGAGATGGAAGATTGTTAGTGATAGCTTTAGGTTTCAAGAGTTTGTATCCAAAGACATAGCATAGTCAGTGGCGGCGCTAAGGATTTGGGGCCCCCCGCAAGAATTTTTGTTGGGCCCCTATTATATACAGTATTTTTTTATGAATGGAAATGAAAGGCTTCCTATCGTACACCTATATGAAAACCTACGTATGGAGTATGTTTCTATGAGCTGTTGTAATGGGTAGAGTCAAATAAAGCTGCAATTCCTTGTAGTATTTACATTTGATGCTAAATGTAACAATGATTGAAGAGTTGGGTAGAATACTTTTTTAATCACAGTACCGAATCTGTTACTATGATTTTACAGCGCTCTATTGTAATTATAATATAAAATAATAGATGTAAAATACTTTCACTTGGAATTTTGTATATTAACAAATTATTTGTGTACGGTACTTCAATGTTTGTTTTTTAATCAATTTATCGATTGCTAATAAAGCGTACAACAAGAGAAATTGTTGTTTTTTATTATCCTCTCGACAGAAGGCATGGTGGCATTCCTTTGAGTGTCAGTACTTTGCCAAACCTTACCAAATCAGCTCCGTTCAAGTTACTTTATTGGATGGAATGAATATTGAGACAAACAAGAGAAAATTAATTGGAGTTGAAACATAGACATAACTTTGCTCGGTCAATAATCATGGAAATTTATTAGCCGTGAGGAAATAACCCTGATAAGTTTCAAAGTAATTTTTGCCTTCAAGCCTCTTAAAGTATCCTGCAAAGTGCAAACCATAAAAAATTCTCCTGATCTTGCCTTTCTCCACTGTCACATAGAGTGTTCCCGTCAGAAACTTGAAATTTGGAGTAGACTCTGGGTGTTGCTCCAAGCAAGAAATTTGTTGATTGCTCTGAGCTGACAAACCTAGACTGACAAACCTCTGAGCTACAACCTCTGCTAGAAGCTTGAATCTCAGAGCTAGTGATTGATAACATATAAAATGAATTAGGTTAGACAGACCAATTTTAAAACAAATTATTCAATCAGATAAGTTTATTACTTCAAAAGTATACATTCAGTTATCAATAGTTAAAACATTTCTAAATATACATATATACCATATAAATTGTAGATTATTAATAATCAAACATGTAAAAAAGAGATTAACATTTACCATTCACATGTAATTGAAATTGATACTGAGAGCTTAAAATTTGTATCCAGGGCTATGAAAATCAATAGGTTATTGCATCTAAGCTTCCAATTCACCGATTACAGCATGAGTAAAATTGTAAAGCACACAGGCAAATTAAATTCTAGCAGAATAAGAGATACTATACTAGTTACAAAGCAAATACTGACTGAGCTTCCATCAGATTTTGAACACGAATTACAAAACATTTAATTGAAGAAAGCAAATTACATCCGCACTTCCAGGCTAGGATTAAGGTTCTCATTCTAGCTACCATCAAGATAGTTGGGGCCTATATTAATGTTTCAAATGTACACGCTGTAAGTTGTTGGGCCATGCAAGTGCAAGTGACAATGCACGTTGTTTCTCACCAGATTTGAGACAATCCAGAATGACTCGATCAAAGTCTGACAAAAATGCTTCCAAAATCAATGCAGCAAGGATTAAGGAAACTCTTTCTCGGAAACATGATTCGACTATGTCGTTATCAAGTGAAGTTATCACGCCAATAACTAATTGGTACATTAGTTATTATGCTGGTGATGAGATTGAATTTTTTGGCTGCGATTCAAAGTCTGAGTAACAAACCAGTATCTCACGGCGTTGTGCGCTCTAAATCTAGAATAGGAGACTGCAAAGTTAGAACAAACAAAGGCTTGTTTAAACTTGTCGGTCCCATGAAAGAAAAGAAAGATTTGTCTCCCAAGGTCCATCAACACAACAATTCAAAAATGGCTTCCCATATACCTACTTTTGCACCCCTCTGTATTATGTTGATACTGTTATCTTGTAGATGGAAACAAAATTTACAAGCATGTGAGCTTACTTCTCGCTAATAAGTTGTTCATAAAATTTGCTGTTATTCGTTGATTCAATCTAACAAACTATGGAAGCTTTTATTTCAACCTCAATTACACTTGAAAATGCTCAAAAAAGAGTTAAACAAAGTTTTTGTTGAAGATATTTAATGTGGCGTGAAAACAATTTTTTTTATTAAATTTTCATTCATCACTAATAAGTCTAGAATAACCTTAATTTTGATAATTGAGCAACAAACGCACGTGGAAGTGTGATAACGGTTAGTAATGGGGGCTCAGTACATCTCTTGAAAAGTATTCTCTCCAATTGTAATGGATCAAAGCATAGAAAAGGGGAAGAGGGAACACAATTAATATGGATACGATTTTCATCACGGTATGTAGAAGAAGAGGGTGGATGTCGAAAAATTTATGCCAGAATCCAATCAGTCGAACGATGTTTTTACCAAACGAGGTTTCAAAGTTCTAGAAAATACAAGATAGTGTTCTTGATAATTGTGCGCAGTGTGGTAAGCTTCAAATAGCTGATCACTAAAACATCTTTACGATTTTCACCAACATAACATAAGCCATCCGCCAAATTAAATAAAAAAAATGCTATACATGGCTGAAAGCTTAGTTGAGTGGGTTAATTTCGGTTAGTTCTTTTTCTGCTTCATATCTGTTTTTTTTTTGAAGCTAATATTGATTTTATGTATGTATTTTTTTATTACTTTAGTTTTGGAGAAAATACATTTATTTATACTTCAAGACGTGAACGATAACGCGAGAGACGAGCAATTTCAATGACATCCGAAATTAAGCAGAAACATACAAGTGACGCCTAAAGCCTTCTTCTATGCACCGTGATTGTCACAGCCCTGGATGTGGCACGCTCTTCCATTGGCCAGATTACAAGTCTATTAGTTGAGTGGGGGCGGGGCGTGACCTGCTATTGGTTGAGTGGGGGGGGGGCGGGGCGAGACCTGCTATTGTCCGCCGGCTGCATTGGGAGGTTGCGGGACGGAGGGAGGGATGGGGGGAGGAAGAGTGGGTGGAGGGGGCGCAGCTGCGTCGTCGTCTTGCGGCTCTGCGTTGCGCCGCACCACTTCGACGGTGGGCTGTCGCACCACTGGAACAATGTTGCCGCCGGCATCCAGTTCCAGCACCGGATCGGCTGTCGCTTCGGCCAAATTTGTCACCGATTTGCTCGATTTCACGCACTGCAAACAAATTTCAATACATTAATCATTCATTATTTCTTCGGGTGGCCAGAGTAAAGGTATAACTAAAGTTAGTTTGTTCAAATGGAACACGTACATATTTGGAATTTGACAAATTTAGGGCCGGTTCATGAGCTCGGGATTTAGCCTAGTCCTAGACTAAAACCGGTGGCTACCGTAGCATCGACAAACGTTTGTCTCGACAGGTTAGTGGGTTAGCAGCATAGAGAGCCCTTAGTACATAGTGTCGAAGCTAACGTTTGTCGATGCTAAGGGTGCCACCCGTTTTAGTCTAGGACTTTGCTAAATCCCGAGCTCATGAACCGGCCCTTAGAATCGAATTAAAAAAGAGCTATTAACACGGGAGAGGTAGTGCCTATTTTCAGAACGCCAGAGGTGAGCAATTTGCTCACCATCTAGATTTAGATCTACCATCTAGATTAGATTTAGATTACCATTTAGATTAGATTACCATTCAGATTTACCATCTAGATCTAGATGGTAATCACGTCATTGCAAGCTTGAGGCATAAACTAGCGATATGAATCCTACATTATGTAGAGGACATTTGAAACGAAGATTAGACAGCTTGTCTATCTTAAAAGACAGAATTTCGAGAGTTACATACAAGAATTATTTTTGTGCGGCAATTTGCCGCGGATGCGACCTCTCGCGTGTTGAAAAGCTGTTTTTATTCCATTCGTGAGTTTAATGATCACTTCACCAGCGCAAGCTCAAACAATTGACTCCAACTCTATCATACACATGACAAGTATTAGTTTTAGAAATACCTTGACAAATCCTTATACACCTTCTATAGGAGGTCATTGGATGATATACACCTTCTATAAAAGTTCATTGGATGATTAATTCAAATATTATATTCGCAATAAATTAACTCATAAATAAATTACCGGACAATGATACTGAACAATTTAGACACATTGAATAAAAGATTAGATGTTGTCACGACCATAAAAATAAATTAAAACGTTGGAATACGGGTTTTATTTGTAACACCATTCACAATCTCAGTATCTGGTTGTAACTTGTGGTCTCAAATGGTGTAACAACCGGAACTCGTACGTCGATATTTTAATAAATCTGTGGTTGTCACAACTTCTACGGCGAATTGCACGAAAATTCATGCAAGAAGACATCCAATTGTGTCTTTTGGGAATATTAAAAGTATATTTAATAAGAAGTATGTTTATAGTAGTATATAGCTTTATATCAGTATATTGGTTAATATTTAGAATAAAAAGTACAGGATGGCGCATAAAGAATGGATGTTTTTCAAAGTGTTATAAGAAAGTTTATTTGAATCATACATTTATCTTCCTAACACCAAAATACTAAGTAAATAACCCAATTTGAGAATTTGTATGAAAATCTCCAAAACACTTGAGTATATTTCAAAAATTACATACGAAAGATGGCGCCCTTAATGCGTTAATGCTCATTAGAAGCCTCAAATTGGTCCTTAACTTTTGATACAGCAGCAATTCATTCATGTATTCAAATCTTCAATGTAACGATATTTACGATAGTAAAGTTGAATTTCAAGTACAGAAGAATCTTATGCCAATAAGCTCGACTTGAAACGTTCTGCTGAAGCTCCGTTGAACGACGATTGCAGATTCATTCTATTGGAAATATTGTTCAACAGCAAATACGCGATTTTTCAAGGTCAATTGCGCCATTGATACTAAAACTGGATACTTTAACCTACAAAATGGTGTCGCTCTGCGGTCACAGACAGCTCTAGTCCACTGATACTATACGACTCAAACCATCCGTTCTTTTTGCGCCAACCAGTATGTTCCAAACAACTTCAGTTTTTTTAGTGTATGAAATTTCTGAATATTTCATCAGTGAATAAGAAGACATTAAAGTGAAGTGAACTAACCTGAAAGTCAACATGACGACTCTTGGCCTCCTCCTTCTCCCAGGACATGTGGATGAAGGGACGCTGCACATATCCGTAGATGACCTCCGAGCGCCCGCCAGCTCGGATCTTCACCTTCTCCTTGTGAGTCGGATAGCCCTCGATGCCCAGTCTTATTTTCTTCAAGCCTCTCTCTTTCATCACCTGTTTGGCTACATCTCTGTTCTCGATATACTTGAAAAACCTGTACATGGCAGTGCTGTTGACGGCTGAAAAGTACAGAAAGTACTATTGAATTTAGGAGATAGATTGGTTTCTACTCATGTCGCAGATCAAATCAAATTCACTCAAATAAACACAATTTTTTTTTACAGAATACAAGGAAATCAAGTGCATTCCTCATTAGGCTGAGCCTGCGTGCAGGAATGGTTCGTCATACAGTAACCAAATTAAACCTGGAAAAAGGAAAAGACACTAAATCTCAGAAATAAACTACACTTCGAAATAAACCACTGTTGGCATCACATATTTAAACTAGAACATAAATTTGCATTCTAATTACTTACAATTTAGATGTAACTGAATTTATGACACTAATGCTGGGTTGTACCACACGAGATCAATTTTAATCCAGGATCAGCACAATAATAAGTAGGTATGGTCAACTGATTTAAAATCTTTGATGATCTCGAGGGTGAAACCCAGCATTACTAGTCACTTAATCATTAACAGTCGTTAAGTCACGTTAGAGACCCTGAACTGAAAACTCTGACACCAGACCTGAGCCAGGCAGGTTACACGGAATTATTATTATTATTACTAGCCACTTGCAAATTCTGCCTATTTTACTGTATAAAGGTCGATTCTTACAGACTAATTTAGTCTCAGTTCTGTTTCAGTCAGTGCTCTGTGATTGGTCCAGCGTCATTGACGTAATTTTTTACGCATGCGTCAATAGTTACATCTGGTAAGCCCCTACAGATATGCTGACACACTATTCCATTGTTTAGCAATCTTAATAGCTTCTAGTTAGTATCCAGCCAGATTCCGTAACGAGCACTTCGCTCCTCCATGTTTATCATGTTCTGTATTTTGTTTTACAAATAAATAATTGTTTTTAAAAAATCGTATCGTTACTCCAGTTCCATAACTTATGACGCCGGAACAATCACAGTGCACTGACTGAAACGAAACTGATATTTGGGAATCGACCTTGAGCCTCAACGTTCACTGGAACCATTTTTGTCCGAATCATCCGTTCGAACTATTTCATTCAATGCTACGCAATTCGGTTGGTTTATAACAAAACTATTCCAGTGGACGACAAGGCTACTCATGGATTATAATATGGATTATAATGATTTATTCATCAAATAAAATTATTTGAGAACGAATTGATACATCATATTTCGTTGATTCCAACACAATATTACTTTCTATCAATTTTCATTTATTTTTTATTTTAGTGAATTATTTGAAAAATATTCTTGTGTTTAGAACATCAAGTATTCATTCATTTGATCAAACAAATTGAAGAATTTGATTCAAACAATTGAAGAATTATCAACAATATCAAAGAAAAATCAGACAGTCCGAAAGCTCTTGTACCAAAAAATAAAGAAAAAAGTTAGGTTGAGTTATGAAATATTTATGCCGGGTTTCACCAACATTGGTCAAATATTTAACGATGTTCAAACTCAACAGGTGAAAAGGTTACTATCACACTATGTGATAATTTGACCGGCAATTTTTAAGTTGCCGCAGAAAATTGATCTGTGTACATTGATGTATTGCTATATTAGCATTTTATCCGGCTGTTTATGTATGAGAATTCCAATCACTTGAAATTCATTATAAAAGATCAGCTGGAGTTTCTGCTTCTTTGCAACAATTTTTTATCGTGTGCGCCTTGGCCTTTTTGAACATGATCAAATTCTATTTGACCAAGGTTGGTGAAACCCGGCATAAGGCTACTCATGTTGTCCTTTATGCTTATATAAATCTTACTCATGTTGTGTTGAGTCCACATCTACTATTTTCTCTCACAAAAGCAAAAAATAAGTGAATTAGTTATGTGATATTTAAGAAATAATTGATGAATATTGTTAATTGCTTTTTATTGATAATTATACTGATAATATCTTTAATAAGCATCTAGGATTGCTTTGTATTGTAGATTATAGTGATAATATATTGAATAGCTAGCATCAACTCACTCTGAGAATACTCTTCTCCCATTTGTGGCGGATACTCTTCGTCCCAGTCGACGGTGTCATCATCGAGCAGCACGACCACGTGACACTCCCTGTCACCGCGCTGAGCAGAGTTCACCATCAAGGGCAGGATCAGTTCTTCAAGGAACACTTCGAATTGCTTCGACGCTCCCTCATTGGACAGCTCGTGTAACAAACCCCCTGCAACCAAAATAACAATTTCCTATAAATGTCTGGTAAATTATCGCTGGAGTTGAAATTCAGTGTTTTTATTTAATCAGTTTCCATTCGTTTAATCTATTCACTTTATCAATCTGAACCAACATAATGATGATTCAACCTGAAATCAGGTTCCAGACACTTCAATTATAGTACAAGGGAATATCTTAGCTTTGACAAAAAATCTACATTATTCACATAACTAACATCATTTTTGACAATCGAATGGAATTAGCGTGAAGAAGCACAATTATGTGACATACTTGAAAAATGAGTTACGAATATTTTTCATCTATTATTCATACAATTTAGTTTACCACAATTGATGGAATGAATGAATCAGTTGAAGATTCACACAAACTTATTAAGGTTAAGTGTAAGAGAGGACCTGCGAGTCCTAACTTCGCCTTGTATTTTTGAAAGACAATAAATAAATAAACAAACTTATAATTCTTTCAAACTTTCCATTTTTCTACTTTTACACTTCTGTTTTCACTTTTCTTTATAAAAAGTCATTTTCTTTATTGAACATTCCTACTTGCATACTACATGTGCTAACAATAAGTATTATGCTAACAAAATCAAAAATCAAAATCAAAATCGTTTATTTATCCTTAATAATAATAATAACATCAACAGAAAATTAGAAACATAGAAATAGAATTACATTAGAATGATGTATTACAGTATAAAATTAAATTATACAATGAATATAAGGAAGGTCCCCGCAAGGTTAAAGAACCTGTGCGCAGGGGCCGAGTGTTGAACAACAAGTATTCTTCATTATTATGATTCAATTTATTAATAATAAATGAGGCAAAATCAAATACAGTATAAATAAATACATAGAGGTTAAGATTTGAGATTAAATAAGTTTCATACAACAATGTGGAAATATCAAACGATGATCGATGATCAAAGATCAATACTAAAAACGAAAAATACTGAAGAATACATTGAATAAGCTAGTGAGACCTCAATGAATTTATTTGTATGATGCATAGTGGCGGAGGGAAACGGAAAATGTTGAAATTACACTAACGAGGGTAAGAAAAATGAACATTACAAGTTTATTTATTGAAGTTTTTTCAGTTTATCGATAAATAATTTGACACCTTGTGAGATCGGACTCCCCTTAAGGGTAAGAACATGAAAAAATTAATTGCCATCAACTGTTCTAATGAATAGATTTCAATTGTCGAAGACAATGTCCATTCGAATGATACTGTCTTTAAAAATGTAAGTTTATTGGTACATGTAATGGCAAGTACTTCTTTTTATGTTTCTACCATTGAAAGTTGAAAGTTTATTCTTATCTTTGTTAGTGTAATTTCAAAATTTTCCGTTTCCCTGCGCCACCCTATTCATGAATAGTTTCACAAATTTTTTGAATCAGAATAAAAGTGTTGAATGAGGTACTGACTGAGGTTTTGGCATTTGACGGTGTTGGCGTCGAAGGGCAGAAGGAGGTAGTCGCAGGCCTCGCGCAGCTCCTGCACAGTGACCGAGGGCGGACACTTGATCACGTTGCCCTTGTAGAACTCGAGGATGGCGCGGAACACGGTGGCCGATATGCCCTCGGCTATCTCGTACTCGCCTCGCTCGTTCGGCTGCGTGTACTCCATGTTGTAGTTGAACATACTGCAATTATTGCAAGATCAATGAGAAATAATATTATTATTTGAAATTATTACAATTTAAAATGTGTAGAAACCTAGCCCTCGGGCCGGATACACGAAACCCAATCTACAATCAGATTCATTTCATTTGACGCTTGGCATTAGATAGATAGATAGATAGATAGATAGATAGAGAGTTATTGTTTCTTTGCCATCGAACTCTACGGTCATCAGCGATGTCAAGAAATAATATCTCTCTACCTATATATTTAATTGAAAAAAAATTGAGCTAGAGGGGTGGCGGTTAACAGAGACTGACGGTTAATCGAGTTTTTACTGTAGTGAGTTGAAAACTACTCTGGTAGGGCTCTCAGCGTCCTCGCAAAATTCATTGGTGATTCAAAAAGTCTATAGCGCGTATAGCCAGGTTCTATAAAAATCTATTTTAAAAATGAACGTTCCAACAACTAAAATTTCAGAAATGAAGCACTGACAACCTTCAACTGGCATTTATGCCGGTGAAAACGTGTAAAGGAGGCAGCATAAGGTAAAGGCTCTACTCATATTTGGAAACTCAAGTCACGAGAACTCAGCGACTTGGATAACAAACATGTGCTTTCAAATTATGTCACTCAGACGATCCTGCAACCGTACTGTCTGAACGTCATCATTTGAAAACAAATGTTGGTACTTTCCTGTTATAGGACACGTCTACTCACCTAGAGATATCGATATTCGAATCGATAACCTGTAATAACCAATAAGGTTATGTTAACCTATAGGTTATGTTAATAACCTATATTTTTCTCATATCGATGAGTATCGATACTTTTGAAGCTCGATATCGACTATTGATATCTCTAGATGAGTAGACGTGTCCTATAACAGGAAAGTACCCAAATGTTTATTATTCGAGTAGCTGAGTTTCCAAGTGCGAGTAGAGCCTTATTTGTACTGGAATGTTCACTCACCACCCAAGGAAGGTGTTTGGATGAGCAGTGAAGAGGGCTGGATCGACGATGAAGCGAGTGCCGTCAACGACCAAGGTCACTCGTTCCTCGCTGGCTGGCTGGCTCGTTGAAGACGAACTCTGCTGAGACATTTGATTTTTGGCCGGACCCAGAGAGTGGTGTTGGTTGCGTGACCTCAAACACAAACAAACAACAATTGATTTAACACTGTTTACAGAAATGTTTTAGAACCTCTGCATGAGAACTGTAATAATAAATAATACTGTATAGGCTATAGTGGTTATTGAAAGGATAATGTTTTCATCCACCATTCACTACGTAGCTTATCAAGTCAAATTGATTTCTTTCCAGCATTCACATCATTAAACTTTGAGCTGTAGTCAAGTCTTGCCAGCTGACTACTCAGATCACCCCTTACTTTACCTCGCTATCTATTCTATTCAGGCCCGCTTTCCCCAACGCTGCTCAAGCAACAGCTGAAGTTCAATATTTTTTCTATACTTTTCCTATTCTCCGAATGAAGCTTAAGCTAGATGTATAGCTCAAGCAGCGTTGGGAAAAGCGGCCCTAAGAAACATTAGGATGAATTATTACAAAAAATTGTAACTGTTAAGGTAGGGCCACACTGGCGCGGACGATCGCTACGCTACGGATGAAAATACACTGAGCTAAATATCGATATAAAGATGGATATTTAGCTCAGTATGAAAATACTGAGATACATCACAGGGTGTATTTATTTATTTTACTTTCAAGAAGTTAGAACTAAGTCTTTTAAATATAATTTTGTTTTAGTATTGACATGTCACCAGTCAAATGAGTGTTACTCAAAAATTGATGTAATGTGACAATAAATAAATGAAATGAAACTATGAATCCCCATAGAATTATCCAGTACAGCTACGAAAATAAAATCAAACAATATTTTTGGAAATCGGCAAAGTAAGAATCTAGAATATTTCATTACTGTTCAGTAGGCTGAGCTACCAAGCAATAAAAATGTTTATTGCTTTATAATAAACTAACCTCATTTATGATGGCTTACACATCTAAACAAAAACGAAGGCAGAGGCGTGAAACTCGCACCATAACAAACAATCGAGTGTTTGGCGTCAAGTGTTTTAGTTAGTCGTGTTATCAGTGAGAAGCAACGTTATCTTTAGTCAATAAGTAAAGTTCCGTCACGACAAATACATTCTATTTATGGCTTTTAAAGTTACCATACTATGTTAAATAAGCACTCACTACGTAGTGAGAAATAATATCTATTATTACACCTACAACAGCATTGCAAATTTCTCAACTTTATCAATTTCTGACATTTCCTCTTCCTCAACATTATTCAAGCGCAGGAAAGAGATGATATTACAATATGCTAGCTCAGTTAATCGTAATCACTTTTGACTTTTGGTGATTTTATTACTGAATATGAAATTTTTATTTAAAAGGATTGAGACTAGGTTCTCAAGGATTTTAAGGTTCAAGGACCCAACCTAACCTCATCTTTTCAGGATCACTATTGCTTCCTCATCACTCTTTATATAATTTATAGACAGATAAATGATGAATTATAGAAAATGCAACTAAAATTTGTAGAAATTTGATTATTCCATACTTTTGAAGAATGACTTTTTGACTTACATCTAGGCTCTCCTTACATCTAGGCTCTCTTACATCTAATCTCCTACTGATTATGAAATTTTGATTTGAAAGGATTGAGACTAGGTTCTCAAGGATTTTAAGGTTCAAGGACCCAACCTAACCTCATCTTTTCAGGATCACTATTGCTTCCTCATCACTCTTTATATAATTTATAGACAGATAAATGATGAATTATAGAAAATGCAACTAAAATTTGTAGGAATTTGATTATTCCATACTTTTGAAGAATGACTTTTTGACTTGACATCTAGGCTCTCCTTGGAGTAAATTCGTGAAAATAGATGAAATAACGATCTTTAATTTATATCTGAAGATATCTAGTGAGATGATATTCAGACATTCAACTGAAATTGAATTTATCGAGATATATCAATAAAATGACAAAATATGGCGTTTAATTACAATTAATTAGAATGATTCTAAATCACTGTTATGCAAATCATACTAGCACATTTTATTCAATGAGTTAATTAAGATTAATGGCGCAGTACATTTTTTGTTATAATGTATTAAAATATTACATTCAATTATAATTTATGTTGAAAATAAATTTCAAAATAAAAGGTAGAATTGAATCGCAGTGGTATAATAACTGCTTATCGAATATTTATTTATTTAAAAAATACTCAAACCCCTTACCTACGGTTCTACAAAAAAAGGAAGTAGCCTACATATGTATTATGTATTTGAATATGTATTATTTAAATGTATAAGGTAATTATGAATTACATTATTTCTTATCTGGAAAATTTATTCATCACATTGTATGGGGTTGAAAACTATTGTATTGTGTGGAGGCAGACTAGGGTTCTACCTGATGAAAACACTAGGATGTAGTCAAAAATATCACTGTATTAAGTAAAGAAATTCACAAACATGTTTCGGCATCATTGTGCCATCTTCAGTGTACTAAGAAACTGAAGAATTAAGTGAATTTCTTTACTAAATACAGTGATATTTTTGACTACATCCTAGTTTTTTCATTATGTATTATAAATATCAAAACATCTCACCAGACACTGTGTCTGGGTTCTACCTGTTGTCTCCATTAATACAATTATATATTTAAAAATCCAAGAACTCAAATAAGTAGAATGATGTACATAGTCACCTGTTGCGAGGAGCGGAATTCAAACTCTGCTTTGGAGTGGACACTGAATGCGAGCGCTCAATAACCTGTCGGCTATCGTTGGGACTTCCTGGCTGACGCTGTACCAAACAAGGCTTTGGTTTTGACAGCGACCCATAGCTGGAACAAAAGTATACAAATACAGTGAAAATCACCTATTAAACATCTAATCGAAGTTGATTTGTTCCAAAATTTCAAACATTGCTAAAAATATTTATTGGAGATTCATTGCAATACTGGAGAATATAGATGGAGAACGATGTAGCAGTAGATGAGGAATAGAACGGAGTATATGCTTCTTATAGTGGAATCCAAATAACTTGGCAGCGATTAGATTATTCTCTACCAGAAATGTATTCTCTACACAATGTAAAGTCGTAGGTTTCTTAGTAAACACGACGGTTTATCAAATATAAGATTATAAAGAAGTTCATTTAGTGTTTCTACTTATATCGCAGATTTGACGTCTAGTGAGATACATTGTTTAGAAATGGTGATAGGCTACAAAGTTTCCTTTCAATCAGGTACCCTTCCATCAATATTTCAATATAGGTAGGTCTACATTATTCAACTAGTGTGGTATTGTGAGCTACAGCATTTCCTTTCAATCAGGTACCCTTCCTTCAATATTTCAATATAGGTACCTAGGTCTATATTATTCAACTAGTGTGGTATTGTGTGCTACAACATTTCCTTTCAATCAGGTACCTTTCCATCAATATTTCAATAGGTAGGTCTATATTATTCAACTAGTGTGGTATTGTGTTGTATATCCATTCCTTTTTTGTACTGATGAATTACACATACACTAAATAACTTTCAAGTGAAACTTTTGAAGTTTTTCAAGTTATTGTATTCAACTAGTCTTATCAATGGATTAAAAGCTTCGATACAAATGCACTTTGAAGTAGAAATTTACTAACCTCAGTCTATTCTTGAATACTCTGCGACGTCTGTCTTCTGAGTCATGATAGTCTTCAGTGTCACTGCTACTATCTCTGTCGTAACTGTGCCTATCCTTAGGAGCAGACATTTCACCTTTACAACAGCACCTGGAATATATAACATTACGCATTATTCATCTGTAATTTCCAATCAAACATGAAATAGAGTAACAAGTAATAAATTAGATCGTGTTTCAGTTAACGCCCCAGATAACATACAAGAAAAATTTTACTCTTCTACATAGGCTACGTGTTTTGGGAATAAAGTGGTTAGATAGGTAATCGGTTTGAATTCGAGTTTCTTTATCAATATTCAGGTGTTTGTACCAATAAGATATATTCAAGCAATATTGAAAAGATATATTTATGGAGTAGGCCTAACTTACAGTGATTGGCTCAATAACCTAAGAACAGACCAAACAGTTTTTCAATTGCTAGTCAAGAATGTTGTATTTGCCAGAATAAAAGATAAAATCTTTAATAAGAAAATAAATAAACAATATTAAAACATAACTCTATTCACTTCAATATTTACCAATAACCAGTAGCCTATCAATAGCATCTATCGACATCAAGGTATATCCTAACTGTGGCCAAAACGTTTCATAAGCACATAAGTTGCTGTTCAATAGTATCTATTGAGTAAGAAAATGCACATTTGGCTATCATAACGCAGTTTTAGTGCAAAATGAAAATGATATTGCTCATTAAATCCTTACGGCATCATTAGCTAAAAATAACTAGACATTTAAAGCCAACACATTTGATCTTGGAATTTCTGAGATTTGAAAACATTCCATTACAATAAATTCTTTACATTCCATTATCTATAATATTGTGTACGCCCAACTGTTGCACACTGAAAATGCAGAAGAAAAGAAACATACAAGTTCAAATTTCAAAATTACTTTTGAACAAAACTTGAAACAGAATATGATAGTAACTAGTGGTCCATGAAAAGATTAACCATTTTCCAGAACCATTTGACAATTAAGCTATTAGTGTTACTAACCTCACAGCTTTGTTGTTGGTCAGAATGTTGTAACTAAACGAAATAAAATCCAATAACAATTTCACACTATGAAAGAAACAATATGTCTTATTTACAATCACATTTGGAAAATAACAAATGTTCATTAATCGTCTGTAAACATTTAGGAACCAAAATTATTCACACTAGCCCATTAGAACACTGAAAGTGGAACTCAACTCTCAACTCAACACTATTTTCAGAGCAAACAAGAAGGAATATTGCTTGCAATTTGCAATATTTTGCCATCAAAATGACATAAGTTGAGAGTGGATGACTTGATCTACTGTCTGCTGCAGACGACGCCATGAATGGTAATTTTTTATGACGATGAGAGTCAATATTGGTAATGATAATAAAAATCATCATTATAAATATTCAATAGAATAAAATGTTTGAAGGAAGTTTATCTTCATTGATTTCTGGAATACATGATTTTTGAAGAAGACCTGATCATGAATAACTTTTAAAGACCTTTCAATAATCTGCAGAAGCTAGGTTGGTGGATCTTATAAGCCATCAGCTGACTTATGACAAGTTAATTGCATCCTGCTATAATTTTATGACAGAGAGTCAATTATAATATTTAAAAATCATCAATGGAACTATATTGGTTAATAGAATAAAATTTTAATACTAATACCTAATACTCCAAAATTTTTGCCAACAAATAATGCTGATGAAATAATTTTAAAAACAAGAGCTTATTCGTCAAGCGACATAATCATAAAAAATCCAAACTATTACTAAAATGACGAGTTAAAGAACTGAGGAGAACTCTTTAAATTGCTTAGTGGTTCGCCAACACAAATAAATACGATTCTTTGAGAATAAGATTCAATTCTATTTCTCTTTTCTTATAAATAGAAAAGTCCAAAACTATACATAAAATGTTTACGTTTAATTCATCTGTTAAAGAATCTGAGGAGAACTTACGATGAATAATCGCCACTGGGCACTAGCAGTGTGTTTCAACCTTAAATTTCTTTGGTGCAACAGATTTGCCAAAACTTATTCAGATATTGTGTCGCCGGTTTTAAATAATATTCATTATTTTCGATTTTACAATTATTTGATAACGGCCTTATAGAACATACCTGAGACGGGTGATTGTTTGCGTGAATCGCATCTGAACACTTTACAATCAACTATAATAGTGATCTATTAAAACTATTTCAGTCTATTTGTATCTATTTATTTTCACAGCTAATCAATTTACAAGGGAAAGAATTTCCATTCTTGAAATTAAAAGGTATAATTTAACAATAATAGCTTTCAAAATTAAAAATGTTATGGTCAAAGGGTCAGATAAGGTAATTACACAAAGGGATAATTAAGGCAGAAACATTCTAATGGCTTAAAAATACTTTGTTCAAATTTTCAAGTCAAACCAGAGCTTTTTGCCTTTAAACTCTGTTTAAGAGTTTGAAACGGTCTCAAAATGCGTAATTTTACACTTGAATTTTAAAACTTTTCCGGGGGAGCGCCCCCACCTTACTGGGGAGTATTTCATACCCCCCAGACCCACCGGTCCTTCAACACCCGCAAACGTTTTTCCTGGCTACGGCTTTGGATAAATCGTATTCATGAATAGCGGGAGTATAAATGGAGTGATGTGCAATATCACAAAAATAATTGAATTCAACTTAATCTTTTATTTTGAAACCAATATGAACATTTTCTAGTTCTCTTGAATTATTCACTACCGTACAGTATTTTATTACAGGTTTATTCATGATTGTGATAGTGATTATTTTCCTCTCCTATCTTTTCTGTCATATTGGTTATAAAATTCATATTTGTAACATTAATTTGATCATATTGCCATGAAAATGTATAAATTTCATTGATGAAATATCTCTTCTCACTCCAGAACCAGTTTAAAGCTAAAAATTCCAAGTTAATTATAACATATTATTCCTGAAAATGTTATAAATATTTCCACGAACAAAATAATTTTTCTCAATATTCCTACTTTTGAACCAGTTTGAAGCTGAATATTTCTAGTTGATTTCCTGAATTTGTTTCCAAATATTTCCACAAACAAAATATTTTTCTCGAAATTTAAAATAGATACATAAATATTCATAGCGAAGTTCCATTTTACATTGAAGTAATAGCAATGGCTTGGAGTGATAATTGGTGCAAGGAATGCCATTGACTTATTCATTAACACATCCATGCGAGGATAGCAACAATAACTTATTTAAGCTCGTCCTGGAAGATATTAAGGTGTAGTTTTAAATTTTTTTCAGTTTGTTGCATTTGACCAAGAGAAAACCTCATCTGAGCACATATACTCGACAGTAATCATGTCTGTTCCCGTCATTGTGAGTTCAATTTTATAAAATTCTTTCAAGTTCTTCCACAGAATACATAACGACATCTATATGTGAATATGAATACTAATTCACTTTTTCGTACGATAGTCTTTTTTTTAATACTAAGAACAACAGAGAATGTATAATCAGTGTAGTTATACAGCCTCTGTACAGTACTAAGAACGAGCTTCATCTACCAAATTATATAAAGAACCTATATAGTCTCAGTAAGTTAACGTTACAAAAACTCATACCACATCCTTTTTCCTCCTGTCATCACAATAATGTACCATATATCCTATTTCCAGTAAAACCTATTATTTTTGTTTAATTCTTGCTACAATATTTTCATATTTTGTGCACTTTATAAGTGAATAAACCACTGTTCTTATGGGAATGAAAAATAATAATTTATATTTCATTTTATTACAGTTCATTTTGAGTGTGATATTTTCCATCACTCTGGCAATACCATTGGACACAACTGTTCCACCCGACATAATAAGCTTTACTACTGTAAAAGAGGATAATATCTCACCCGAAATAGTAGCCACATCCAGTGTTGAGGCCAATGAAGAATCCAGGTAACTTACGCTATAAATAAAAAAGTATTTTTATTACATTTGTATAAATTTTAGTCTCTAGTTCATATCTCTCCATAATTCTTCATGACTGAAAAATATTAGTATTTTGATCGCTATAACGATTGCGATAAGAATAGTTCCTGGTTCATAACTAACAAGAATTGAATAAAAAGTGTTATTTCTCACAAAAGTAATATAGCATGTTTCAGACTCATTTATTATGCATGAAGTGAGAAATACGCACAGTAGGTACTCATTCAATTGATTTTTCCATTTTACTGAACCTGTATAATTATATATTATTATGAATCAAATAAATAATTTTAAACAATAACTTGCTTATTGAAGAAATAAAAAGTAAGTACATATATTTTTTAATTCGAAGATAATAATAAATATCGTGAGATTTGACTGGCTTAAATCGCACCTGAAAAATGTCAGGGCCTCTGATCATAAGTTTACAAATTGTTTCCATCTAAAATTGAGAAAAAAATATGAGCCTAACTTTGAATTGATAACACAGAATTATAGAAATAATCACTTGGATATTCTATGAGATTTTAGTAGTTTGCTCTATAAAAGGCTATTCCATTTCACTTTAAACATGTTTTTATATGACATAGCGATCTAAAATGTTGTACTGTAATTATTACTCGTCACGTGTGAGAAGGATTAACTGGCAGGTTGTCCTGGAAAGTGAAATTGGGGAGTGAGTTACTATTACATTTGTTTACAGCGAACGATCCAATGTATTCATGAATGAAGAGTTGGAATTGCTAGCCATGAATTTGCCTGATATATTTCGGTAAGTACTTTCCCATTTTTTTTAAAATAAATCTTCTGATAGGAAGTGGATGAAATCTATTGGATAAGAAACAATTTAACAATAATACAGTAGTATATTACGCTACAAGACCGGGAAGTAGGTGTTTACGGTACAAGCATTAGTTCCTATAAAAATACACGAAAACAAATGTCAGCACCATGATCAGCTGTGCAATTTGGCAGCACTGTATCACATAAGTGCAATGCTTTTACATTTAAAGGTTTTTAGAAATTTTAACGCTGTATATAGTAGCCTACAGTAGATTATATCATACGATTTTAATAAATTTAATTTCTAATTGCTTATTTGATTGGAAAACTTTGCTCTCAAACAGACTTCCTAATACTACATAACAATTTATTTCCTCTTCGTTTAACTTACATAGTTTGAGTTCATTTTCGATTCGAGATAGAATTTCCTTACAATGATTTATCATGACTTTCTCGAAAAGATGCAAATTTTTGAAAAATTTGATGTAATTGCCCTATGAGATAATTTTCATTTATGTTCTAGAATTCCAAGTGAATCAATTTCTGTGGATTAGAAACAAGAAACTCCTGTTCTTGGTCATTTATGGTAGGATTATGATTTTAATTCTTAGGGATAGACTATTTTTGTTTCAAGGAAGTGGGTCTCATATCCTTCATAAATACTATCTTTCTCCAATATTCCGTTTATTTTTCCAAAACTAAGAGGCCAGTACCATAAATATGCTAAAATGATCTTCTTCAAATAATTTCGTTCTTGCGCATAAAATTCGTAATCTTTTCTAAACCATTGTATCTCATTACTGTCTGTTGCAAACGTGATAAATATTTTCCTCTTGATAAAAATAATTTTATTCACAAGAATGTAATCTTTTAGATTTAGCTATTTATCTTTTGATTATCATGTAAGAATTCTGCTGCTATAAGAACTTATGTAGGCTACAAAGTACACAAATGTTGTTCTATATTTACAGCATTTTTTACTACGAATATCAATTTTTAAAACCTACAATTTCTTGACTTCGTCCTCAATGCGAAAAAAATAATCATATTGAATTTAAGCAAAAGTACTGAATATCATTAAAATTGCAGACTTATTAGTGATTTGTTTGAAAAAAAAACAAATAATCAGAACTGGAATTAATTCCATCAAAATTATTTACAAAATTTATTCTCGCTAAAAAAATATAGCAAGAATAACAATACATCTTAAGCTATCTTTTATCTTATTATAAGACTTTTTATTTGAAAATTCATTCATCAACACTTATACTGTATATACTGTATTTTGTTAATTCAAAAATGTATTTCGTTCTTACATTCTAGGAGGGATACTAGCTATGTGGAAGATGCCTTCCCAATAAGGTGAGATTTTATTTTCTCCAGAGCAAACTTACTTGAAAAATAATTCTATTAGATTAATGATAATAAATTTCTAGGTACGTAACAAGACAAAAAAAGTATGACTTTTCGTGAAAAAAAAATTAATTTAGATAGTACCATAGCCCCCTCTAAATTACATCTGTAGTTTGAAGGGGGCTATGGTAGTACTAAATTCTGTTAAATTGCCAATAGCTCATTTATTATTTCAATTGATACTTAATTTAATATTCTTCTACAAAATTTATGAAATGAAGGAATTTCATAATCTAAACATATTTAATCTGATAAAAATAATGGTTTTAATTTCAGAAATGCAGAGGAGACGCTTAATGAATCTGAAGAAGAGGAAGAGAAATCTCACGAGGCACAAGGTGTTGAATTTCCAGAGCCTATCAACGATGAAAAAATGGAGAAACGCGATGTGCACTCCTCGTCATTCAAGGACACTCACTCTCCTGATCCAAATTTCCCCAAATATCTGAACAGGAAAAAGAGGAGAATTAGCTTGACAAAATTGTAGTTTATAAAATTGATTTTTCAACACATTCCACTAATGTGTATAATAATACATATTTAAAAAAAATAGGCTATAACATCGATGTTGATTATGTTAATATTAACTTAAAATTCAATCAAATTCAAATTGGAATTTCAACATTTTATAATAATTATTAAAAAGTGCTTGTTATATAAGGTCAGTATGATACTAGACCAGCATTTATAAGAATAAGACTATACTATTTTAGACTGTATACGCATATTTTTGTTGGCTGAAATATTTATTTATTTTTTAATTCTTTTTAAAAAATAGAGCTTTTAAAGAGATATAGTTTTTTAGGAGCTTGCTATTGCTATTGCTCTGTTATTAAATTGATAATACATTGAGTGCCTCGTCGTGATTTTTTCTAATAAGTTATTGTTGTATGAGATGTAATAATATATATTTTTATCTGCTTACACTATTTTTCATTCAAATACCTTTCCAATATAAGTCTTACTAATTATCATATGTACCGGTAGACTTTTCATTGCTGTCTATTTTCAAGAAAAACAGGTATTAGCAACATTTAATATAATAGTACAGTCTATAATATAATAACATATATTATAGTTAGTCTATGACTGTACACTGTACTATTATATTAAATGTTGCTGATACCTGTTTTTCTTGAAAATAGACAGCAATGAAAAGGCTACCGGTACATATGATAATTATTAGACCATGACATATTGTCATGGCCAAACATGACATTGTTTGACCAACATATTGTCATTGACCAACATATACGTCATGGTACCATGACATATTATGTTGTCTGTGGTACAGTGTATTAATAGATTATTATTATAAAATATAATATATAAGTATAAAAGTAGAGAACTGTATAGGAGTATGGTACCGTACAGTGTATGAGCTATGAGGAAGGTCAAACGGGGTAGGTACCGTATTTAATACTACAACATCAATATAATAATTCTAAATTATATAAAAGCAGTATAATTTAAAAACTGAGGTGTGAAAATATATACATCTCGTCAATAGCTAATAAAGGTTTAGCAGCTTCAATTGCATTTCAATATAAAACTACTTACAATTCAGTACAAGGTATAGTGAATTAAAAAGGGCATGCTGTAAAAATCACTGTAAATGCTTGGAGTGAGTCATCATTCATCCTTATCGCTGAAACACAAGGAAAACAGAACGATTTTCTCATCCAAACACTCATAAATATATTTAACTTGTATTGAAGATGAGTGGTAAATAAACCCTCTAGTAACGACAAAGGTTATTCTCAAGTGAGTACCAGGAAAAGTTTATTTACCAAATAGTAGAGCATGAGTTATTTGAGTCGGTACCTGCGGTATTTTCCAGTAAAGGAATTCTGAAAACAAACAATAATAGGTAGTGTACGTGGTGCGTATGTCTATTTTGACTAATATTACTCAAACGCAACGTCGTCATGTTATCAGAAGAGTACCTGCTATCTTATCACTGCGCTCAGCCGATTAGTAGCGAAGCCCAGAACCGGTTATGACAGAAAATAATGAGCGTAAACGGGCAAGTTCAATAATTTTGTTTTGTATTTGTTGTCATGGCTGATGGCGGAGGGAGGAAGCTAACTATTTTCGCTGGTATCTACACTTTGGTAAGTGAAGATTTTCTCAAATGTAATACCAACTACCCATTAGTAATCTAGAACAGCAGTTATTTTCAGCTTTGTTAGTTTGTAATAATTGAACCATTGTCTTGGCAAGCTCAGCTGAGTTCATTCAAGATCGAGTAAGAAACAGGTATTTGCATTCACGTTTAGCATATATAATCGACGGCGGTCTAACCTTCAACAAAAATACTTGAAGCACATTTGAATCACGACTCCGTCACACACCCAGATTCCATTTAGCTACACTTAGCATCTTATAGGTACCGCACTCAAAATATGAAACAAATGCATCTCTTGTTCGAGTTTAGACTTGAGATCTCTTCCATATTTACGTATAAAAGATATGATGAGATTAAAAATCATACCAGGCCTTTATTATATTAAAATATTTATTTATATTGATGATTTAAAACAAAAAAATGTGAGTACAGTACACAATAGATAGGTACCCTATACTTGGGATAAAAAAAATCTATTTGAATAGATTTCTTGTCATAAGATACATTATAATGTACACTAGGCCAGGCCTATATAAATATACATACACACCTATTGACAATATAAGTTTACCTTTTACTAAAAAAGTGAATTTCATGATCATGAATTTCATTTATGAGAAGTTGAATAATATAGTTCTAAAAATGTTATGAAAAAAGTTTTAATTTGTTGATGATTATATAAATCAACAGTACCTAATAACATTTTCCTGTCATATCCTTCCTTTATCTATACCGTATTTCCATTCAACTTATGATCACCTAATAATCTTGAAATAAAAATTATTTATTAAAATATTATAGGCTATTCAATTTTTTAAATTGAATTAAATTCTATTCTTAAAAAGAATTCTATTTAAAAGAAGGATTACATGTAGACATTTTCCCTGTGCAGTACTTCTGTGTATTGTAAACAATTACTGACTGAGAAACACCTTACCTTGATTGTTGATATTGACAAAAAAATATGTAAGAGTGGTCTCAAGAGTTCAAGTGTAGAATATTTCAAGTAAAATAGGAAACTACTCTTTCAAATATTTGCATTTCTCTTATAGATAGCCTATCCGCATTCTACACTCGAGTACGGTACACCTCAGTATAATAGGAGGAAAAACAGCATTCTAAATATAAATATGACAAACAATGTAATATTGTAATGAAATATCATTGATCATTTTTTGTAAGTTTTGTTTTTGGCAGCAAAGATTTTATTTATTTATATTACCATGCATATAGTATCCTGAGATAAGCTCATCAATGTTTACAATCCAAGTTGAAGTTATTGCTTGTACTGAATCAAGATATGATTTGAGTTAATTTATATTGTAGGCTCATTCTGTATTTATATACTGTATTTCAATACAACAACCGCAATTACCAGTATAATGAAGACGATGTTTAGGAAATTATTCCAATTCATTAAGAATAGATTGATGAAAGTTATAACTAATTTGAACCATATTATACCAAATGTATTCATTCTAGATAACTCTTCATTATATTTATAAGTCACATTCTAGCCTTTAAAAATAGAAAATACCAAGCTCATAGCAGGAGAATTTAATAAAATATTTTAAATATATTTCTATTTTTGTTTTTGTAATAGACCCTTTTGTATGGATTACGTGAAGCTCTATAAATGGTTCTTCCTACGATTCAACAATGACAATTACATTTTTCACTCTCATGTATTTTTTTCTTTCTTTCAACAACTTCTTACCAGTAATTGTTTAATATATTATTATCTGCTTAAATGAATATCAGGAAAAGACTATAGGCTATAAAAATATAAAATGAAGTAACGGTAATATAAAATAGATTACACATGTATATATACAATACACACATATTATAAGATCGAGTAGAAATTTTGCTGTAATACATCTTATTGAAAGCAATAAAACTAGGTATTCTATTCTATGTACCATCATTTTTCTCTTTGATTCCAGATACAAGGATCACTATGGTGTCTGGCAGCCGTCTATTGTATTTGCTTTTACAAGTGCATCCTCAAATACCCATTCCCAAACGGTGCAAAAGATAGCAGTGGATTCTATACTATATTCTATTCTTCATATTTGAATGGTATGTTGAGAAGTTTTCCAATACAAAACAATATTGACATTGACAGTATTGTTACCAGTTGCACGAAATCCAATTGTATTTAATCGCTGTAAAATGACGTCAGCATCTAACGGAACCAATGCTACGAGACCCTATTTTGATCTCCGTAAAATGATGTTATCTAAAGGTGGTTGAATTCTTCTCCTTTTATTGCCTTACCCGATTCCATGCGGGACAGAGCCATCCATGGTTGAATTGGATACAATAATTGTTTTGTGCAAATCATTCTATTATTTTGTATCTACTTGTAGAATGTAATCTACTACTATAGTGGTTGGAATGATAATATAACTGACATTTTGCAGGTTCTTGTGACGGAAACCCAATATTTCAAGGTTTGAGACATGCTGCTGATTCTTCAAAGCGTACATTTTATTGGATGTTGGGTTACAGTGTGCTAAGTGCATTATGGGCTCTTGTCAGCATTTTACTTTTGGGTGAGTTCAAGATTAATATCAATATTCATGTAGTAATGTTCTTAGTATGAGTTTGATTGCTCTATAAATACAAGCCATAATCTGAAAAAAGGCTGAAATATCGCCTCATATATTCAACCATTTACTTCTTTGTTTGAGGCATTCTCCATCAACATTATCATTGTCAATAGGCCTATACAACATATCAATAAAATGATTCAGTTATCTACACAATAAAACCTACAGTACTTAAGAGAGACCTGTATAATATGCTTATCTAGTAAGTAAGGCCTATTATAGTTTCATTAGTTTGGAATAATTTTTTAATGATACCAAATGACTCTATTGTGTAATTTTTCAAAAAAAGTTCCGGTACGGTACCTACGTACCCTAGTATTTTATTTAACTACTGATCTATAATTGCGTTATCATTGTACACAGTTTTTGGCTCAATAAATTGAATTTGAATTAATTATGTTTATTGACATGAAAAAAGAAAAGTTTAAATAATTGTAAGCAT